>VFFE01006200.1:16150-258339 GCA_008921705.1 Burhinus oedicnemus
TAATGTCAAATCTGCCCACATAACTATGTGAGTAAACACTCCTGAACCCAGTGCTGCCAAGCAGCACAGCCAGAGAGGTGGTGGAATCTCCATCCAAGGAGGATTTTTGTTGGCTAGACAAAGGCACGGGTCACCTGCTAGTGTTGGTGACAGTCCTGCTTCAGGAAGGAGATGGGTCTACAGACTTCCAGAGCTTCCTTCCAACCAACATTTCTGTGACTGTTTCCCTTTGCCCAAGGCTAGGAACAAAACTTCTTATTTAAAGAGTAAAAGCAAACTTGTGCTATTTCAGTAAATGATGAATAGAGTGGCCCAACAGTTGTGTGAGCAGATCGCAATGGGTTGTAAGCACAGGGTTGAGCTCAGAAAAGATGTTTTGGAGACGTGATTTAGGTCAGTCATAGCAGCCCATCTCTGTGACTCTAATAAATCCTTTTGAGCCTAGGTAGAACTTGCCAGCCGACATTTTACCCCAAAATAAAGCCATTTCAAGTGTTCATTGTTTTGCATTTCTCACCTGTTGTTGTGACAAATTTAAAAGTTTTTTGGTAAGTGTCAATTTTTTCAGCCTGATTAATGAAGCAGGAGAAGAAACATTTCTTTCTAACCCAGATAAGCATGTTCCTGCTCACAATGTGGAGGTACCCAACAGGGTCAGGGTCACACCTCTCCCCAGCACACATGCACAACATACACACACTTCACAACATAAGTCACTCTGTAGTGAGGCTGCTTTGCCAACTGGGATTTCATGAGCTCCCAGGAACATCTCAGGACCAAAAGAAAGGCCGGTAAGCTCTGGATTTGCCTGAGCAGCAGAGGAAAGCTGACAAATGCCCCAAGAAATCTAAGTAAGAAAATGAAGTGGGAATCCCTCAGAGAGAGTTGAATATTCAGATTTTTTTCTTTATTTGCACTGCTCCATATGCCAGACGGGCAAGGCAGGGAGGAACTGTCCTCCATGAACTGTTTGGTTGGTTGTCAGCATTCCCCATCTCCCTAGTCAGGAATTATTTGTCTGAAAGATTTTAATGTTCTTCCTCTGTTAAGGAATAATTACTGCTTTTAGCAGGTAGTTCTGCATGTTTTAAATAATCATAGGCTTTCTAGGGGGAGATTCTCAGGGTGGCTTCCAGCTCAGAAAGGTCTCATGCTTGTTCAGAGTCAGACCAGGAAAGCTTCAATTCTCCCACGGAAGCAGCCTGTCCTGTGGGATGCTCCCTCTCCTGGAGTGGACGTTCACTCCCTTTCCTGCCATCTGGAGCCTTTCCATTTGCCACAACATGGGATTGAAGGGAAAGAAGCAATCTTGATTTATTTTTTGTTTTTTGTAAGATGAGCAAAATGTATCTCACTGGACTGCTGATGAGTCCTGGGCCGCAAGAGAGTGTGTGACAATCATTTACCAAAAGAAATATGCATTTTCCCCCTTTTTAATGTGTGTTTGAATAGTTCAGAGTACCTAAAGTTTAATTAAGCAGTTGCTCCTTTTAATGTGAATGCCTGCCTCATAGCTCAGTGAGATGACTGAGATCAGAAGCCAGCAAGAGGGGAAAACACTCATGCAAACTGAAACCCACTTCCCCCTTACCACTGAGCAACCATCCAATTTCGCTCCATGCATTGCGATTTTTTTGTTTCTTACCTCGTGTCTGCTTGCTAAGGATAAACAGCACATACAGGGTGTTGGTTCACTGGCTTGAAATTGTGAAAGGTAAAGGATCTTGCTGTGTAGAAATGTATCTCGTGAATGCCCAGCTGGAAATACTCCTTAAGAACTCCTTTTTGATCTGGTTTGACCTGCTGGACTTTATGCCTGCTATCTGGCTCATCAGATACGCGCTTTGCTGGCTGACAAGTGCATTGACATGATCTGAATCCCCTTGTTTCTCACTCCCTTTCCCCATGGGATATGAGGAAAACCTCAACATTACTGGCCAGTGCAGCATCTATGGGAGGGAGATGCTGAGTCCTTTCATGAAATTCCACACAGTTTTTACTGGGGAGGCTTTCTGTCCATAGTGTGTTACATCCCGGAGCAGAAGGTACCCAAAGTGGATGCTGAAGCTTTGAACCTTCATCCCAGACATAAAATGGCTCCAGTAGGTTGGAGGTAGAAGCTCAGCTTAGGTCTTGCAGGAGTCTTGTTCAAACAGGAGAGAAACGGGCTGGAAAACCTCTAAATCTTGAGCAAAGACCAGTGGACTTGGGCAGACCTAGTAATATACACAATATAATTAAGCAGAGTTCCCAGGATTTCCTCTCCTTTCTGTGCCACCACCTCAAGGGAAAGAGCAATGTCATTCCATCTCATTAAGGTCTTCACGTTAACAGTGTATATTGTTTACAGCGAGGGGGAGGCAAATAAGATCCTTGCAGCTGACTGCCGTTGCCTTTCCATTCACACGCCGCAGAAGCGCCCATGAAGACATCATTGTAAAGTCAGTTTTGATAATACATAATTCAGCGCCTTCAATTTGGCCCTCAAGGCAACTGTGGTATTTTATATAATGGCTTTACTCATGAGGGGGAAATTAATTGCATCTTCCTAGCTGGTTGCTCAGAGCTACAACTTCATGTGCACGAGGCAGACTCCCCTTAGGAGTCCTGATTTTTGTCAGAACAATCTGAAATTGTCTCCATGTCATTTATTATTACAACAACAACAACCGAGCAGCCTATATAAAATACAAATCTAGGGCCATTTAAAACCGATACGCTTTATTGCTGCTATGAACAGCATGTTTTAATGAAAGTGAAGAAAGAATAGACGTCTGTGGTATTTGCCTGATGTAATTTTGGGACACTTGGCTACAGATAGGGAAGGCTCCAAGGAAGACAATTGTGTACATATTGCAAATGGGCATCCTCTCACTTATTCATTCATGCTTTTGTTCGGCCCTTGGGGCTTGTAGGGAAATTAAAATGGCAAAAGCAGAACAGGATGACTCAAATAACCCCTGCTGTCCAAGCTGTCATATATCAGTGAAACCACTTCTGTAACAAAGGATTGTTCACATAAATAGTCACTGCTGTCCACACAAAGAAACATTATCCTAGCCGGCTGGAAAGTTCAGTGAGGTGAACATCCATCAGAGTCTAGGGAATTTGATGTCTGATAGACAAAAGCAGAAAATGTCTAGAAGTACGATTATGTATATATTATATCATCATCTCCCATTAGAGCCTTCATTACAGCCAGGCTCCCTATGTGCTAGGTGCTGTACAAGCACAGAAAGAGTTAAAAAGGTCCTTGCCTCTGACCTCTGACAAAGCTGTTGCAGGTGCCCCTTACTTCTTTACAGAAGGTTTTGGGAGGTGCTGAGCTGCCAGAAAATGGTCCTACGGAGCTTGCACAGCACAGGATGTGTAATGATGGTAATTGACCTGGTCTAGTGGGAGGTGTCCCTGCCCATGGCAGGGGGGTTGGAACTAGATGAGCTTTAAGGTCCCTTCCAACCCAAACCATTCTATGATGTTTCCCTGGGGTGTTTCATCAGCGTTTCCCTAGGAATGTCACTAAAAGCACAAACTCATTTTGCTGCGTGTTTTTTTTAACAGAACCTAGTATTTTTATAAGAAAATATGATTTCTCAGGTGAAGGAGGATTAGACTCTTCCATAAGGAGTCGAAATAATGGAGCCTAATTTCCTGTGTCCTATGTCCTTACTCCTTTTCACCACATTAAGCCTAGCTCCGAGAACAACCTCGTCTCTGTTGTCCATGACATGAGTGCCTCCAGTTCTCTGCCATGTCCTCTAGTCCCCACTGTACCCCACCAGTCCCCCTGCTCTCCTATTGCCTCCATTATTCGCCACATATTTTGCCCTGCAGTTTGTTCCTGGGAGGTGATTTCAGACAAGCAAAATCATCAGCACGGTGGAAGTCCACAGCAACCGCCCTTACTTGGGTATTTTTTACTCTACTGACTTTTACAGAAGAAAAATAAATACAGGCATTTAAATACTCCTTTATCAAATGTGGTTGGAAATGGCTGGTGGGAAAGGAGAGATACTGATGACACTGGGTGGACAGTAAGAGGAAAGGTGTACAACACGATCACTTAAGTCTCTAACAACAGCTAGAAATAATGGGAAAACAACTCAGAAATGGACTTCAGCCTTTCTCGTTTGGAGATTTACTTCAATTTTTACTTTTCAGTTTGTTACCAGTCCTGCTTCTTCTTTAATCTGGCATGAGAATCACGGAGGCGAAGGGTAGTCAGAGCCTCCGTGTATCTCTGTGTGTTTCATTCAAAATTGAGAAGAGTTGCCTGAAAACCAGAAACTCATTTCATCTTACAATAGCAAAAGAAAAAAATCTAACTTTTGTAGGCAGATTGCCAAAATGCAGTTTGGAAAACATTGCATTCTCTCACTGATCCTTTCCTATTTAAACTTTACATACTGCTGCACATCGGGAAGCTCAGAAAAGGGACATAAATCCCTGCTTATGCCAAGACACTGGCTTTGGGCAGGTGCGCCAATAACTGATTTAACAAGTGAGATGGATTTGAGCTATCCCTGTGAATATAACCTTGCTCTTCATCTCTTCGCTGAAGACCTTTCCAATAAATGAAATTATAAATTGCACAGATGTAGCAAGGGATGATAAAATGCAGCGCTGGCATTACTGCCCGTTACCAGATCACATCATGTCAGTCCTGTCAACGAATAAGCAAATCAGACTCATATGTGGGATCTCCCCCGAACACCACAACTTCACGGCTCTGTTGTGAAACAGTCACTGTGGCCATCTGAGGTTCAGATAAGCCTCATAAAAGCTGAGTGAGGGTAGCAAACAACAACAAAAAGCCTTTTATTACCTGCCTCTTCCTCAGGTGAGACGTTCTCCTGCTGTCACAGCGTGCATTTTCTCAGACCAACTGCAGCACAAGGGGTGGCTAAAAGGGGTCCCTCTTTCTTTCTGGCACCCACATATGCACGCACACACTCGCGCACACCCTCCTCTTCCACGAGGACGCCTAAAAGTGTCCTGCCAAAACCCAGGGGTGTCATACCCCCAACTCCCTTCTCACACTGGGTGGCAGCTAGCTTTTATTTCTCCTTTTCTGCAGTCCCTTAATATGCTGACTTGTTGCTTTGGGTTAAGGAGGCCATGGGCTGGGAGGAAAAAAATATCTATGTGGATCAATCCAAACATTCACCTCTGCTCTGACACTGGCCAGGAGCAGGGACCTTGGAAAAGAATGTGAGACACAAGAAATGCAATTGGAAATAACCACAGAAAATTTTTCTTCCCTGATATAGTGAGCCAGCTTTTGGCAACTAACATTTTAGGGATGCCTTGAGCTTAGGGAAGAGTCTAGGCCATTTTTATGAGTATTCATAGAATCATAGAATCATTTAGGTTAGAAAAGAGTTTTGAGATCATCTAGTCCAACCATTGACCCTACTCTACCAGGTCCGCCACCAAACCATGTCTCTAAGCATCACATCTACACGACTTTTAAACACATCCAGGGATGGTGACTCAACCACCTCCCTGGGCAGCCTCTTCCAATGTTTGGTAACTCTTTCAGTGAACAAATTTTTTCCTAATGTCCAGCCTAAACCTCCCCTGGCGCAACTTGAACCCGTTTCCTCTTGTCCTATCGCTTGTTACTTGGGAGAAGAGACCAGCTCCCACCTCACTACATCCTCCTTTCAGGTAGTTGTAGAGAGCGATAAGGTCTCTCCTCAGCCTCCTTTTCTCCAGGCTGAACAACTGCAGTTCTCTCAGCCGCTCCGTATAGGACCTGCTCTCTAGAGTCTATCCTCCAGAAATGTGCCTGATGTCTTTTTGACAGTTGTGTGTCCCCCATTGTGTGCGGTGCTATGCAAACAGCTTTAACCAAACACAACACATGGTCGAAGAGGAGGACAAACAGAGAGGTGCACAGATGTACACAGTGCCGCACCACATGTCAGGGCGGCGTCTGGGGCTAACATCAGGAAACCTCACAAAACCCACACAGTCAGCTGGGCCAGGATTCATAAAGAGAAGGATGATAATTCCCAACAGAAGACTGAGGGTTTCTGCTTGTGTGTGAACACCTCCATTCTCATCCGCATGAACTCAGGATATCACCATGCTCTTGGCCAACCAGTCCGCAAGGCCATAGAGCTCCGTGGTTAGCACTGAGCTAGGGTTTGCATTGAGGCTTGTTCATGTCTAGCATTGATGGAGCCTGATTCAATCCTTTCTTGCCACTCAAAGGACTGCTAAATCTCAGTGATTTTGCACCAAGAACATGACCTCAGTGCCTCCCTGTCCAGGACAAACCTTTCAACCCTTTGAGTGGCTGCAAATCCAATCTCCCATCCTTTGCCTTTCTCATCTTTGAGATGCCACGTTGAACACCACATCAGATGTGTAAGGCAGTATCTCCTTGTGGCATGTGAGGGACTGGTGCCACATGCATGAGACACAAGAGGTTTGCTATTTTAGAGGTAATTCCCTGGGACAAAGCATGTTTCTCTTCACTCCCAGCACAGGTGATCCAAATCTTAGTTGCAATGGTCCAGCACTGGAGAGAGCCTGGCAAATCCAAAGGTGTTTCTTTCTGCCAGGAATTCTGAGTCTTTCAGGACTTTCACAGAAGCTGCCTAGGAAGTGTGTACGGGAAAGGAAGAAAGCTCAGTTCCCTACCAAGTTCAGCAGTGGAAGCGCCTTCATGAAACATTCATGCCCACTTTGAATATTATATAAGAACTGTTAGCGAATGATTCATGCCGTGTGTCATTTACTCACCAAGTGCACAGATTGTTTATAAATATGTTATGGTCTATCTTTGGAAATATAAATGACTGTAATTAAAGACTCCTGTTTTTAAGACTGGTGAAGTCAGTTAACTGTGGCATAATGGTTACTGAACGCTGTTTTAAAATACCATCTGAAAGGTCTTTACATATTCATGGAGCTGTTGCTTATACCTTGCTGTTGAGGACTGCAATTTGTTTTTCCAGCTATGGTGTTGGAGAAGGGCTTTAGATCAAGGGTACAGCTTAAAATGCACACTAGCTGAAAATCTGATCTTCAGTTTCTGTTGATTACGGTGCACCAAATGCTCTGTTGGGGTAAATCTGCTTACTTAACTCAATATATGGAAGAATTCGTCCTGACCTTCCTGTTCCTATTTGGCTTTTGGTATTTAGTAGGATGACATACTGCATGTTCCACCCCAGGGAAAGCCACATCTTGGAGGCAGACAAACTGGTGCGTACGAGGGTGCAGTGTACCAGGACAGCCTGATGCAACCAGTCCAAGTCACTTTTTGTGCTCTCAGGCATACTGAGAAGAGATCAGTCAACATGAGCTGAGCTCCGTTTGAAGGAGTTCCTGTCACTATTTCAAGTTTAGAGCTGCAAAGTTGTCATTTTAGTCACAATCAAGAAGCAAAGAAGTCTTCCTGGTGTAATCCTATCTTTTTTTTCCCTTAGAAAGTATCAACAATAGGAACATTTGATAACCAGCATTCTCCAACCATGAGTAGGATACATCCCCTCCCTCTTCCGCCCTGTATGTGCAGTTGGACACATTCATGCCTGCCGCAAGACCTCCTGCTGCATTGCAAAACAAATCTCTGGTTTCAGACATAGGAGATCTGCATGAGCTGGCTCCATCTTGGTCCCTGCCATGCTTGGGCTCATCTCCCATGAAACACTCAGAAAAGAAAGTCTGACAGGCAACCGGTTCTTGCAGAACACTGATCCCCTAAACACTTCTGCAAGCTGGGAGCTTCTGGGAGTTAGGCTATTTACTTAGAAGTATTCAGCACCCATTCAAAAAGAAGAATCATGGAATCACAGAATCACTGGGGTTGGAAGGGACCTCTGGAGATCACCTATTCTAACCCCCCTGCCAGAGCAGGGACACCTAGAGCAGGTTGCACAGGATGGCATCCAGGCAGATTTTGAGTGTCTCCATGGTCAGAGACTCCACCACCTCTCTGGGCACCTCTCTGCCACCCTCAAAAGAAAGAAGTTCCTCCGCATGTTCAGATGGAACTTCCTACACTAAAGTTTGTGCCCATTACCTCTTGTCCTATCACTGGGCACCACTGAAAAAAGACTGGTCCCATCCTCCCAGTACCCTCCCTTTAAGTATTTGTAAGCATTGATGAGATTCTCCCTCAGTCTTCTCTTCTCCAGACTAAAAAGACCCAAGTCCCTCAGCCTGTCCTCATAAGAAAGATGTTCTAGCCCCCTAATCATCTTTGCTGTCCCCTCTCCAGCAGTTCCCTGTCCTTCTTGAACCAGGGAGCCCAGAACTGGACACAGGACTCCAGATGGGGCCTCACCAGGGCAGAGTAGAGGGGCAGGATGACCTCCCATGACCTGCTTGCCATGCTTTTCTTGATGCACCCCAGGATGCCATTGGCCTTCTTGGCCACAAGGGCCCATTGCTGGCTCCTGGTCATCCTGTTGTCCACCAGGACTCCCAGGTCCCTTTCCACAGAGCTGCTTTCCAGCAGGTCAGTCCCTAACCTGTACTGGTGCAGGGGGTTATTCCTCCCCCAAGTGCAGGACCTTACACTTGCCCTTGTTGAACTTCATGAGATTTCTCTCTGCCCAACTCTCCAGCCTGTCCAGGTCACGCTGAATGGCAGCACAGCCTTCCGATGTGTCAGTCACCGCTCCCAGTTTTGTGTCATTATCAAACTTGCTAAGGGCATGTTCTATCCCTTCATCCAGGTCATTGATGACTATGTTGAACAGGACTGGACCCAGGACTGACCCCTGGGGAACACCACTTGTCACAGACCTCCAACTAGACGCTGTGCCACTAATCACAACCCTCTGAGCTCTCTCTGCCAGACAGTTTTCAATCCACCCCACTGTCCATTCATCCAACCCACACTTCCTGAGCTTGCCTAGGAGGATGCTGTGGGAGACAGTGTCAAAAGCCTTGCTGAAGTCAAGGCAGACAACAGGTGGGTTGGAGCAGGAATCCAAGAGTTTAGGACACTGAGGTCTAAATATAGATGAAAAAAATTCCCTCAGGATGCAGCTGATTTAAGAAAATCTGCTACGTAGATTGTTAAAGGTCTGAAAGAGCTTAGCAACAAAAGTATGAGGCTGCACAATACTTTTCTTAATTACTCCTTCTTTCTCACTTACCTGCTTGTTCCTTTGTCATATAAAGCTAACATGTCCCTTAGAAGGACAAGAGCAGCAAAAAGGTAGGGAGACTGCATTTTTGTTCCGTTGCAGAGATCTGTTCTTCTGCCAAAGATGCATTTGCCCATCTCCAATGCT
The DNA here is from genome assembly GCA_008921705.1 of Burhinus oedicnemus. Lineage (NCBI taxonomy): Eukaryota > Metazoa > Chordata > Aves > Charadriiformes > Burhinidae > Burhinus > Burhinus oedicnemus. The sequence goes on from VFFE01006200.1 coordinate 25,411, forward strand.
CACACAGATACAAGACGAAGTGCGCAGCTGAGGTGATACTGAATGTGATGTGGCACCTCTGAAGAGGCTTCTTGGGCCAGCCCGTGTCTAAAACGATGTCTAGAAATGGATGAAGTTTTGTTGCTCTTAACTGAAGGGCATGGCTGTTTAAGGGATGACTGGGAGATCAAAAGGCAGGACTGAGCTATTGAGAAGAGGAGCCACAGCCCCCATCAAAGCTTTTCTTGAAAAATCTTTCTTTGTATTTGCAAATGTTAAGAAGTTTTTCACTAATCAGGTTGCTCTAGACATTTCTTCTCTGGTTCATCAGTGGAGCCATCTGTCAAGGGAGTCACAGTTCAGGGAGGGACCTGTTAATGTCAGTGCCAGGATGGAGGAGTTTTGGTTTGGACTCCTATGTTGGTCATTAGGAGCATCACTGTGGTTTCATTCTACCAAGCCTGGTTGTTTATCAGCTCTGGGACACAGTACAACTCTCCTCACCTTCCAGCTCACACTCAAGCCACTCTCCAGGAAAGGGTTGGGTTTTTCTGGGGTCATGAAAAGTGTCCAGTTCACCTATTTTACTCAGTATTTTTCACTTATTGAGTGCCTATATCTGGGATGAAGGGCCGGCTTTGGCAGTATTTCCCGCCTAGCTGGACGCATACAGAACCAGAAGTTCAGCCTCCTTAAACTGCCAGATGACTTCTGCAGAGTAAGCAATTCAGAAAAGTAAAACTAAATACCAAAGTCAAATTCTAAGGCTTGATCCTTTCACAGCTCTGCTCATGTTTCCAGTTTAATGTCATAGCAGCTCTTAAAGTTTTCAAACAGCACTCCATCAGCAGGGCCCTAATGTTAAAGACATGGAAAAATGCTTTTGTTGAACTGCTGTTTTCAGTTGCACCTAAATTTGACAATTTTAACTGTGAAAGCTGCGATTATCCAGGTATCTCCTCTGCTCCAGACAGTTATTTTGAGAAGTTTAAACAAAATTGCCCAGGTTTTCTTCAGCAGAACGAGAAGAAAATCCACTGCTATATTTAATTTTCTCCAAGTGGTTTTTGTTGGAAAGATTAATTGAAAGGTGGTAGAGGGAGAGCCCTGAAGCACTTGTCTTAGCAGCAGTCTTCAAACTTTGAATGTCATCTTCAATGCACGGGCCCTGGACCAAACCTAGCTTCCTGAAGGACACACAAGCAGGACCACAGTGAAAAGAGCCATCTTCTTCCTCCCTTGTTCCAGTCCCATCCCTTCCCCCGGATGATACTCAGTGTTACGCATTTCATGACACTTCTCATTGATCAGGATCTGGTAGTGCTGTTACTGCTTTATTTTGCAGGTGGGGTAACTACAGAGCAGAAAGGCTGTGCGAGGCATTTTCAATAATAACCACAAACTTATCCTTGTCTTGCAAAATGCCAAATCTAGTTGTTTGGCTCCAATTTCGGCCCAACAGGCAACTTCAGTATGAACAACGACACTGCAAACCCCCAGGGAAAAAAAGTGAATCCCAGTAATCTGCTCAGCTTTCTGCTCTAGCCATTAGGTCCCATTCCTTCTCCATAGCCAAGACCACCACCGGGTGGCTGATTCCCTCCTTTCTCTGGCTCCATGGCATGGCTGAGCTTTCCAAAGAGTTCTGAGGTGAGCAGCAGCTGTGCACATCCCTTGAGAGCATGCACAGAGATAACGGTGCCGCTCAACAGTTCCCATGTCTTAGACCTGGTGGCAGAGCTATAGGAGCACTAAAAATCTCAGTTTCAAGCCCTAATGGCCCAAATAAGGAGTGGCTATAACTGCATGTAGCAGTATTACTTTGGGCTTGGGTTTTGTTTGGTTTTCCTTTTCTTTAAAGAAAAGGAGAGAGAAGCATAGGGAACACTAACTAAAAGTTTGGTTTTGAAGCACCGTTGTTTGAGGCACAAACGTCTGGTCTCATACGCAAAAGGTAAGCCAGGAGAGCAACTATCCAGATGTAGGCCAAGACAAATGAGACTCTAAAGAGCACGTAGAAGAGAGGAGAGAGGACAAGTACTGCAAGGCCTGGCTGGTGAAAGGCGCGACTGGTGGGCAGGGAGGCACGTTTCAGCTTTTTTTGCCCTGAGCCCAAGCTGCAACACTGGAAGAGGAGTTTGCAAGAGGAATTTAAGGAGGTCAGTAATGTTTTCTGGCTGCCTCTGTGCCACAAGCCCAGCTACACTGGCAGCCACATCTAGGGGTGGAAATCCCTCAGCAGATCTTCTCCTCATCCCATTGCTACAGTCACAGGGCTTCTTTCCTGTGTTGGCCATCCCCTCTGGGCAGCTGATGGCAATCAGTCAAAGAGGAGAGATTTCAATTTAATTTCATTTCAACCTCTCACCCGAGCTGTTAACGCTTGGGAAAGGCTTTTAATAAAATGGGACAAACGGTGATCTCATTTGCCGTAACTAACACTATCTTTACAGATGCACCATCTGATTCCAGGCACAGAAGAACAGAGGATTATTGGATTAATTCTAATCTCATAATTGATTCATTCTGGGTTTAGTCTGCTTGTAAAGCAAGATAAGATCTTAATATTGTGCATTCAGCACAACAACCACTTGCCTTTCAGAGCAGCCTCTAATTTCTGTGAGTGATTAGCTCATACCACATCCCCAGTTTGGCACAGTCCCAAACTGTGGGGGAATTTGGAGCAACATCCAGACTTCACAGCTGGCTCTTATCTAAAGGAGGGACCTGGCTATTTTCACGGCCATTTACCATTAAGGTAATATTAAGCTCTAGAGCTGGACGCAAGTATGAGTTTGATCATGTACGAAAAAGGAGAGACTGTCCCAATAGAGCTTACAACTGCATAGCTGATTTGCCACGGGGAAAGGGGAACAACAGTGCAGTTGAAGATATAACGGGGAACAAAAATACTCATATTCCATACTAATGCCAGGCCTGGAGGTAGACCGTGGGGATGGACACATAGACACGTTGATTGCTGTCAAGGTTAGGACCTGGACACAGTTAATGATTATCTAGGTATCACTGATGATGTGGAAAATATTTCTGGCTATTTAGAGAAGAACCTATCAGTGTGCACAGTCAGGCCATGGCCTCGGGGCATGCTGCTGTGAAGTGACTCCTGTCTCACCCATGCCATATATACTGTCCACCTGAGAACCTCTCATCTAACCAACTTGACACGTCTCAGGGGAAGGATGAGCAAGATCAGCTGTCAAAATGCATTCCCGTAAGACATTTCAATAGCTCTGTCATCCATAGCACTCTTTTCTCTGCCTGTAGCCCCTTGTCCTGCTGTGTTTCCATTAAGATTTTATGCTTTTTGAGAAAGGGAGTACATATGACAGTCTGTTTTTACAACACCTACTGCAATAGGCATAGGCAATACTCACCCCAAGTCTTTCTCAGAACTAAATCTTACCAGCCACGCGTTTCAGCCTCAATGAGTGGACATGACTGAACTTCTCTCAGGGCTAAGACCCAGGTAAGACGTGCAGAAAGGAACGGTGTATGTGTGCAGTGAGACACATTTGAGCTCTGATCCTGGCAGACAGTAAAGTTGCCCATGCAGACGTGCTTGATATCCTTTGCAATGCTGTCTGCCTGGTTCATGGAGTGACATGTCCTGAGTCCTCCGGTTAATAGAAAGACACGGGAACCAACACAACTTTTTGCCTGGACCAGCAGTGACTTCCCTGCTGGGAAGGGAAGTCAAGACCTTGTGAAGGTAGTGCTGGTGGGAGTGAGTGAGTGGGTGTGTGAGATAATCAGGTAGGGTGTCCTGGTTTGAGGTAAAACAGGACCAATTTTGTTCAGTAACTTTACTTTTTAGCTAGGCCTCTTCTAACTGCTGAAATTAACAGCACGTTGTGCAGAAACTGTTCGCTCTTAGAGTGGTAAGACCCGTGTTTATAGTTGATGCCAAGGAATGGGATGCAGAGAGGCTCTTGCTCATCCTGATTGCTGTAACACCCAAGGGCAGCCAACTTTGATATTTGCCCCGTTGGAGGGTCAGAAGCGCAAAAGCGTAGAGGGGTCACCCCTGCGGGGAGGAGCGGACAGGACAGGTGACCCCAACCTGACCAACAGAGTGTTCCATCCCATCTACCTCATGCTCAGTATAAAAGCTGAGGGGTCAAAGGGTCAGCTCTCTTTCTTCAATGGCCGGCGTCCGAGGAGGACTCTGTTTGTTTGTCTGCCTTTGATCCCAATCCTGAATCAAGATCTGGAATCTATTTCCCATCCATCACTGAGTCCAGTCTGGGACTTCCCCAGTGCCTGCTGGTGACATGACTGTCATCCTGGGAGCTTGATACAGTTTTGTATGTATTTCATTATTTTCTTTTTATTATTTCATTATTACTATTTCATTAAAGTAGTTTAGTTCCTTCTAAACTCTTAAGTCTCTCTTTTTTCTGTCTCTCCTGCCTCCCTTCAAAGCCGGGCAGGAAAGAGAGAGCATCTGTTGTTCCACCTGATTGGGCCAATCCGTTCCAAACCACGACAAAGCGTAAAAGCTCTAATCTTGTTCGTTATTCCATAAACCCCAGCATCCAGATTCACTGCAGGCTGTCATGCACTCTGCCTCATCCATGACATCCTCTCAAGTTTGATGCCTGAACCTGTGAGCTCAATCTCATCCTAAACTTCTGCAGCAGATCCTTGATTGCTGTTTCTGTGGGAGGACATTCACATAAACCAGACAAAGGCTCTGCAGTAACAAGAGCCAGCATCTGCCATGGGGAATCTCAATTCCAACAGGAGTCACAGAGAGACCCCCAGAAAGGATGTATAGGGCAAAAGGCTTGGAAAAAAAAGTAAGACCAGGGTGACAACAATGCAGTTGTCATGTTTGCTGCCTTCTCCCAGGCCACAACACCTCCAGTGACTCTGCTCTGTACGTCTCCAGAGCAGGGGTGATGCTGTCTGCAAGAGAGGCAGGGCCAGCACTAGCCTGTTCTTCCCTTCCCAACACCCCACCAGCAGTTTCCTCTTGCTCCCCAGCACACTGCAGAGCCACATGTCCATGTGTTTGTGTGGAAGGATCTCGGGGCCTTGGGATGAGCAGGGACATGGAACAAGATTGTGCAGGGTGTGGGGAGCCTAAACCTGGGAGGGGGATGAAGTGAGTATACTCAAACTTCCAACATGACCTGTGCTGTCGTTTCTCTTATGAAAAGAGCCTTAAATCATAGATCCTAGAGAGACCAGATCATCTAGGACCTGGGAAACAGAACAGGGGAGAGAGAAAATAAGGGGCTTCCCTTTACCCATTGCTCCTAAATCCTCACTGCCAACAGGATCATGATACCTCGTAGCATCCAGAGCCTCTTCTGTTGTCTCATTCTTATGAAATGGTATCTTCCGCCAAGTCCAACTGGGTTACATACAACCCTGTGAAGGAAGCAACATCACTGAGGCTTCATGGGCTAAAATCACCCCAAAATGCCTGCTAGGGAATAAAGAGCCCTATGTCAAATCCCCATCCACTTCATGGCTATGCCTGGACCATTCCTTTGTCGTCTCTTCATCTTTACCTGCATCCCTCCGAGCTGAATTACATTTGCTCAGCTGAAATTAGCACCAACCTTGCCAACCCATGTTTTAATAAAATCACTCTGCCCCCCGCTCCCCTTCCTCAAATAGATTACTCCAGTATTTCAATTATAGCACTGGTAATTAGAAACGTTAGTGAATGAATAGCAGCTTCATTTAAATAGAGGCCAGAGGAATTATCTTCTCCCCCAGACACATCCCCAACCATTTTAATCGCTCCTGAAACGCTGCTCGAGGCCAGCCAGAAGACCATCAGTTGCTATGAGATGGGGTTTGAAAAGATGCAGTGTACCTAGCACAGGTGGGGACTGGGTGACTGGAGATGTTATTTTCTGCCTTCTCTTCTGCCCACGTAAAAAGGTAGAAATAATGGTGACTGCACAGGGATCAGACCCTTCCACACTCAACCCCTACACCCCAAAAAATAACACCCGAATTCAAGCAATGAACCTTTTAAGAGGTTCATAGTGATTTCCACTTAATTTCTGAGAGCAGGATTCATAAGCAGTAGTCAGGAAGGACTCAGAAGCTGGAGAGGAGTCTTTAACGTAAAAGAGAAAATAAGAAGGGTTAGAGGACAGACACGGGAGCTGTGTGTCTGTCTCTCAGTAAGTCTGATTGCCAAATGTAACAATGCACTGCAGTGGGCCGTGCTGCTTCCCCATGGGCCAGGCAGCTACCTGGTTGGACGTTTCACATCACTGGGTGAAAGGTTTTGAAGGTACTCCTTTGTCTTGTTAGAAACAGTACGTACGTGAATCAGAGGAAGCTGCCAGCTTCCACAGAATTTCATTTGGCAGGGGCAGGGCTCAAAACAGACAGGTATCTGATGAGGTCTTTTAAAAAATATTTTTTCCTTTTTTTCAACCTAACATTTCCTAAAAAGAATACTTTTCGGGTAACTGTGCTATGAAATTCAAAACAATTGCAGTTGGAATGAGACATTTCAGTGCTATTGAAATTATTTCTTATAATTCAACTTGAATATGACTCCAGTTGTGATTTGCTGTGGGAAACTTTTCTACAATACAGGTTGGCTCCAAATCACATCGATCCTTTTCACTGCTGAGGGTTCAATGCAAAGTTGAAGTGGCATCTGCAGTGCTGTTGTCCTGGACCAGGAGAGCCTGATTCTCCTTGACCATGTCCCTTGTGTTGCTCTTTGCACTTACGCAGGATGGCGATGCATCCTTAGTGCTGGAAAGACCAGTGGGCTGTGGTGTGTCCCCGCTTTGTACCTGCTCCTGTTCTGAGAGAGGAAGGACCTTGCTAGATAGGAAGAAAGGAGGAAAAGAAATCGACCTGGTTTTGACAAACATATAGATGTTGACCTCTAAGAACATCAAAATATTTTTCTGACTGTCTTAGAGTAAATTCTTGGTCTCCTTGAAGCTGTAGGAGCATTGGCAGGAACTGCAGGGTGGTTAATGATGCCAAGCAGAGAGCTTCAACCTAAGAAACTCTTATGAGGTTTGACACAACTGCGTAGACATAGTCCCACAGTGCTTCACTAGGAGAAGATGAATCATTTGAACTTTTAAAGTGATGTTCTTGGAAACAGATTCATCCCAGCCAGCATCCACACAGAATGGATCCATTAAAGGCTCTGCCTTCAAACGGCATGACTTTGTTTGTCCAGCCCCAGATATCTCATTAACACATGTGCAAAATTTTGTTGCTATGGTCCTTTGATCAGGACAATTTTTATGAGTGTTTCTCCATGGAGTCTGAATATAAGCCAAGCAACAAACACTAAGCATGTGTGACCGCAACGTGTCTTGCCATTCAGATGATGCTACTTCAGACAGAAAGGCGAGGGCAAAGATAGGGAATGTATCCCAGATGACAAATATTGGCAGAAACCTTGCAACTTGGACAAAGAGTATTGTCTTTTTGTTACTACCCATGCAGAGAATATAAAGGCCATGAGTACAATACTAAGCCTTGATCTTACAAAAACTTCTGAACATGAGTCATTGAATACACAAACACATTCTAATTAAGTACAGGTTGTTCCGTGATTACCTATAGCTCTCAGCTAACATCAGGCTCTTATACTGGCTGTGTAGGTGCACCTTTTGGCTTACATTAGCTCACCACCTACATAGACAAGAAGCACAAGCAGGTTAAGGACAAGAGACATGATGCTGCATCAGATCATACAAAAAAATCAGTATTCAAGCTATAAGAATTCCCACATGGGTGGACTTGCTGGGAAGAGTTACTTCCAGGAGGGCGCATGTGCACTGCCATGTAGCATGCAACCCACATGTCATTGTGTCCATCTGACTCAATGACTGGAGATGCTTCAAGGTCCCAACACAGAGGACTGTTATCTGGGCAGGCTGGGACCCTGTCTGTCTCCTTTGTCTTCGACTTCTGTGCACGGAAGCTCTCAGATCCTCTGCAAAACCCTCCTAGCATCAAAAGCCTTAATTCAGACTGAAACCATTGCTGTTCACAGAAACAAGACAGCTTTCTGGGCTCTTTCTCTGTGTTCAGGCACTAAGTGTAGGTATGTGTGGGGAGGAATGATTCAAAAGGTCCCCACTGTGAAATGAGTCACCAGCTAGGCTTGGTTTCTCAGCTAATTTCAAGGTAAATTTACATTAGCAGAGGCAAAGATCACAGTTTTAAGGGTAAATGGGTTAATCTGCAGTTTGGTCCAATCTTGCCCAGTGTAGTGTGTATGTTCTATTGCTACCATGGTGGAGGAAGTTGGTGGGGAAGAAGGCAAATCCAAGGATTAGTATGATGACCTGGCATTGATATAGCCATTTTCAAACCCTGAGTTGACTACAGATGAGTTGCAGGCCCCAGGAAACTCTTGTCTCACGTCCTCAGAGGTATTCATCATCCAGCTCCTGCAGAAAACAACAGGGACCGCATGTCTTGTCATTAAAGTCCTGGATGTCTTTGTTGAGTGGAGTTTCAGACTTTAGAAGAAATATCCCAAATTTTTAAACAAATGGCCAACTTTTATGTGAATTGCAGAGCTGACACACAAAAAATAAAAGTGTTAGAGAGCACAAAGGGGCCAAGGCAGTAGGATAATGGAAGTCACTACTGTAACCACTGCACAGAATAGTTACTAAAACAGGCCAAAACTCAGAATATCCAAAATCAGGATTCCTTATCAAATGGCTTTATTTTGCTGAGGTTAGAAGAAACCCAATTTGGATTCAAGTGACATAATTTTTCAATTGTAGTCACAACAATATAGCCAAGCCTTAGCAGAAACGGAACTTTAAGAGTCTTGAAATGAAATGTTTTGATAATTTTTCATTGGTCATTTTGACTCATATGAGACCTCTCCACAAAACTTTTCCATTCATCAGTTACCAAAGCCGTCAAAAAAATTCTGAATCATGAAAAACCCATGTAAGGGAAAGTCCGTTTTTCTGTATTTTACATATCTTCAGATGAGCAGTTGTTAATATTTCTTCTACAGCACATCCTTCAACAGAGAGAGGAAAACAAAAGGTCGTTTTGATATGAGAAGGAAACTTCAAAAGTTTTTTCATTGCAATCAGTCTCCTTCTGTTCATGATTTTACTTAGCCAAGTCTGAAGGCAGAATCCATGTGTAGGGTGAAAGAGAATTATGGGGAGCATTGTTGGCTCTGTGCTTAATGATGTGCTATTGGAGTCAGTAGCTCCTGTCTAGCTTGGTAGTAACTGAAATTCTCTGATGTTTAGTGGAAAAGATTTAGGATATTGATCCAGTTTTCAGTGGACAAATGTCATTACCTCTGAATTACAGACATCGTAGCTGGTCTATCTGCAAGTGGCCCACTACTGAGAGCTGGCATTAAGTGATTGTGGAAACTGATTTGTCACGGACAGAGCTGGGTCAGAGGAATACTGAAGCGTGTCCATCTTCAGTGAGGATCTCAATAAGGTGAACAGAGTGACTTGAAAGGCCCTTGAAAGTGACTTAACGAACAAATTCTAAGCACAGTTTTGGACTCAAATATGAATTAGATTACTTTGCAGACACCGAGAAGAGCATTTGTCTGACTAGTGCAGTGTTTCTTTAGCTGTGGGAAACTTCAAATCCTCAACTCAAGCCCATTTCATAAACGCATTCTATGGTAATAATAAGATTTCTCACCTCACAAATACCATCATCAGTTAATCCTCACACATGTAAATATTAGGTCTTTTCTCCCAATTGAATGTAAGCTTTATAAGGAAGAAAAGCAAATTCACATCCACATGGCATCCAGCAAGAATCACTGCATGAATTATTAAAAGCCAGCATTCAAAACCTTCCCTTTCTGGGAGCAAAGAGTTGCTAAGATGAATGTTCCTCATAAAGCCTGTTTTGAAGTGAAAGAACAACTTATATCCATTTTGGCACTTATCTGTCTACCTATTCATTATCCATCTGTTTAGTACTTTTTCAGATTTTTGAACTCAAGGTTAAATTCTAACCCCACTAGCGATAATAGGGTTGAGCCATCAGAGTCAATAGGATTAAAACGACATCCTTAGTCATTTTCCTGCGAGTTTACACAGCTTCCCAGAGCTCAGCACTTAGCAATAGTTCAGCAGATTCATAGATTCTAGGAATTAGCATTCCAAATTGTAAAGGGTAGGATGGACAAGCTATTCCATTCGCCTTCACTTTTTGGATAAATTTTGCTAGGAGGTATGTAGAGGTGGCTCTTGTTGACTTTGCAGGCAGGTCACTCAGAACATACAGTTCCAGTGTAACCTACACAAGAAATCTTCTTTCTTTGCCATGCCTTGAGTTGACTCCAGAGCAGTATCATGGGGCGATGTATCATACCTGTGGATCTGTCTGTGACCAATGACCAAATTGCTTTCTTCTGCATTGAAGCTCTCATTTGTCAGGAATATCCAAGGGAGAAGGTCTGGGAGATACACACTCAGCTTTTCTTTGGAGATGGAATGAATGAAGATGTGCCATTGAGTGTCTGGCTTGTGGCAAGCAAACACACGGCACTTCATCCTTTGGGTTGATTTCTAAATGATACCTCAGCTGAGCCAAGAATGGCACATTCATATTCCAAGTGGCAGAAAACCACTGTTGGTCATACTGCAAGATAGGACTCCAAGGTCTCTGTATCTCCAAAAATACCCATGTACACTCATGCACGCACACATCCTGAGGACAGGTCTTACCCAAGTTAGTTGGGGAGAATCCCAACAAAATTTAGAGCCAAGGTCTTTAATTCATCTAGAAATGGAAACCCACACCCACATCCACCTTTTCCTAAATCAGCCCTCCCCCACCACATGCTGCTCTTTTATTTTCTGTGGTCTCCTACTTCCATCCTCACTGCTTCCTCATATCAGGACCGCTTCTACCTACCAGCTCTCCTTGTCCCAACCATTTAGTCTTATTTCCCCTAAAAACAAAGGCCCTGGGAGGACTGCTGTCACCACAGAGCACAGAGTAGATCATGAAGCTGCCTCCTTCGCACAAGCATCTCTTACCACATGTCAGATGCTCCATGGGAACTGGTCATGCGCTAATCTTTTCATGGCTGTTTAAGGCATAGATCCCTCACACATGCCACGGTGTAAGAGCAGCATCATATGGGCAGTCACAGCAGAGCAGCGGACGCATGGTGAAGTAATGGACAGGGATGACCCAAATGCATGGGATGAGTTTCCTTATATCTTAAATTGTTCCAGCATGTCAGTGCAGATGTGCACACCTACAAAGGTACGTACATACAAGCTGTAGCAACAAGACCCTCCTATTCATCTTCTTTAAAGGTGTCTCCAGTCCTGCAGGCACTGAACGGTGGCAGGAGCTCAGTGACACCTGAATGCAGAGCTCTCTTACAGAGATCTGGGATCCCCTGTTTTCTCACTCACCCTCTCTTTGGAGTCCTGCGGGACTGAAAATCAAATTGCCAGATTTGCCAAGTGAAACAAACTGCCACCCTTGAAATTTAGCAAAGCTTGCCTTCACCTCGGTACATTATACTTTCCAGCGTTCAGTTGTCATTCCAGAGCCTCTGTTATTAGACAATTACAATTTTATTGTCTCAGCAAATACACCTTTATTTAAAAACCTTCTCTGATTGTTTTTTTTCATTTGCGTGGAGTCTGTAACTTGCTTTCAGAAAGGATGACATCAAAAACAACGTTCAACCTAAAGGCGTATTTCTAAGACATTTAGCACAGGCTACTAGGTACTTCACAGGAGTTTAAATAACTAGTTTATTGGAACAACTTAAATGGCAGATGTGGTAAAAAACAATTAAAATACTTTTTCCTAAAATGGACTATTCAAGTCAGCTGTTGACAAAGGTAACTTCCAGTTAATTTTTAAAATTATTTTCCATTCCATTGGAATGTGCAAAAAACCAAAGTGGTTTTTTTTTTTTATTATTCTGCAGAAATGCCCTGTGGGATATTTAGTGTAGCTGTCTCTTTTTACATTCTTCTCTGTGGATAAAGAAGACCTGGGGGGTTGGTTAAATCTCCTGCAGGTTGTTATGGCCAGGATTCTGGGGAATACTTCTTATTCCCCAGATGTTGTTCCCTCTCTGCTCTTCTGTAAGGAGACTTCATGTTGTATCCTAAGGCATATAGGAAAGCAAGGAAGCCTATTGAGTGAGAGAAAGTAGTGTTCTTGTAGTTCATCCCCAAAGGCAGTGTTACAGCAATTAGGAACTGACTCTCTTGCTTATTTGGAATAAAAGTGGTATTGAAATTTTCCTACAAATATTTAACCATTTCTACCCAAGAAGATTATTCCAGCACTTTACACCCATCTTTGATGTCTGTAACGTGCTCGTGACATTGTTATTATACAACTAGAAGAGCACGACAGTTTATTAATTAGCCTTTTGTAAAGGCAGTCTCTTGACCAAGTGTAACCAGTAGGATTGAAAAACATGCAAGGTAGATTTTGGTCAAAAAGCTTCCAGGACGTGCAGTAACAAAACTCCTGGTCGTTGCTGGGAGATTTCTGACTCTGATGTTTTTGGGTTTCTATATTTTTTTCCCTCCTGCTTATCAGCCTTCTGCCTCAGGGACGTTATCATCTAGAGCCTGGCTGGCCCTTGGGTTGAGATTCTGTGTTTCAGGGTTTGTTGTATAAGCACTGCAAAATCAGGGCTATACAAGCTAAAAGGGACGATATTACAACTATTAATTAGGCTTTTTAAAAATTTCTGCTCATTCCACAGAGCTGCACGTGGATTCAGCTGATTCCTCTGCTCAGCATAGTTGGGAAGACAAGTTGGTTGGTGGGAGTGCGGGGGTGGCAGTCGAAGGGTAGAAGTTTAATCATCTTTTCCCAAATTTGTTTTCACTAGCCAGAGGATTTTGTAGATAGGAGATGATAAATCCCTAGCAACACAAGCCCCTGACAGATGGTGTTAAATGGTTTTGAGAATATTTCAAAATCTGCCCTACTTTTTATTCCCCAAATGTTGTTCCCTCTCTGCTTTTTTTTATACAGAATTTTCCTACACTGTCTCCCACATTCTCATTTGTGTTATAATTTATGCTTCCTTATGCTCCAAACCAGAATCCAAATCACCCATTTAAAAGAAGAAACAACCTGCTGAATTTTAAAGCCAGTTCTTTATCCTCCCATTGGGCTGAGTATCCAATCTGAAAGGAAGGAGGGCGTATGAGGCTGATCTGACTTTACTTCCCATTCTCCAGGAAAGATTATCTGGGTACAGCGCCATGTGTAAATCAAGAGAGACCTTGCAACCAGACCCACTCTGCAGAGAAACCAGCCAATTCCCTTTTCACGTGAACTTTGCTGAGTAAAGGCTGTGTATCCCTGGACAAGGAGTGGTTCTTCAATATCGTGCAAGGAAACAGAAAAACACGAGGTTAAAGAGTGTGGGAGAAATCAGCTTTTTCAGCTTGCTTTAAAAAGGGTGATGCTTTAGAAAATGTCCTGGTCAGCCCTCCAAAAAGAACTCTAACGGGTTCTATTTTCCTTTCAGAGCCAAATGCCACCTTATTCTTGCGGACAGGACCAAACTCCAAACTCTGAAATGACTCATGACTTTGCATTGACAAAAAAACAAACCAAACCCAACAAAAAATGGGTGCATCACTTTGGGTTGGTATGAAACATCAAGCCGGGACATGTCTTTTTTCCAGAAAAAGATGGTATTCTCCATAGTTTCATCCGTGCTTGTTAGTGATCTCATCCTAAAGCAAAGGAAGATCAGAGCTTAATTACTGTCCTTCTGCTGGAGGCTCAGTTACCTTCTCCATGGAGATTTGTTCCAAGTACAGCTCTCAGGGCAACTGCCTTTTCTTTACAGATCCTGTAGATGGCAAAGGCAGATCTCACCTTTTGTTCAAGGCTCAACCGTGTGCAAATCAAGGAAACCCCACGAAGGTGAGTACGCTTTCAAGGGAAGAAGTCCACAACATCAGAAGTTGCGCAGGACAAAGTAAACTGTTCTAATGGCTCCCCACTGTCAAAAAGGGCAGGTCCCATTTCACACACCCAGATGTTTCTCTTTTCCCATCTCTGGTCGTATGCTAATGTTACATATATTATACCAACTCATCGGATGATGATGAGAGCCAGCACAACTCCCTGACCCAGCAGAAAATGGGCCTTCCCCTCCGTCTCTCCTTCCAAAAAAAGAGGTAATAGAGTATTTTCCATCGGTTCAGCAAGCTAAACAGGACCAGAGCTGATGAGCAACAGCACTGATACAAAGCAGGAGAGGCAGAGCAAGAGGAGAGGACAGAAGAACCGGCAGCGGGAAAGAGAAAATGAGAAGAAATTGTGTGAAAGATCCTGCATTTTCATGGCAGCTCAGATGTTCCGATAATCACACCCCAAATGTGACCATGAAACACATTTCTTTGTTCCTGCTTTTACTTCGTTGCTTACACTGCTAAATCTGGAAAACAGTTTTCTGTAAAGGGGATCTTGCACTTTTAAGACCTGCCTTTCTCCGTATGGGTCTGGAAGCAACTAAGTTTGCCGATACTTTTGGTGGACTTCAGCTTTTAAGGATGTCAAGACATCCTTAAGTCTAAAAAAACTGCCCTTCAGGACAAGAACACTGAATATTTATGGATCCCTGAAGAGAAAATGTTAAAGAGCTCACAGCTGACAGCATTTTAATAGGATGCTTAAACTAGATCCCTGCCTATTTTCCAGCAAACGACTGGGAATGCTTCCAATTAGGCAGAAATAAACACATAAACTTATTTTCTATCTATGCATGATTGTTATTTAATCGCTAATTAAAAGCTGCACCCAGTGACCTTTTTCTAGATAGATCACCCCTTGGCCCAGACAGAGATGTAGTTATGTCCTGCTGGAGATACGTGACCTATTGACAGGGAGCCAGGGCTGGCAGTATTGAAGAGCAGACCTTGTGCCTTGAAGGCATTTTAGTTCAGCTAAAGAGCCAAAAAATTCTGCCTGAATACATGCCACACCTCACAGGAGACTCCCAGCTCATCCCTGGGGAGGTTTAGGTTGGATATTAGGAAAAATTTCTTGACAGAAAGGGTTATCAAACATTGGACCAGGCTGCCCAGGGAAGTGGTTGAATCACCATCCCTGGCGGTATTTCAAAGATGGGTAGACATGGTGCTAAGGGACATGGTTTTGTGGTGGACTTGGCAGTGTTAGGTTACCAGTTGGACTCAATGATCTTAAAGGTCTCTTCCAACCTAGGTGATTCTATGATTCTGTGATCCTATGATGCTGCTAGGCTGGTGGTACCTAACTTGTTTGTATCCGTACATCTTCCATGCTTCAAATCCATCCAGTCCTCAAAAGCTGGCTGCAAATACCCAGCCCCAAAGACCTTCTCCTTCCAATGGGATGAAGGTTTATTCACTTGTGTGGCCTCACAGCTGCAGCTCCAATATCTTTCACTGCATAGCAGTCACCTTTGGGCTCCCCAGGTTTGCTTTGCCTACCTGGGCATCATTGGGGTCCTGGTAGATAGTAAATTATCCATGAGCCAGGAATGTGCCTTGTCGCCAGGAAGGCCAATGGAATCCTGGGCTGCATAGGGAAGAGTGCGGCCAGTAGATCGAGGGAGGTCATTTTCCCCCTCTGCTCGGCACTGGTGAGGCCACAGCTGGAATACTGTGTCCAGTTCTGGCCTCCCCAGCTCAAGCGGGACAGGGAACTGCTGGAGAGAGTCCAGCGTAGGGCAACAAAGATGATTGGGGGATTGGAGCATCTCCCTTATGAGGAAAGGCTGAGAGAGCTGGGACTCTTTAGCCTGGAGAAGAGAAGGCTGAGGAGAGACCTTATTCTTGCTTAGAAGTATCTAAAGGGTGGGTTGAAGGAGGATGGAGCCGGACTCTTCTTAGTGGTTCCCAGTGACAGGACGAGGGGCAACGGGCACAAGCTGGAACATAGGAAGTTCCATTCAAACCTAAGAAAAAACTTCTTGAGGGTGAGGGTGCCAGAGCACTGGAACGGGCTGCCCAGGGAGGTTGTGGAGTCCCCTTCTCTGGAGATTTTCAAGACCCATCTGGCTGCAGTCCTGAGTAATGTGCTCTAGGCATTCCTGCGTCAGCAGGGGAGTTGGACTAGATGATCTCTAGAGGTCCCTTCCAACTCTGAAAATTCCGTGATTCTGTGATTGCTTCTGCCAGCGCAGCCTCCTGTAGGTAGAACTGCCATGGAGAGCAAAGGCAGCTCAGTATGCATGGAGATAATGTTATGTAGTTACTTAGGCAACACTGGAGAGGATTTAGGGTGACCACCACGTTACAGCGATCATTTTATTCAAGAGCCACAAGAACTCCACAAGAAATGAAGGCTCATGGAGGATGTGTTAGAAACCGATTTATCCTGATTTCGATGTGCAGGATGTTGTAAGGGATGTGAAATAAGGAAAAAGACCATGCTCAGGAGCAGAGACATTAAATAAACCGCTGTGTTGTAACTTGTAACATGATATTAAAATCAGTGAAAGCCTTTTCTGTAGTTCCTAAACAAGGGAATATCTTTTGCAGAAAACAGCAGTTTTCAAGTTTCCCAGTGGCAAACATGGGGGTTTTTGGACAAATTTTCTATGAGGAACAAAGATAACAAAAGGCAAGAAATCAGTGAAAAAAAATCTTAGTAGAGCTATGTATTCCCTCTCTGAAATTCACCTATCAACTGATAATTCCCTGACTTTTGAAATCAAGACAGAGAATAGAGACCAAAAAGCCATAACAGAAAATTAAATAATGGGAGGTCCCGGAGGGAGAAAGAGAAAGACATTCTTCCTGATCCTTAATTCTGGAGTGGTCTGCTAATAGGGAAGATTCATTTCTACTCCAGCCTCTCTGGTGTTTTCTAGAGGCAGTGAAACTCACTGAGTTGCTCTTGTTTTAAATGCCAGTTGCAGACTCATTGCAGATATGTAACAAGAAAACTTACCTTCTGGAACTGTTTTTAAAAAAAAAAACAAAAAAATATTGCCCAGGCTTATGCTCACCTCTGAGTCAGATTTTTAAACGAACCTGGGACAAGCCCTGTTGAAGGTTATAGTGACAGCAGTGCCAGTATAGCCCTGTGTGGCTTTAGTGTTACCCTGGCCTTGCAACCAACCTACTGTAGTGAGATAACGCTGTTACCAGCCTAACTCAGTCTATGCTATAGGACACGGACTGTTGATTACTTCTACCTACTGAATTTTGGGGTTTAAGCAAGTTTGAAAATATTACCCAGAGCAGCCCAGCTTGAGTCATCCAGGTCTTTGAAAAGAATTGAGTTTCCCATTTCTGACAAGCAAAAAGACAACCCGTTTCAGAGTATAGTAGTCTCAATGGAAAACTGCAATGAGACTCACAGCAGAAACGAAGCCATGGGTATGTTTTGTCTGGTAAATAAAGGATGGTTTCTACCCATTCAAACAGTGACATTTCAGAGCAGCCTTTAGTTGGTTTAAAGAGGGATCTGGATGCTTTTATGGAAGGATTATCATAGAATCATAGAATCGTTTAGGTTGGAAAAGACCTTTAAGATCATCCAGTCCAACCATTCTGAGATGTATTTTCCTGCTATATTTTCCTATCCAGCCTATATTTTTCTATCCTACCCTATAACATGTCCTATCCAGCCTCATGTCCTGATGCCGAACGAGGCATCACTGCAAAGAGATGCCTCAGTCCTCCCATTGCTCCATGGAGGTTAGTCTGTTCCTGTGTAGAGCTCGCATATGACTTGAGGCTAAATAAGTCCTGATGTTAATTTTGCGTGTAAGCTCAAATAAGTAATTACAGAAGGAGGATATAGAAAGAATCTGTAAGGTGACCTTCCCACTGCGTGAAATCAGGGTCAGTGCAAAGATCTTTGGGACACCGTGAGAAAGTAATTTCATCTCCGCCTCGCTGTTTCTGCAGAACTGCCTGTTACGACTACATCCTGCTTAACCCGGGTGCTCAGCTGGGTTAGGCAGTGCTGTCTTAGGCTCTCTGGTCTCTAGGGCCAGCTGCCAGGTACACAACAGAGACAGTTTTGATGCCGTAGCAAAAGGGCAGACGAAGCCCAAGAATGTCATTGCCCGACCAAACAGCCGTGTTTCTGAGAAAACAAGCTGCGAGGATGTAGGGTATCGAGAGGAGGTAGAAAAAAAACCCACCTTGTTTACAAGAGTGAGTCACATCATCTCAGTAGCTCAGAGATAGACGTACCCGAGCACTTAGGCAAATGCCAGACATCATGTTTGAACAAAAGGTTACCCAGTAACACAACCTGAAGCTTTTACTGCTAATGAAGCATTAACTTCCATCGCTATACGAGACCGTGAGGACTTTAGGACTTTTTATAGCTCAATTCATGATTGATTGAGTGATATAAAAATAACAATATTCTGTATCTCACTCATCTGAGACAGAGGATTCAGTCTCTTATTTGCTTTTTACCTGGAATTTCTCATTGACAGAAAAACTTAAAATAAATCTTGATTTTTGTTTGTGTCTTTTCATTGTGAGATGAGACAGGTAGAGAACAGTGACAGCATGAGGTGCAGATTGTACTGAGCAAAAATGCTAACCAGCCTGTCTTACACCAGTGAAGAAGTTAGAACATTGGCAATTTTAGGCATGTTTTTTGCACGGGTAAGAATATTGTTTTCTAAATGGCACACTGAAAAATGTCTGTGGAATAGAGACATTTGCTTTCCAGAAGACCTTCCACTGAAAGTCGTTACTTCAGTCCAAACTGTAGTCCACGAGACCGTCCTTTATAGTCTGAAGCTGTTATGCAAAATCAAACTAAACACAGCAATTTGCAGACTTGACGGTTCTAACGCGCATGAACCACGGGGAATTTGAGAGTTGACAGTGATCTCTGCTTGCTCAGAGGTTTGGGAACCACTGACACATCCACTTCATCCAGGGCCTCTTCCAAAGACACTGGCAATCAGCAAGGAGATAATGATGTGAAAGACTTTTGGTCAGAGGTGAAAATAAGAAATAAGTAACAAATGCTGTGCCTACACTGATATGAGTTTTAGATGACTGAACTGCAGGCTCTGACCGTTCCTATCCCTGCAGAGAGGCGTAGACAAGTCTTCCTGGGGACCTCCTGCAGCACGAAGAGATCAGATCCTAACCCAACCCACGCCCCTGCCCCAGGGTGGCATCACTGCTTGATGAGAGCTCATATTGCTGAGATATAGAGTTTACCGGGAAAATATATCTTCTTCAGCACCTTTTCACTGAAGATGAGTATGTTGGCAGAAAAGAAAATGAAGCAGTAGTTTTAAAAGGAAGATACTAACCACAAACACTTCTGAGGGGGTAAGGATGGAGGGCGCAGGGGTAAGAAATGATTTAGAGCAAGGACTCAGGTGTCCGGGTCAGGAGGGTTAATGAAATCTCAGGTGAGGCAAGCTCTCTACACATGGACATAGTTGTGCCAGGGATTTGCCTATCAACCTACTCAAAAGGAGGCCACCAGTCTCACCAAACCGTTGTGCTCTGAGGTTGCAGTTTCACACCAGCCTAACGCAGTCTAATCATCGGTGGCTGTAGTCCTTCTCCCTCCCTTCCCTCATCCAGCTGCCCATTCCCATCCATTCCCTTTGTGCCAGCTCCAGGGTTCACCAGACCCCTTTGCTCCTTTTTGCGAGTGTACTAGTCCAGGAGTAAATCTAGCATCACAAAAAAAAAAAGGGAATTGTTTTTGGAGCGTGATGATGTCGTATGGCCATCCTAGTCTGGTATAAATCCGTGCTGAAGCTGAGAGGGTGGTAGTGTGGCACGGCCTTCCCATTCCCAGTCCCACCCCCTCCCTTAGGCGGACACTTCTGCTTCTGTAAGCACACTAGTTATACCTGTACTTGCCAGTAAAATGGGGTGGAGCACGGGGTTTGTGCCTCGTCTTGTGATCATCTATGCTTTTTATTTGTTAACGTATTTGATATGGTTTCAGCTTCTCACAGATGTCCAGGGCCATAGACAACTCCTAGTACAGAATTTGGATGAGGTGTGTGTTAGGAAAAAACAAGAGTTTAGTCCTGTGGACTTGAACTGTTCTGTGCTGTCTCCCCTCATGGAATGGTCCCCAGTTCATTTTATTTACTATTATGGAGCTGATCCAGACAAAAGCTGGTGGCACTGTGCAAATTCCAGCACAAAAGAAGCAGCTGGTCTTTCATTTTGGGCAACACCTCCTCTAGGCTGGACAAAGTAATCCCAGGCCAAGTAATGGGAACAGCAAAGACCCATGTCATAAAACGCCAGGAAAACAAGATATGCTATGGATATGTCTAGTGAAAGAAAGCTCTAAACATTACGGTTGTTTTCTTAGCAGAACTTTAGTTTTTGCAAGTGTTTACTAAGTGAAGAAATTTTTAATTTTTTTTGGAGAAAGGGACAAATTTAATTCTGCTGCTGAGATGGAAATACTCATTTAGACAGAGATGGTTGAAAACAGAAATCTCTCCATGATTTAAAGGTCACTCTCACACTCATAATGTTAGAAAACTTGCATAGGCGAAAGGGAAACTACCTACATTACAGTAACGGTTTCTGGGTCTTTTTGAAATTGCACAGAAACTGTCAGAGTTCCTGCATGAGGTCAAGTAAGAGGGGCAAAGAAGCAGCCGCATTACACATTTTAAATGTGCAAAACCCAATGAGGGTCAGTGGTTCTCTTTTAGGTGTCAGTGTGTGAAAGGCACCTAATTTGAACAACTCAGAACCAAATAAGTTAGTGCAGGGATGTTGTTTCACCTGCTCCTAGTAATGCAACCAAGGTGGGACAGCATGGAAACCGGAGCGAGGACTGCAAGTTTAGGGAAGGTCTGGGGTAAAAGAAGCTGAAGGCATGTTCTTCAGGGAGATGAAGGGTGGGAGTTATTTCCACCTTCGTCCATGGCCAAGTACCCCCAAGTTTTGGATCTGTAAGGAAGAATGGGCCCATTTCTCAGCATTAGGAGTGTTTGGCCAGCTTTTTAGTTGCATAGCTGCTGTTTTTTTTAATCTAGATCCAAGTCTATCACATGGAGCAGGGTGAGAGACTGACTCCCACACTTGGGTGGGCATCAAGGCATCTACGAGACACCCATTCCACCTCTCAGAGAAGAAAGTCTCCAGGCTTTGGAAGTAACCTATTCCTCTCCTAAACTAAAGGGAGACTGGGTCACTACACGCATGTAGATGCCCAGGTTAGATGGGTTAGATGTGCAGTTAGGTGGGTTCCAGCCCTAGGAGCTAGTATGTTGCAAGTAGAAGCACTTTTGCTACCCCCCAGCCAGGGAAACAGGACAGGAATGCTGAGGTGATGACAGTCCAGTGAGTTCTGGGTCAAGAATGGTGATTCCATGGTGCAGTAACAAAAATAGTAATTTGAACGGGAGATAAGTGTTATGAAGCCTTCAAAAAGTAATCTTTAGAGCCCGATCGAGCCTAAGAACCTAAAAACTGGTCTCACGAATCAGGCCAGGTCCATGAACCCCGTGTTGTGTTAGGATTTTTTCCTTGAGGTGAATGACTGTGATCCTCTTCAAATCCATGAGAACCCAAGTGTGTTCTTTGGTAGCTCATGCAGAGGCATTAGACTCTGGCTGTTCTTTAACAGTCATAATGACAGTCACTTAAGGGAAACCTTTAGCATTTGATGATCTCCATCTTAGCTAATAGATGAAACTTGCAAACATTCAAGCAGAGGACCCAAGCCGGTAATTTCTCAGACTCCCATTGCCTGAAGTCCACAGGTTTGTTCTGAGTAAACACAGTTTGGTTGAAAAATTAGGCTTCCTTCAGATTTTCTATATCTCATTAAAAAGTTTTAAATTATAGGTGGAGAGTCTGCGTAGATCCTCCTTCACATCAATTCTGTACCGAGGTAACACCTTTAAACGTAATGGAGGTACTCCTGATTACTGTTGAGAAGTTGAGTGGTTTTGTTCACTTTAGCCTTTTGCCATGTTGTGCTGGGTGTTGGGAGGTGTCATTTCTCTAGATAAGACCCACATCTTGATGAGAGTTATAAAAGTTATAGTAAATATCAACTCTTTATTATCAGTTAGAGCCAGGCTGTGTAATGGCAACCTAGCGAAATTCTGTCTATGGTGTCCATTGAGTAGTTTTCCATGTTTTCTTTCCCAGGCTGTTCAGGTGGAAAAGAGAGATGGATGTAGACAGAGGGAAAAAAACCCCAAGCATTTTGTGCTGTTCTATTAAAGGAGACACAGCTGTGTCAAAGGTTTCACTCAAACCATGAGATTATTATTTCAAAATCTGATCGCTGGCCGCCAAAAGCAAGTGCCAAGTACCTGAACACCTGGCACTGAGTACCTGGAGTGGCAGCCAGGAGGACAACAAACCTGGAAGCAAGCAAGCCTTGAAAGTCAGCCTTGAGGTTGTTACATCCCAGACACCACAAGAATCCCTGATGCATAAATGAAGAGCCTGCGTGGGAGGGGAGGCAAGGAGTCCGATCTGCTCTTCAGACAGATGCACAAGCTGAGAAGCATAAAAATAACACTGCAAGTGTCTCTCTCGGTAAGCAGTGCTACTTGCAGAGGGCAAACAGTAGCGCTGCTTCCTGAGAAAAGCAGAGTGCCAGGTGTGAGCTTGTAACTTATAAATTCTTAAAATTATCCTCATCAAGGCTGTTCTGATTTTTTTTTTTAAACCTTTCTTATGTTGTTGAAAAGAACCGTTAAGAAGAAGTGGCCAGAAGCAAACATAGTGGGTGTTTAGGGGCTGCTACCTTCTTCCAGTCTAGTGATTCTGGTCAAGTCACATCATAAGAAATGACTCATTTTGAGTTATGGCTTGGGAGTACTTTGCCATCTGATTTACCCTGAGGTCTAATAGGAACTGGGAGGTCTCGATCACTCAGGCTTTAGCTTCAGATGCGCCCTCAAAAGAACACAAGGCTGGTAGAGCTGGACGACCGAGGTATTCTACAATGTATTTCACCAGGTAGTCTTTTTTCTATACAACCTAGACTTGTTCAAGCTTCCTGATGCTATCAAACTATTCTTTCCTATCCTCTCTGTCCTACAGAAGTAAAGAGGCTCCCTGGGAGAACAGTTCAAGTCTATGTACCAAACAGGACTGATAAAATTTTTGGCCACTTGGCAGTCTAATTCAAATTTTGGGCTGAGTTCTGCCATGTTTATATTGGACATGTAGTAAACAGAGGTCTGAAAGCAGTAAAATTTCCCCAGTGATGATTCTTCAGAGTACACAGGGGTGGCCTGCCCATCTATGGATACTCTTATATTGGATGATATTGCTCATGGATCTGGTCAAACTCTGCAAAACTGTTGGTGTGAGTGTGACATCCTTCCCAGTGAGAAGTGCTCAGTTCGTGCTTAATCAGGAATTTTAATAGACCCTTCCCGTTACCTCTCCTTTTCGTGAGTGAGTGTTCGCAATGTGCGGTAGCAAAGGGCTCATTTTGTTGTATGACCTGCAGCATCTATAGCAAGCGTTACCCAGAAGGGCCCATTTCACATTGGCGATTTTAAAAGGCATTACAAACTGAGAGCTAATGCTTCCCAACAGGGGGGAAATTGTCATGCACAAAAGTCCCTCCCTAGATCTAAATCATCCTGCTGAGATGCAGGGATCCAATCACAAATCCTGTTAGCTCAGGAGAAATCAATGCCTAACATTTCTATAACTTTAAATTATATATAGCCATGCAGACACACACCTTAAAATTGTTTATATGTATCCTTAGTTATATGTCCATCTAAATACACAGATATATGTAGTGTATGCATGAATGTATATGTCACACAGGGTCATTAAATCACCTGCATTTTAGACTTGTAGAAACGTATATATATGTATATATCTCCCTCTTTCTATATATATATACTTATGACTTGTAGGTAATCTTCTGGAACCCTCAACATGGGAAAGACATGAACCTGTTGGAGCGGGTCCAGAGGAGGGCCACAAAAATGATCAGAGGGCTGGAGCACCTCCGCTATGAGGACAGGCTGAGAGAGTTGGGGTTGTTCACCCTGGAGAAGAGAAGGCCCCAGGGAGACCTTCTAGCAGCCTTCCAGTGCCTAAAGGGGACCTACAGAAAAGATGGGGAGGGACCCTTTATCGGGGACTGAAGTGATAGGACAAGGGGTAGTGGTTTTAAACTAAAAGAGGGAATATTTAGATTAGATATAAGGAAGAAATTTTTTACAGTGAGGGTGGTGAAACACTGGCCCAGGTTGCCCAGAGAAGCGGTAGACGCCCCATCCCTGGAAACATTCAAGGCCAGGTTGGACAGGGCTCTGAGCAGCCTGGTCTATTGGAAGATGTCCCTGCTCATTGCAGGGGGGTTGGACTAGATAGCCTTTAAAGGTCCCTTCCCACCTAAACTATTCTGTGATTCTAGAAATTAGGGCTTGATTCTTCTGCTTCATAATTTCATGCTCTTGATTTTCTCTAAGTTTTTTTACATGAGAGAGACTGATGAGAGATTCAAGTGCCTTTTGCAGCTGCCTAGATTTTAGGCTTGTATTCGAATGGAGTAGGAAAGTTTGCCAACACAGCTAGCTTCACACTGGAAGCACCAGGGGGTGTAAACTCTTGATTTTTTGGTGTAAAACCAATGGATTTGACACCAAGGGAGATTTCACTTTCTGAGCTAGCCCAGTTAAAGACCTTGTTAGCACAAATGAGATTGTATTGAGTTGATATCTGCAGAGCAGAGTCTCTGAAGTTGAATTCAATAGAGAAGGATATACCCTCCTGATGCAATTCTCCCCTCCAAAAGGTGCACAGTATGGAGACTTTTCTGAAAGAATTGCTAATAAGATTTGTTTCCTTTAGAAAGTTTATCTGTTAGATAAAGGAAAACAGTTCCTAGTTTCTAGCGCTCCCCAAGGTGAGGCTGACACAACAAGGTTCTGCAAACTTAGCTGTAGATGTGGCATATCCACCTGATGTCACTATGTCAGCAAGCACACCAAAGAGTTTGGTTTTGGTTGAAAACTTCTGTTGACACAAGCTTCTCTCTCAGGAGACTCTTCTGAGACGACACCGATTCTGAAATACATATCCCAAAGCTCAGCTTCACCGCCTGATTTAGCTAAGCCATTGGTCCCCATGCAAAATTCTGTTTGGTTCAGACAGATGAAACTTCACCTTTTTTATATGCTTCTAAAGTTAAAGCCAGTTAAACATAGGAATTTGATACATAGGCAGCAGAACTACATCACTACTGTGACAACAATCAATTTTCTCATATAGAAAAGCCCTGAGAAATTCATTCTATGAGATTGGAGTGTAGGAAAGCATCTTAAAGTAAATTTTTAAAAAAATTCAGAAACTCCCAAGAAAAAATTACCCAAATCTGTGATAATTTCAGTATGCTTGGCACTCAGGGTTTGATATATCGAACAGCCTGTGCTATATCCATTTAACCAGTGAATTTTACTCTGTGGTCCATGGGCTTATTCTGGTGTGTCAACAATATAAAAAGGTCTCTGAAAGGTGATTAGGAAAATCGATCTTATAGTTAGGTGGCCAGAGTTTGGTTTAGACAGAGCTCTTCCAGTAGGAAAATTTCAGGAGTCTATAAATAAATAAAAAAAAATTTTAAAAAGATAAAATCTCTGCAAATTAAGCAATAGACTCAGATTGAGTTTTCTCTGAGTTCAGCAATATCAAACCTGCTCACTTCTGATTACTTCATAAAATCTCCAATTTATAGTCAGGTACAAGAAAGAAAGAAACAAATTTTAGTGGCCATAAGGATCGACTGTGATCCAGAGCACAGGGAAGTAAATGGAATTGGCTTCCACCAAGGCAAACAGAGCTAATGGTGGGGCCAGAGGAAGTTGAAGCCGAGCATTTAATATGCTTTTGAGAAGACAATTTCACGGGTCCTTCTCAGGAGCATAAGCACACTGCCCAGGTTCTTGAGGAGCAATTTCCTCATAGTATCAGCAAAAAAAACAGTGCCAGAGAGCTACACTTGGGATCTGACCTCAGACACCTGCAGCAATCTGTGACTTATCCAAGAAGCAGCCACATTTTGAAGACTTACATATTCATCTATTAGTACAGAAGACCTTGTAGAAATGTAGATATCTACAGAGAACATGGATAGAGGACATTACTGTGGCTGTGGTTACATCCCTTACTTACATGAAGGCTTTTGTGGTGCATATGTCTATGTGTTGTGCTGCACATTTCAAAGTTCAGAGAGGTAGGCACCAGGACCATGTCCCACCCAACAGAGCATGGGAATGGAAATTAATGATTTAAGTGATTTTCTTTCTTCCAGGTTGTCATCAATTAACAGAGCCAAGCAAAGCTGACTGAAATTAAACCACCTGGCCTCAGCAGGAAATCTTCAGCTGCTACATCAGTCCTAAATAAGAGCTTAAATGCTTTTCTTTCCCTTCCTGACTTAATTATATCAGTCTCGTAATCGATACTACCCTTCTCACCCACATGCCACCCTGTCCAAGAGGTAAGAGCACTAACACATCTCAACACCTTGTGACCTAGACCCACTAATGTTAAATTGAGCACGTGCCTCCCACAATCTCCCAGCTGGGCTAATTAAAACAGATTTAATACAGAAACACTGGCTCTGAAGGTTTGAGCTTCTCTTGCCAGAGGTAAAGAGAATGGCTCCCTCAAGAGGAAGACATTAGCTGCCTTGCAAGCCTCAGGAAGTTATCTGGACTTTGGTAGCAGGTAAATCCCATGTGTGTGTTTTGCAGAACAAACCCTGGGTCTAGCCAAAGTCACCAAGTGCTTTAAAATCCATCAAAGATATAAGGAGGAAAATTTTTTTCCTTACGAAGTTGACCTTACGTGCTGCCCAACCTACTTAAAGCATATTCCAAGAAATATTGAGATAGGAGCTCAAGAGAAATGGGCCAAGTGGATAGCTTGGGTTTGATCTCAAACAGCGAAGTTCCTTGCTGCCTTCATTCAAAGGCTAAATTTGTTATGCTCGTACCCCCAGGGTGAGCTTCGTATTGCTATTTGCTAATCTCAGCATGTTCAGAAGGTGCTTGCTGAGCCAAACCCTGGAATTTGGGATGCTCCATTGATTCATTGTATCTTAAGAACACAGAGAAAGGAAAATGTTAGGTGTCCTGAAGTGAATTTGTGCTATTTTGCAGTTGGTGCCGATGGACACGTCACTTGTCTGCACAAACACAGGGGACTGTATTAGCAGTTTCGCTGGATGAACTGAAGGCACTGGACTTCAGCTTGACCTCTGGCAGAGCCTGAAGCTATGGAAGGTCTCCAAGTGCACCAACCTGCAGAGGTGGATATGTCAGTCTGGTGTTTTGCCTGCAATGTAAGGAGGAGGCATATCCACACAGGCCTTAACCCAGCCATTTCAGGTGTCAATCACAGTGAAACCACCACAGCAGAAGCGCTAAGGTCAGTGGTTACATGCCTACATAAGACCCTGGGTAGCCCAGATGACCACTGTGGCTCCAGGACTTCTTTGATACTGTTGCCCAAGCTAGGAGATTATCACAACTCCCTTCTCACGCTTGCAGGACTTGTATTACAACCTCGTTTTTGCAGTAAATGGATAATTTACCACAAAGACCTTAGGAGCACACATCAGAGGAGCAGCAGGGACCTCAAGATTTAGTCCATTTACACAACTTCTTTGCAATACTGAGCAAAGTGTCTCACCTCATGCTCGGGGATGAGCTAAACCAAAACCCGTTACCGACAGATGTTTCACTAAATGAAAACCCACTCCCTCAGTCTGTTCCAGTGCTCGCTGGCACAGTGGTTTTTATAAAGTCTCTCCTAGTTCATCCTCGCTGTAATTAAAGTAGTGGTTTCTTGTGCTCAGCCTATTCCCTCCTTTTTGAGAGCCCCGTAGTGTGGCTCCTACCAGATAGCATCATAGCTCTGCTTGGGTTTCTGGAAGCCTCTTCAGTGCTCCAAGATGTTCTGGATTTTCTAAAACTAGTATTTCTCACCATTTTGGTGACTCTCTGGCTGCTGGGTGTCACCCCATTCTTTTCCACCCAGCAGTGGATGCACATGACTACTCTGATCCATTGATTTATTTTTTTTATATTTGTTTTGCCTCACTCTTCCTAAAACACAAGGAAGACATGTTCTGCCAATTGCTTGTTTATTATTTAATTGCTGCTTGATACCAGAGCGGTGATGTCCTCTCCCGGTTTCTGAATATGTTGGGTCATATATTCAACCTGTTTCCATGGTCCGGTGGTTTGAATAATCCTTCCAGTTGGAAACAGGGGTGATAACCAGAGTAACTATAGTAACTACACTACTCTGATGCAGCAGAGAAATGTCTCTGAACAAGCACCTGTAGAAATGAACAAAAAAAAAAAAAAAATCCAGGGGATAATTATTGCATCTGATCTTTGCAGGTAGTAATCTTGAATGGCTTGTTAAAAAAAAAAAAGCAGTTAAACTACACAACAAAGATTCGGAAGATAAATAAGCCTGTGAGTTTATCATCCAGATGCTGCAAGTTTGTGGGCAGAGAAGCTGACAGGAAGGTCTGTCTGCAGGCTCGATGAAACCCAGTTCAGGAAAAAGTAGAGAACCACCAATATGAGCATTATTTGATATTTTCTTTATACTTTATGCTGATCTTTTATTATGGTGAAATTTTTACTATCTTATATTTTGCTCATCTAGCACTGATACTGTTTGGTGTAGTAGAACATGAATATATAAAGTCAGGAAACTCTTCACATCAAGCAATACGTAGAAAGCAGAGAAACAGCAAACCAGGAAACTCAGAAGACCAGACTCCGTAGAGATGTTAAACGCAGTCTTTATTTTGCAAAGATTTATTGCGCAGTCTAAGTGAATATATCTTTTCCTACAATTCAAATGATACAAGAAATACTTATGTTTACTTCCTGAACCACACTCTCTGCTGGTGTAAAACTGTTTCTTTTCAGGGATGCCAGTTTACTCTGGCTGAGCCTCTTGACTTCAAAGTGGAATATATAAGTAAGCATTCAATGAGAGCAGGATCTCCAATATTTAGCACTGAAATGGGAAAAACAAACTGACCATTTTTGCAAATCCAAGAAACCTTCAGTTCCTTTAAAGTTTGTCCTCAGCTTGTCTCAGCCTGGAAGTTATTAGCCTTGACACGTGTTGTTATGTCGACTGAGGTTGCCTGAGTTTTTGGGGTACTCAAATAATTAGTTATCTGCTATTTCCAGCTATTTATAGACATTGTAAATGCCTGGTTTATGGGATATGTGTGCACTTTAAACGATGCACCAGCAGCTGCTTCGGTTATTTAGCATTTTATGTCTTTATATCATACTAAGATCACTGTCTCACATGTCACACAAAGCCAGTGAAGGATAAGAGGCTGGAGCAGACTGAAATTAACCCATGAAAAGACAGATTTTCCAGGGATACGGATGGTGGTTTTGTGGTGTCACCTGATGGCAAACACGATCAGTGGCAGGAGGAGGAATCCCAGCTTTTCTGTGGGGTTTCTCAGCAACATTTCGAAAACAAAGGACATGACCCCAGAAAGGGATTTTCAAGGTGCTATGCCAAGGCTGAGCAGTGCTTGAGGAAGACGTGCTTTTTTCTGAAGGGATAAATTGATTGGAGAGATATGAAAGGATGCTGCCAGGGGAAGGGACTGCACCTCTGTCAGCTTTAATTTACACTGCTGGACTTGATAACTTCTTTGAAACTACATCTTAACTTACTAGCAAATGAAATGGGCCAGGGCCAATTCCTGGCCCTCAAGGAAGCGGCGTGGCGTAGGAACTCTCTTCTTCTGCACCCCGGGTAGGTTGGCCTCTTCTGTGCTGTATCTGCACGCTCCTCAGCATCATGTGAGGCTTGGCACAGGACCAGGACAGGACTAGAGCATCCAAGTCATCATTCGGTCTGGCCTGAGTCATCTCCTGACCCCTTTTAATTTGCCAGCGAAGACATAGCCTGAGAGACACAGCCCTGGGAAGGTGATGGATGCTGAGCCACAACTTGTAATCCTTTTCCTACCCTTCTCCTAGGACACTGCTTACGGATCTCTGTGTGCTTGTGGCCTCCCTTTTCCCCTTGTACTTTCTGTGCAAGCCCTAAGGTCTGGCTGAGGTCTTTCCTTTGCCCTCTGTGGCTACAAAAGGAACAGTTTATTCTCACCAATGGTGAGAAAGTTTTAACGTTATTCTCCACAGTAGCAGGATGGTGTATCCTGGACAAAACAACGAAGAGCTATCTGGCTTTGCTGAGCTCTATTTAAAATAATGAGCCTGGCCACAAAAGTTAGAGTGATTGTACAGCAGCTTCCTTCATCCCAAACACCACTGCTGTCTCTGGTCCAGTTCCAACAGGAGTGGCCGAGCGCCAGGAACATGGGAAAATGGGTATTAGCATTGCTTTATAATGAGATTTTTCTTTCATAATAAAAATTGCAGGATATTCCACGGCGCTTGTCCCAAATATTTTGGGTGAGACCTGATCTCTCAGGTGCAGGGGGAAACTGAACCGAAGTCAGTCCGTTCTACCCTGCCTTGTTGCCCTAATTAAACAAAAAAAATGCTACATATGACCAAATTCTTTTGCATACTATTTGTGTGGATGCAAATAACCTGAAGCAGCGTGGAACTGGAACCTGTTTATTGTCCCTGAGGTCAGAATTGGGATCAGACCCTCATCAATCCAACCTCATCTATATGATCAGGGGATGAGCAATGCTGTAATACCTTGACTGCAGCTATAAAGCAGCAGTGGAAGCAGGCAGCCTGTCGTTCTCTGGAGAGAAGCACGGACAGAAGTTGCATTTTTTAATATCTGATTTTACACCGTTGCTCCTTGTTTAATCAGATCAACACAGATCGGGCTGATCATACTGGCAAAAAAAAAAAAAAAAATGCAACCCAGAACAAACACGTTTGTTGAAAAGCGACTGAGTGTTTGGCAGATTATGTAACGTTGCAGTAAGTAACTGCATAGCTTAATTTTATGGTTTCCATGGAAACCATCAAAATGAAAGGTAAAGGAGTTCAGTATTCTTGGCTCCGAGGAGCAAATCTCTTCGTTGAGACGTGCGTTTGGGGGAGCGGGGATTTTGACAGTCTCACCGGGCTTCGAAGGGAAGGAAACCTTTTGCAAGCTGTGGAGGAGATCTGGTCTGCGAGGTGTGTGTGCCATCCCCTGCCCTGGCCGGGCTGCACAAGTGTCTCGCACGCAGATAGAGCCACATGAATTTTACATGCGAGGCAACCAGCTAGAGAGTCCAGCCGTGCTCACGTGGGCTCTCGGTGTGACAGTAGGCAGCTTGTTTTCCATGGAAACTTTTTGCTAATAGAGAAACATCCACTCTCGTCTCATTCAAGGGGAGAAAAAAAAAAAAAAAAGTGAGAAAACAACAAAGCTGGCAAGGGTCACTGTAGAAGGAAAGGTTTCTGGCCATTTCTGTTAGTTTTGGGAAAGACCAGAGCCAGTTCTGCTCTTCTCTTTGCTGGGGCTTAGCTCTGCAAATCTCAGTGGTGTTAATGCAAAGACCTTGGTGAGTTGTGGATCTGATGCCATATGACTTTGGATATGATAGTTCAGGAGGTGGAGACAGGTTTGAGAATGGGCTTAGGCAAGCCAAAGCCATTAGCTCTCCCATAGCTTTGTCTCAAACACAGGGACGAGGGACGGGAAGACCGGCAGAGGGATGGAGAGGCTGTAACACACTGACCCAACCTCTCTAGGCAACACGGCAAGAATAAGTCCACTTTGTCTCTGTCTCTCCAGAGAGCTGTAGGACATGGCCAGAATCTGCTTTATAGCAAGAGCAATGGCTTTACAGCAGGGGCAATAGGCAGGTGTGGTCTTCGGAACAATCCTAGACCTAGGTTTAACTGACAGTGTAAATGCACCTTCAACAAATCCATTTCTTCTTCTGTGTGCTAGCAACAATACCACACATCCTAGGAAGTATTTGTTACTGTTCTAGCAGTTGCTGCTAGGACTGTATCAGTACTAAGACATACCCTTGTGCCAAAAAGTTAATGAAAACCATTGAAAAGCAAAATGAATGGAGTAATCCACAAGCAAGAGCGATCAGACTTTGTTAATGAGGGAAAAAGGTCATTCTTTATTTCAAAAACCAACTTCTGCTGATTCTTTCCTAGCTGATTATCTCACACAGCTGTGCTTTGCCTTGACACAGCTAAATTTCATGGTGATATTGGGAGTTCAGTGATCTGGGATGATTTACAAATAGCCCTGAAATCATAAGACTCTTAGATTTCATGTGAAAAAGATATATCTGGTTTCAGAGTTGCAAAGCTGTAAAATGTGGCATGGGTGAAACCAGAAAGCAAATAAAGATGGTCTGAAACAGCTCTGGGGCCCTCAACGTAAGAAGGACATGGACCTGTTGGAGCAAGTCCCTAGTAGGGCCACGAAGATGGTCAGAGGGCTGGAGCACCTCTGCTATGAAGACAGGCTGAGAGAGTTGGGGTTGTTCAGCCTGGAGAAGAGAAGGCTCCAGGAAGACCTTAGAGCCCCTTCCAGTACCTAAAGGGGCTCCAGGAAAGCTGGGGAGGGAATCTTTATCAGGGACTGGAGCAATAGGACAAGGGTTAATGGTTTTAAACTGAAAGAGGGGAGATTTAGATTAGATATTAGGAAGAAATTTTTCACTCCGAGGGTGGTGAGACACTGGCACAGGCTGCCCAGAGAAGCTGTGGATGCCCCATCCCTGGAGGTGTTCAAGGCCAGGTTGGATGGGGCTTTGAGCAACCAGGTCTAGTGGGAGGTGTCCCTGCCCATGGCAGGCAGGTTGGAACTAGATGATCTTTAAGGTCGCTTCCAACCTAAACCATTCTATGATTCTGAACATCCTCTTTAAACTCACATCATTATTTTGTCAGTCTCCCGATTTTTCTTAGCCTGACTCACCATTTTTCTTTTTTTGAGTAGGCTGTTTTGGTCCGACAAGCACTGGCATTGACAACAAAACAGCTGATTTTGAAATCTGCAGTTGAGCTTATCCTTTTAAAAGACAGGGAAATGGGAAAAGCTAGGAAATTCCAAATTAAATTAACAAACCCACATCAAAAGGTTTCAAATCTTTAAAGCACTGACTGTGAGCAGACTACTTCAGTCATGGGGGTGCCTGAAGGACATTGGTCATTGCTCGTAAGCCTGGTCATGATACCCGAGGGAAGCTGGCTGAGATGTTTTCTGTGATATGGTTCTGGAGCAGGAAATGCTGGTTCAACAAAA
The DNA here is from genome assembly GCA_008921705.1 of Burhinus oedicnemus. Lineage (NCBI taxonomy): Eukaryota > Metazoa > Chordata > Aves > Charadriiformes > Burhinidae > Burhinus > Burhinus oedicnemus. The sequence continues at coordinate 58,587 of VFFE01006200.1, forward strand.
TCAAAAAGTTTTGGAAGTGTGCATTGCTCCGAGGATGATTTCAAACATACCATGAGAGTGCTAAAAACCTCAAAAAGAAAAAGGCTTTGCTTTATCAGCTCAGCTTGGGTGCCTCAGCTGGCAAGCTTTTCTCTGTAGGATCCATACAAATCCTGGTGGAGTCTTCAGAGCATCTTAGCTGGCCTCCTGCTCTGAACACGGAAACAAAGACAGTTCAGATGGTATCAGTACACCTGGTAGAGTGCTGTGCCCCTTTCTGTACTGGCTGTACCCAGCTCCTCTTCGTTATGTGACGCTACGTTATTGCCAGCAATAAAGCTCACTCCGTCCCGAAAGAAAGTGCTTTTGTAGTATTCTTACACCCAGGCAAACCATAGGCACCGGTGGGGCCAGGAGGAGTTTGAGGTCCAGCTGTCCTCGCACCAGCTGAGCTGCTCTGCTGGTGCTCCGATGGGAAGTGACAAATGAGTAAAGTCACTCTCAAATGCTTCTAGAACCAAGCCCTAAGGGTTTAATTCCTCTCTTCTAATTACCATGTCCCTTCTCACTGTGCATTCACCTCATTTCTTGCTCTATCACGTTGTCATCACAGCTGCAAGCAAGCTACCAGTTTAACAAGTTGCTACTGGACAGCTTAGCCATGGCAATTGCCCATGAACTCTTTCTTAAAAAAACAAATCCATGAGGCAATACCACTTATTTTTGCCTACTGGTAGCAGTGCATACTAGGTCGAGTTACTAGATACTACGCCATCTCTGGAGTCCTCAGCACAGGAAAGACACGGACCTGTTTGAGCAGGTCCAGAGGAGGCCACAAAAATGATCTGAGGGCTGGAGCCCCTCTGCTGTGAGGACAGGCTGAGAGAGTTGGGGTTGTTCAGCCGGGAGAAGAGAAGGCTCCGGGGACACTTTATAGCCCCTTCCAGTACTTCAAGGGGGTTTATAAGAAAGATAGGGACAGCCTTTTTAGTAGAGCCTGTAGTGATAGGACAAGGGGTAATGGTTTTAAACTGAAAGAGGGGAGATTTAGATTAGATTGCAGGAAGAAATTTTTCACTCTGAGGGTGGTGAGACACAGGCTCAGGTTGCCCAGAGAAGCTGTGGCTGCCCCATTCCTGGAGGTGTTCAAGGCCAGGCTGGATGGGGCTTCGATCAACCAGGTCTAGTGGGAGGTGTCCCTGCCCATGGCAGGGGGGTTGGAACTAGACAATCTTTAACGTCCCTTCCAACCTAAACCATCTATGATTCTACGAAGGGATTCCAAAGGGACTTTTAAGCTTGCTACATGTCAAAACCCATGAGTCCTTCAGCAAGGATTTTTAGATCTGTATTTCTCTGCAGAGACGACCAGCCCTTTACAGAGAACACTTCTTTGGGTCCTTCTCACTGGTTGAGTTTATTCCAATTTTTGTTTTAAGGGCAGCTGTACCAGAGAAGTAAAAAGTCTTTTACATCAGCAATTGTTCCTGTTTCTTTGTATGACAGGTCAGCTGCATCGCCCTGAATTGTTGAGTGCTGCTCTGCTTCAGTGTAAGTGGGTTGGGGGTTTATTTTTATCACCTCATGTGTGCAGTTTTCAAACTTCCTCTTCCATTCCTGGTAAAACCAGCAAGTCTTGTGTTGGATGTTAGCAACAAAGCTATTTCTAGGGGCTGGGCACTGACACCAACACATCTGTGTGTCAAAAACAGAAACTGCTTTCCTATTTGCATAGAAGAAAACCAAGTTAATGGAAAAATGCACCTGACAGAAAGCTCATGACTCTCTTTACCCATAGCTTTGGAGTCAACCCAAAATGAACACCCAAACTGAACCTGCCTAGAGCACAGGAACGGTGTCAGTAAGAGATTGCCACCCACTGGTACTGCCGAGCATCACTGGTGTTTCTGGCTTCCAGCAAACCTCTTTGCAAGGCTGAAGCTTTCAGCAGATTAAACTAGCAGATGCCAGTGAGGGCTTAGGCGAGCAGAAACGCATAGCTCTACTCAAAGTTGTGCAAGTCTTTTCACGGGAGGATGTAGATGCAGTAACTTTACATAGGTTCAAAAAGCAGGAGGACAAACCCATGGAAGAAAAAGGCATTGAGGGCAGTTAAAGACACTAACTCTGGCTCATAATACTCTGAGCAGCAAGTTGTTGGAGCAAAAGAGTACTTGAGGAGGCTATCTCTATGAAATACTACAAGGGGTTTGTGCTTGACTACTGGTGGTGACAGACCACTGAGTCAATACAGCCTTTGGGCTGTTCTGAAAAAGTCAATCTTGCATTATCCTACTTCTCTTCAGAAACAACTCTAAGATCCTCAAAGAGTGCAGAATGGCCAGGGGATAGAATGTACCTGTGTGCTGAATGGACCAACATCTTAACCAAAGTATGCTCCTCCACTCAGTCCCGACTGGCGCTGCACAAGTGTGAGTACCAGACCACATGATGGGGCCACACCTGGACATCTCTCCTCACAAGTGCGTTAGGATCTTATCCCCAACACGCTGCTCCCCTCCATCCAAAAACCTCCCCTTCAGCAGCAAAGATGGAACTTTCTTCTACTGTTTCTCTGCCTCCTCAGTAAATGAAGTGTTACAAATACCTCCCGAGGTGACCGTTTCTGCATTTCTCTTGTGTTATGGATACGTCCCTCTGCCTGATGTGACCCCACATCTTCCCCTGGCCCAAAGTCCACAGTAACTGGGCAATTCCTCCGGCTGTTGGCTCCTCACCCTCCACCTTGGATCCTCTCTACGTCATCAGTTAAGGATGGCATGAGGCTAACAACATTTGAATAAACCTCAGAGACTTCTGTGAGATGGGATACAAGGACCAAAGAGGTGCCTTTTTAGATGGTCTCTCCCACTCCAAATGCTTTCCATTTGCTAAGTCTCAAAGAGGCCACAGATGGTAATTGTGGAGGTAAGAGTGTTTGTACCTCTACCTAGCCTTGTTTCCCCCATCACTTGATTTTATTGTTGGGAGGTATTACTATCTTCCATGAAAAGTTCACACACATGATGGATGCTTTGCCAGGGAAAATTAGGTCTTATGTTCACACAATCCTCCATGGAATACATGCTCCTGTTGCGGAACATTTGCTGCCAGATATTAATGCGGGAGATCTCTTCTGCCAGTGGCATTATTAAACAGCATGGGGAGAATTTTGCATCCAGAACCCACCTTAATATTGATGTGTTCATACGAACAGATGTCTCTTGCTTCCCGCACAATGTGTTATCAGATTAGAGATTTTACAGCAACAGCTTTAATTAGAAGCATATTATTTGTCAGTACAAAAAGCCTCTTTTGGAGGTGTAAATCCCGGCAACGCAGGGATCCTGCCTGACCTGCCTCCTCCCCAGTGCCATCTACCGTAAGCAAGAGAATTTTGTCCAAACATTTCACACTTCAGAAATGTATTTACCCTTATTTTCAAGGTGAGACTGGGCACTTGATCCAATCTCAGCTCACCTGAGATCGGACGGAAAATCAGCACACGGCAGAGCAAGGAATTCAGACCCGTGACCCCTAAGGACTAGGATGGCCCTGAAAGTCCCCTGTTATTACCTGAAATCAACACCAGGTATGGTGCCAATGCTGCAGTGTTGGGATGGTAACAGTGAATTCTTCTTTCTGGGTGAGACTGCCCTGACTTTATTCTGTCCTTGCTGTGAGTATTAGAAAGCTACTCTCCACTACCTATCCTTTCAGCCCCCATGGATCTGTTACTTTGCTTTCTTCCAAGGAACAGTCTCTGAAAGAAAACTTGGCAATGTAAATGATGGGGAAAAGGGCAGAGGAGAGAGACGTTCAACACCAACTAATGCTGTAAGGTAGGGAATAGTGTATTTTAGCTTGAGTAAAAAGTCTTTTTTTTCCACTGCTCCTGGCTGGATTTTCAGAAGAGCACAGCTTTGATGCAGGTAGCTCAACATAGCTCATGTCCCCAAACCAAGACTTCAGAGCCATGTTCTCCTGCCCATCAGCACTGTCCTGTCCATGCCCAATTCCCCTCCTACTCCATGTGCTCAGAGATGTTCAGACCTCCATAGGTTTCCTTGTACAGGAACAAGTTATTGCACATCAACAACTCTTTAATAATCATTCTACAAGTTCTTGTCCATCTCACATTGCGTCACTAAAATCTGCTTTTTTTATCTTACACACTTCAGGTTATATTGGGAGAGTCATTTCTCATGCCTCAGGTGAACTTGGGGAAACCAAGAGATTGAATCCTTTTTGCTAACTTGTGTCCCAATTGCAAACATTTCAAGGTAAGGAAAGTCTTTCTACAGCATCTATTAGCCAGTAGCTCTAATGTCATTTAGTGCCTCTAGAAATGACCAAAACATAATTTTCAATTCATTTGTATTTCTCTTTAAAAACACCAGTTTGACATCTGGAAACAAAGTCATGAGAAACTTTAAAGAAATGCATCAAGTGACATGGCAAATTTCTATTTTGTCCTCACATCTTTCTGTGGGAACTTCTGTCTGTTTGTAGCGCAGTATTTTGTAAGAAACGGCTTTTAGATAGAAAGGCTTTCAGATGGACTTGTGTAAAAGAAGAAAGGTCTACTTCTCAAATGGGTTTTGAGTTCTGTCTTTTATCCAGTGCTCCTCTCCTCAAGTTTAAAAGGTCCTTTGTATCTAAAATAAAAATAAATCATTTCGACCTTAAGGAATTTATTTTCTGTTTTAATAAAACTGAATATAAAGAAAACAAAAAAAACAAAACAAAACAAAAAACCAAAAAAACCCTGATCTGAGACCAAAGACCAAAAATATCAAGAGAAGAAGTCTGAAAAAATATTTCTGGAGACATTCTGCAAAATATCTTGACCAAACTCAGTATCTGAAACAACATGGGAGCAGCAGAAGTTATCTGAGTATTTACCACTCTGGGTTGCCATCAAGGAAAGCGAGCATTGTATGTTGTATCTGGATAAAAAGATGGTGATATTCCTTGTGGGGACAGCCCAGAGGAAGATTTGTAACCCATAGGAGCAAACCTTGTTTTGGGGGTAAAAAGCTCCACTATGCTTGAAGAGGAGAAAAGCCTGATATGACCTTCAGTCAGAAGGGAAGCATCCTCCCAGATGTACACCGCATGGACCTTTTAGTGCCAGCACATAAGGACCAGAAGCAAGCTCCAGTGAAGCATTTGAGACCTATAACTAAGAACGAGGCAGATTTTGTCATGTCCATTAGGCTGTGATCTCTTTTCCATTGGGGTTGCTTAAACTTGATAGATGCTCTGTCTCTGATGTGAAGGTTCTTTTGCCTCTCTATGTCCTTGAAATTGCTGTAAACCCAATAAATGTTCTCAGAGCCACCTAACACATCCTGGTAGTGGGGGGCTGTCTGTAAAGCACAGCTCCCATCTGCTTTTAATCTGTGACTGAATGGGGAAGGGATGCAGTCCTGCATTCTTTATTAACCAGAGGCAAATACCTTAAAATTGCCTAGAGAAAGCCAATAAAGACAGCAGTGGACAGGTTTAACATACTCAGAGGACTATCATGTTGCCAAAGACAGTCCTGTAGCTACCTACAGCTTTCTCAGGGCTAGTGCCTGGATTTGGTCAGGCAACATTATGACCTGCACCTCTCCATGCTCCAGAATGGGCTCAGATAGCCTAAGAATGGAAATATTTCAGTAATCATGCTCGTGGTCATGACTCCCCACTTGAGAAGGGTTGCTTAACTCACACTCAGCCCGGCAGGAATTGTTGTGATTTGGGCCAGATTGGCCCAATCAGGTGGAATGACAGATGCTTTCTCTCTCCTGCTCCACTTCAAAGGGAAGCAGGAGAGAGAGAGAAAAAGAGAGACTCAAGAGTTTAGAAGGAACTAAACTACTTTAATGAAATATTAATAATAAAATAATAAAAAGAAAATAATGACATCTATACAAAACCATATCAAGCTCCCAGGATGATGATCACATCACCAACAGGCACTGGGGAGGTCCCAGACTGGACTCAGTGACGGATGGGAATTGGATTCCAGTTCTGGATTCAGGACCAGGATCAAAGGCAGACAAACAAACAGAGTCCTCCTTGGACGCCGGCCGTTGAAGAAAGACGGCTGACCCTTTGATCCCTCAGCTTTTATACTGAGCATGAGGCAGATGGGATGGAACACCCTGTTGGTCAGGTTTCGGTCACCTGTCCTGTCCGCTCCTCCCCGCAGGGGTGACCCCTCTACGCTTTTCTGCTTCTGACCCTCCAACGGGGCAAATACCAAAGTTGGCTGCCCTTGGGTGTTACAGCAATCAGGATAAGCAAGAGCCTCTCTGCATCCCATTCCTTGGCATCAACTATAAACATGGGTCTTACCACTCTGAGAGTGACCAGTTTCTGCACAACGTGCTGTTAATTTCAGCAGTCAGAAGAGGCCTGGCTAAAAAGTAAAGTTACTGAACAAAATTGGTCCTGTTTTACCTCAAACCAGGACAGGAATGCACATAGATGCTTTGGGTTGAAGTCCCTCTGCTGAGCTTGTGCAGTGCTGCTTCAGCTGCAAAGGTCTTCTGGACCTTGAACAATGCTCGTGGTACCTATATCAAGGTGCAGATCCAAGAAATGGCTCTGTATGGAGCCAGGTGAGCCTGGGAAGAAGTTGTGGGGGGGTCTGAAGGCCTCATGAAAGCGGATAACCTGATCCTGGGCTGAGCTGGCACTGGAAGCAAACTTCCTGCACTTGCGTGGCTCTGCCTTGAGATAATGAACCTGATAGACCAAGGTGGCCTGAGCAGAGCCAGCTCTGTTCTTAGGGTATAGCTTATCTACATAATATCTTGCTGCGATTATCACGGCAATCTAGAATTTGTTTCCTCACTGGGAAGTTTCCAAAGCCTGGGTGGTTTTCTTGGAAATGCTAAGATTTGGTGCTTACATTGGCTGAGTCCTTGGAAGGATGCTGTCTCTTATCTCAAAGAACATCTAAGATTTGCTGTTTATTTGGGTTTCTTTTCTTTTTAATCCAAACTGGTTTCTTACTCCAACTAGGACCCTGGTAGCTCCCTTACAAATGCACTGACATGTTATGAATAACCTGAAAAGAAAGTTGAATCCTCTCAGACTTTCAGAAAAGGTTTGTTCTTTTGAATAATATTTAGAATGCATTTGCATTTCCAAAATCTCTGCAATCACAAATGAGTTCACAGATGCCACAAAAGCATGGGCTGTTTCAACCTCTTTCTATCTTCTGTTCTTCACGAGGAAGTTAGGAGGGGGTGTAGGGACCAGCATCATTTCCCATCATCCTGAAACTGGAACAAAACAGTAGTTAGTGCCTAATGGTTTCTCTGCTGGCCAGGTGCTAAGTGTCCTTTCAGAAGTGCTGAATGGCTTCACCTCCCACCAAAGTCAAGGCAAGGTGAAGATGCTCAGCCCCTTTGCTGGATCGGCTCCCTGGTTTCCAAGGCAACTGTTCTTCACCGAGATTTAATGAGAAGGTGAGGAGATCCACGAGGCCCTTTGAACATGCAGGGGAACGGAGAGCTTGCAGAAATGACTGTGCTTTTTAGGGGAAAAGGACAGGCGGCTGGACTGAATGGACAATAAATTATTTGACATTTTAATGGGTTAACATGATATTGCAGAAAATGACCTGAATAAAGTGGCTCAATCCCCATGGAGAAAAATAAAATAAAATAAGTATAATGGAAAGAGGAACCATAAAAGGCTGAAATGTGGGTTTATTCAAACTGTCTGAATGGAAGTGAAAGGAGCAAGTTACATCCCTTGTTACAGCCTCTTAACAGCAGTTGGTCTCAAAATGAATTGGAAAAAAATGTATCTGTGATAACCTGACATAGAAAAGCTGGTTGGGTGAGCTCCATAAAACACAGCCTTTATATCAGTGCCACAAATAAGAAGCTATTTGCAGGAGATGTTACAGTGCAGGCAACAGGTACTTCTTGTTCTAACCGCAAGCAGTGTCATCTGTTACAGGAAAAGTGGAATTGTTGCTTGTACCCAAAATGTCTCAGATCGTGTTTACGCTGTGCCATGCATTTTTGCACCCTAGAATTTTCTAGGTTTATTGTAACATGAATAGACTAACCTTCTAACAGTAAGAAAGCCCTTGTAAAGATAAAGACCTATCTACCCTGTGTGTGGTACAAGAGAGTTAAGCATATATGGACTTCTGAATGTACAAGAAATACCGATATTTTAATACTTTTCTCATTGTAATTTACGTATAAAATTAGAATAATTCCCCTTTTTCATCAAAATAAAGTCTGAACCTTTTCAATTTAGTGTTAGAAAACGTCTTTATTTACAGTCAACCTTGACATGAAAGTGGCGTTGTCCACCACGTCGCAAAATGTTTGAGCAAACTGTAGCAATAATTGATTTTGCAAGCTCTTTGGGGGGGGGGGCGATGAAGGGAAGAGAGGCATGTTGGACAAACTAGGGGGAAAAAAATTATATATTTTTTTAAATTAATTGAAGAGAGATATTTCAAGTTAAAACATTTTGTGTGGCTGATGGGGTGTTTTTAATGATTTTCCTCATGTCTTTAAATGAAATATTGGCAATTTCAGACTTGAAAACAATTATTTTAGAACTGAAAAGGAAGAACATTTGCTTTCAAAAATGTTGAAATGAAGTGTTCCAACTGGTGCTTGGCTGGAAAAATAAAAAAAGGGCAAATTTTGACAGAAGCCTCTTCATCAATTCCACCCAGTCACAAATAATTCCAGCCCCATTGCCACCCTCCGCTACCCCAGAATTAGGTTTCAGTGAATGAAGTGTTCACCCAGCTTTAAAATAAAAGCAGGAGCTTCAGCCTCCTGAGACAAAGACGTGAGAACATTGTACGGGCAACTGTAGACCCAGTCTGCCTGGAGCAGTGCAGCACCATGGGCCATAATGATCACCGCTAATTCTGGGGTGGTGGTAAATCTGTGCCACCTTGAAGCCAAAAGCAGACTTCTCGGAATGTGACTCCCATCCAAGAGCCACAGCCCAGCACAGATTAAAACTCTCAGTACTGTCAGGGGAAATAAAAGCCTGAAGAGCAAAGACAGAGACGAAGGAACTCCTTTTCTGTTGCTTTGCATGACTCTGGTACCACTTACCCCAGGTGGGATGTCACCCTCTCTACTTACAGTCAGAGAAGGACGAGGACCCAGTATACCTGGAGGCTCATGCAGGCTTCAATGCTCTGTCTTTCAATTTGTAGGTCAGGCTTTATCTCCTTGTTTTTAATCTGATATTTCATCTATTTGTGTGGAAGGGTCCTTGTTGTGAGTTCCAAAGACAGTGTTGTGCTTTAATACAGTCGCTGTAGGGAGAGAAGTGAGTGAACAATTATCCCACTTAATACAATGCTGAAGGTCACAATTTTAGCATCTATCAAATGTTTTGGCCTTGTCAGCACTTTTTGCTCATGCATCTTTATGGGTGACTTTAAAACGGTGTCTCCAACCATAAAGTTCTCCCAGTCTTTAATCTTATCGACTGTTTTCTTGAATGTTATAGCCAAGATCACTTGACTAATTCAGCTTACAAAGTACTACTGGGAAAGAGTATTTATGGTAGTCCCAGCAAGGACAACCAAATTAGCTGTAGCAAGCAGCCAGCCCGAAGAAGAAATAAAATGAGGGAGTGAGATAATTTGGAACAAAATGTAAAAGAAGCACAAATCATTTAATAAAGGTTTTCCCTGGAGGAAACTTTCCAAGCAGCTGAACATCAGGACAGCCAAAGGGAATGAGGTCAATTGTGTTTAGACACAATATGTACATTTTATTTTTTTAAAATGATCATCATTTGTCAAACTTTATGGGCCAGATTCTTTCCTCAGTTTAACTGACATTAGAATTTCACTCATTATAATAAGATTTTGTCTTTACTAGACGGGAAGGTAGAGAGAGATTTATTTCAGGGAAACTGCAAAACATTCTCCAAAGTGGAACAGTAATGTCTAAGAACTGGGAAATAAAAAAGAAGTATAAACAGGAAGCAGAATGGACTAGCTCTGCTTTATCAAAAAGTATAGCAAGCAAACAGCAAATATCTGTAATTCTTCAGCAGGCTCCTGGGTTAGATAGTTCTCTTGCACATAGGTTCAGCAGTACATGCTTTACATTCCTCTCATTGTATTCATAAATCTAAGTCCAGGCACACATAATAGCAACATCGGGGTCCAGAAGGACAAGAGGTTAGGGGAACAAATATTATCTTCATTCTGAGAATAAAACAGCTTTTTCCTCCCCTACTTCAGGTGGAAACCTTATGGTCATATCTAAGTTCAAAAAAGAGACGATCCCCACTCTTCACCGGATGTTTGCTCCCCATCTGCAAGGGAAAGGGAGCATTTGAAGATGTAGCTCACTCACAGATGTAGCCCTCAGTAGATCCAGTTGCATGTCCATAGCAAACCCAATGCCATGAAGAGTGAAACACCACAGTTTAATGTGAGCTGAAGATCCACCCTGTAACTTAATGACAAGGGAAAGGAGAGTGGTTCAGCTACAAAGACTTCCTAATCACCGGAAAAATCAGTCATTTATTCTCTGTAATGCATTCGTATTGCAATAACTTGCTAATAAACTCTGATTCCTCAGTTTAAAAAACTAGAGCTGAAGCTCATTCATTCCCTCTCAAGCTGAGGTACCATGATCTACAGCAGAAAGCACAGAGCTATGCATGAGACAGCTCTGCTGGAAGATTTCAGCATGATTTGTTCATTCTGTTTTACATCTTCTTCAATTTCCCCTTCTCTAAAATGAAAACGGGTCAAATTCACTTTTGCATTAAGACATATCATTAACCTTATTACCCAAGACAGACCAGGACTACTCAGGGAGTTCAGAGAAGAACAGCACAGCAGAGAATAAAATGGTCTGGGTGGGCCTTAATGAGTCTTTTCTCATCTATTCCCTCCCTGTCTGCTTCAGAAATTTGGCTTAGTGCTGAGAGAGGGCTGCAACAAAAATTCATCCCAGCAAAGGACTGTGAAGGATCATGACTGATACTTGTGGTAGCTGATTCTGCAAAAACAAGCGACACCAGAAAAGACAACCACACGTGAACTGTTGCATGAAAACCCCATGAGAGCAGATTTCACCCTGCACCATGCTTAGCTCCCTCCAAAGGGCTGCCTCTATGTGATTACTCTTTGGATGGATGGGATAAAGCAGTGTTAAGTGTCCTCCAAATTCTCATTCTCTTCCAGAATGTGCTGGCATAAGACTGAGTGGATGAGGTCCTCACTGTGACCTGCCCAGTTTCACCTGTGTCTCATACAATCTACTCCTATCTCATCCTGACCTTCAACAAGGCTCTCACTGCAAGATAACCTCTCTTTTGCATTGAGATCCACATACCATAGCTAGGTGATCCACCTGGACCTCCATGTAGACACGAGAAAGGTCCTAGGCCTACACTGCTGCTGGAAGGGTCGTCTCAACTCCTTAGCCAATGACCTATATGTGCTGGAAGCATGTCCATACACCCATGCGCTGGGACAAGAGACACTTGAGAAGTTTATGAGATAATATATGGATGGGCTGTATCCCCACAACTCCCGCCAGAAGGGTCAGGCCATGGGGAATGCCATCTGCCCTTCTCAGCGGTCACCTGTCCTTGCACAAGTAGAGACATTTCAGAAATGGAGTCTTCATGTCCAAGGAAATTGTCCAACAGAGACAGGAAAAGCTATGAAATACAGACCAGACATGCCAAGGTTTAGCTGTGACTCATTTCCTGCAAATTTGCCCCCTTTCTGGGCCACCAGGAAACAGGTGGTGAGAGACATGTTAGCTTAAGAAGGCTTTGAGGCCCTATGTCACACAGCCATTCATGGGAAGGGGAAAGCTCCTTAAGCAACTGTGGCTTCTCCTATCTCCTCTTGGAGTTGCCTGGCCAAAGTGGCATCAGAAGTGAGTTTCTGATTGGTAAGGAGGACAAACTCTCTGATGGAAACCCGGGGAGAAGGGAAGGGCTCTCCCAGGGAAAAAATGAAAGCAAACAGTGTCACTACAAAGTCAAATCCTCCTGTTATCCTCTTGCCCGTTGCGCTGTTGAACATATTGTGTGTGTGTGTGTGTTTTCTCTTTGAGGCCAATTTTTATTTAATGTCACAAAGATGTGCTGCTTGGAGAGAACATGAATCCTTTGAACGTTTAATTAGTGAGGAGGGGGGTACTCTATCCCTCTGCCCGCCGACTCGCGACTCATATGTGGGTGTGCCAGCTTCCCCATGCGCTTTTGGGGAATAAGGGTGCCCTTGAGACTGTGAAATGAAAGCAAAGCAATCTAGGCAGCCTCAGATCTGAACTCGCACTAAGTTGCTGAGAAACAGCAGTTTAGCTATGCTGATTTTTATATTATTTTTTTTTTAATTGACAAAGCCCTCCATCCTTTGATCTTTGAAGGGCATGTTTATCCAACATTGTTCTTTGCAGCTATTCTGCTTCTGGTTACAAATTGTGAGAGTCTTGTTCTGTTTCAATGAAACAATAGGATTTAATTATTAGCAGTCTTCAAAGAAAAATGAAGGGCTCGCAGTCTTCTCTGATTACAAGGTCAGAGCAGCAGATCAGTAGCTGAGAAGCAACAGAGTTTAACAATCTTGTTTACATTATTCTGGGGGGAAAAAGGGTGCATTTCTTAATTTTAAATTCACTTTTCTTCAAATTTTCTGTATTTGTAAAAAAAAAAGCAATCAGCATATAAATCAGGAGCTTGATTGGATTTCGCTTCTTCAACTTTACTCGAGGTTGGTTGTCCTTATGAAACGCATGCATTATATTTGAATGCTAAATTCAGGAATAGAGATGTGTAATTCGGTGGACAGCTTATTGTCAGGAGATCAAACAAGGTGATCAAAATGTTCATTTTGGGCTTTAAAGATGGGAGGTAATCATCCACATCAGTTAAAACCAAAAGAAATTCTGCTAAAAGAGGAACGTACTGACATACTCTATTCAGAAGAGTAGCTTACTATAAAATTATGGTATGTATGACATTAAGTCACCCAAGTGCGACAGATTCTCCATTACTGGAGATTTTAAGAATAGGTAAGGTAAACAGCTTTCAAGAGCAGTTTTGGAAGACACCTTGTTTCTACTGCAAATGTGTGGGTACAGATTTCTACAGCGAAGCTTGAAAAGGCTTTGCATGTCATCATAACCCACGGAATACCAGCTTCCACCGCTAATAATTGTAGTTCCTAATCAGTCATTTAGACATATGTGTCACTTCAAGCACAAGACACGTTCAGTTTATGGCCCAGTGAGACCATTCAATTAATGATAAATCATCTTAGCAGTCTCTGGAGAGGTCTATGTCTTTCCTGGGTCTATGTCTTTCCTGTGTCTATGTCTACTAAAGATAGAGGTAGTCTAGACTAAATGCCTAACTCTTAGACCACTAAAGAAACTGAGATGAATCTGCAACTTAGCCTACAAATTAGTGAACATTTCCAACTCATTCTTACTTCAAGGTTTTCATGGATAATCTGCTGATTCTCTTTAATTTATTTTCCTTTTTCTCTTATCTCTTAATGAAACAAGAGGTGAAGACACCAAACAAGGAGCATAGAATACAAGCTAAAGCCCAAACAAACCAAAAGAACTATAAAAGACCTGTAACTCAGAAACAGGGCTATTTTAGATGAATATTTCATTTAATTGGAGCTGTATCTATGTAGTTGCAGGTTCTGATATTGAGCAACAAATGGAAATTCTTTTGACCATCCTGCTGTGGTAATAACGCCGGGTGAGAAGAGAGACGCCCTCTCTAGGTGATGGCAAAGTTTATCATCCTCATCACAGACCCCAGCAAGGACTTTGTCCACTGGTTCAGAGACCTCATTCTAACCTGATTTTCACCACTGAGTGGCACCCAGTGCTACTCCTTAAAGGATAAGTGAAGAAGAGCAAGATCAGATACTTGCCTGGATAAACCTGGTGCAGAGTGTAACCAAAATGAGTGCTAGAGTCTCATGGGAAAAAATGAGCAGAGTTATGCAAATCACTTCAAGGAACTTGCATCTATGGCAAACTTTCTGGGACCGGTGCCACCTAAGCAAGCATCAGGTAGAAGAAAATGACAAAGCTTTGGAGCTCACGCGGTCAACTCAAGTGCTGATCCTACCAAGCCTGACTTACCATGTATCTACTGACTCAGACACGTCTTCCCTCTCTGTCTTGATGGAGAGTTCTTAATTTATAACTTTTTGTTTCCAGCTGGAAATTGTAGGACTTGCGGCACATCACAGAGAGAAGTTTTGGGAAGGGGAGGTGAGTTGTGCTGACACTGAAGGCTTCTAAAGTCAGGTAAGATGCCTCCCACAGTGCTTCCTTAGCTTGACTGAGGGCAGGAGCAGAGTCTGGGCACCAAAGTATTTTGGGGGGTGAGGAGGCAAGATCTGACGTGTCTCTGGGTTTTCAGGCTGGTAAGTGGTTAGAAAATGATTATTTCTAGGTTGTTACGTTAGGCATAGGTTCCTAATTTCCACTAAGATTAGCACCTTTTCCCACTTCCTTTTTCATCTTTGGAAATCTTTGGACCTGTTTGAAGATCTCACATACCACAGTGTCTTGTTCTGGGATTAGTCCCACTGACCCGGTAGGTTAGAGGAAATCAGGTTAAAGGAAATCAGGTAATTAAGACCGGAATCCATGGAAGATTCTTTACTCATTAGCTGCCCAAAGCCTAGTCCAGCAATTAACATTATATTCCCAATACAACTGCCAGAGTAAACCATGCCTGGGATTTTATTTTAACACACTGAGACTGTTCCTGTATTCCTTGCACCCTCAGACCCTACTTTTTTGTTTCTGGAGGTGAACTCTCCAAATCAGAATTCATGGTTTGGGCTGCAATTCTGTGACAAAAGGCAGGATGAAACTTTTAGAAAAGCAAAATCCTCAATCATGTTTGTTGCCATGAAATCACAGCTGGACAGTGTCTAAGTTTTGCTTGGTCAGGCTTTTTCTTATTGTATGTTTTGTCTTAGTGGACTCCTGTGATATTAGACAGCCTCGTTCCACACAGCATCTCTTGTACTCCCAGTCCCCAATGACATTATCGTACTAAAGATTACAGCAACAGGCAGCATTACTATTTCATATCCTTTCGGTCATTTTCCCACAATGATTTTTGACACATGCTGTTTGTGCTGGGCTTGCTCCGTGTGTGCGAGGCTGTTGAATCTCACGGGGTGAATGATTATTCTTAGTGGATTAGACCGGGACACAGATCTGTGTTCAGTTCCCATAACACGTTTACTGCCATGACCATGGGCAGATGAATCAACTCTGGGGTTTTTTCCAGCACTTAGGTTCCTAAATCCCATTAATTTCAGTGCTCAAAACTCATGTAAAATTTGGCTTTGGGGCACAGATCGCCCTATCTAATTTTAAGCACCTAACTGAGGGCATGATTTCTGAAGTTCCCTCTCTACTACTGAAGAAAACAGCTACTTTCAGAGAGCAGTGCAAACTACCCAAGAGCTCAATGTCTCCTTGGTCTGTAGAGGTGCTCTGTACCCCAGACGTGCACCCTTGGTCTGGTATATAAAGTTAAATGGAAAGAAAATGGGCCTTTGTGTCAAAATTCACCCTACCTAAATTTAGATGTCTGAAATGGGATGTTTGAGAATAGGTAGCCACCATTGGCTCCCCTTGTAGTCAATGAGACTGTGGAGAGTTGCTCATCTCACCTTACACACCCATCCTGGACTCCTTTTAGGCAGCTGAAGAGAATCCAACCACATGGCATTTAATACTTTAATTAGGATCAGCCAGAGCAAATTCATAGGCAAAATACATTGCTCCACCCCAAAGGCTTCAATCTGAATTGACATCAACATAAATGTGCAGAATTTCTTGTGCTGGATAACGGACAAAGTTGCCGAGAAGCCAAAGTCAAAGTGATGAACGGAGCGGGGCTGAGAGCAGGAAGGAGGCAGTGGCTATATTTGCAGGCTAAAGACAATTGTTTTAATTATACCCACTTAAAAAAAAAAAAAATCATGGCTGAGAAACACTCTATTGCAGGCCTTTACTTTCAAAAGCAAAATGATGATCTTCATACTCATTGACAAGCTTCATTAGCTGGAATTACAGAATATTTCTAACACACTCCTGTCTTCCCTTATCCCCAGTGGACGTTTCATCAGGAAACGAGGGGAATGGACATGTCTGAAACACCTGTGTCAGCACCTCGATAGGAAGAATAAAAGTGTAATTTCCCTGGGGAATGAAAACCACTGCAAAAACTTACACAAGTGATAGCAAACACCCTATAAAACTGAACTAGAGAGAAGAAAGGAGCATCCAGAGCTAATCTGGTGGGGGATGAATTCAGGTTGATGGCAGGCAAAAATCCAAAGACAACTTTTGTCTTAGTCATAACAATGAAATGCGCACGCTGTCTAATTACAGTCACTTTGGGGGTTTTTTATGGGGCTATTGAGCAGGCATCCGCTCGTGGTGACGGGCAGTTTATGCTATCCCAACAGCATCTATTTATGGCGGGGGTTAGGAAGAGATGCGGTGCCAAACGCTGAGTAAATGTTTGCTGCCCTCCTGTGTACAACTGCAAAAAGACAGATGCAAGGATGCGAGCGCCCGAGATTTGTCACTCAAGACTTCCAGCTCTTGGGGGAACGGCTGGCGTGGAGTACCTGTTACGTATTTACCCCTGCTTAGCATCGGTGAATCATCCGTGAGTCGATCCAGATTTCTGCTAATGGATCTGGGCCCTTGTTCTCCCGCCATCTGCTTGTTGTATCCATCGCTCATCATATATGTAGATACCATTTGTTGCTCCATGTGTGCAGTGGGGAAAAGGGCTGCGGGTGGAATGCTGTTCCTTGATCGCGCATTGCGAGAGCAGCCACAAGACGGATCGGTTCAGAGCCAACGCTGGCAGCTTCCGAGTTGGCCAGACAGCCCTGTGTTGCGGCTCGCTCCCTGCATGTAACGCTGGGGGAATGGGTAGCAATTTCCATTAGGAGACTCATAAAGCAAAGAAATCACCTACCCAAGGAAGTCTTGGGCTCTCCACCACTGGAAGCATTTTTTAAAAACACCTTAAATTCATATTTTCAGGAACTGCTTAAATGAAGTTCATCCTCCCTTGGAGCAGCAGATAGTTTAGAGGATCACTGACCCTCAACCTTTTTCCCTGAGAAGTGTCTATGATTTTGTTTGCAACACAATTAAATGAAAACTGAACGTTTCATGCGTTCATTTCTGACTGTGAGAATTATTGCACGAAGTTCCATACTTCCAAGCACAAATCAAGGTGCAGGGTTAGTGTTTTGATGGCGATCATTTGGCATATTTGTCTTAGCACTGCTTGGCAATAAGAAAATAACGTGACTTCCAACAACACTATGCCAGGGAAAATGCCAAACCCAGCCTCATGTACACCTTTTAGACCTTATTTAACCTATGCTATGTATTCACTTCCTTCATATCTTCATCACATTAGTTCTTACATTTAAATGTCATTCTCAGTGGCTATGCAGGTTGCTTTTATCAAACCTACATCTGTGCTTCTTGTGTTTATTGTTAAAAATTGACTTCTTACTGCACAAAAAACAATCTAAGAAAAAGACACTGGGCATAGCAGAATAAAGTCACTATAAACTTTCCAGGTAATAAGTGAAGATTTCTGTATTGATGTACTTGAAACTCAGTGCAAGCAAATTTCCTAGGTCTGAATTTTCCTTGCTTACGTTCTGACAAAAATGGGGATAAACACAAAAAAATGTTCAGTACAGTGTGCAAAACAAATCTCTTCAGTCCACTCTTTGTAGAGAATCAAATGTCTCCCTTTTGTTTACCGAACATGTGGGGAATTTATTTTATTCAAGCCAGCTCCCTTCTGTGTGGTTTCAGCTTTGGAAAGTGAGCAGGTTTTGAAGCGTTAGTTCTCAAGGTCCTGTTTGGGGAACGTGAGACCAAATCTTGTTCTCAGCTGTGCCATCCTCCTTGGCTTCAGCTGAGTGATTTCAATAGGAAATCAAGTCATACAGGTGTAATCAAGAAAAAAGAATAGCCCAGTCCAAGGATTCAATAGTCCCAAAATGACCTTAACAAAGATGACTGGTAAAAAATCCACTACATCTGGGGGCCAAGGTTTTCCTGCTTGTTCCTGTGTGGTTAGGCTCAGCGCAAGTGTTTCATCACAAATGTATCTAAAATGAAAATAAAACTAAACCTGCGTTTTTTATTGTTCTTTTGCAGGTCTCCAAAGCCCTGGGTTAGAGGCCTTTCTTTTTCAAAATAGTCGCTTGCATGGCAGAGCTCTGCAAAACACCAAGTTTGACCCATCAATTTCCTTAGCCAAAAAGCCGCTCTGTGGAATTAGATCAGGACAGAGCAGCATGACGTTACACAACTGTTGTGTAGAGTTAAATAAACAGTCAGGGAATTCAATGCCATTTCTCAGATAGGACTAAGTTATAATGGTTCCGGCTACTTTCACATCGGGTTTTTTATGAGTTGTTGGATGGAAAACCCAGCTGACAATGACAAGTTTCCAGCTCCATCACATTTCCTATTCAGCTGCTTTGGCTGGGGGAGTTTGCAGGGCTCTGCTGGGGCAGAGTTATGCGGTTGACACTTTCTTGGCTGCGTGTCCTTGCAGAGGGAAGGGAAAAAGAAAGCAGGACTCTTGTGCCAAGCCTATTTGCAATCTTGTCACATCGCACTGGCACCTCTGCAGAGGAGACGCCAAGGATGACAAGGAGTAGATGGGTGAATGGAGGGGCCAAGGGAAAGCATGGCACTGCCTATCTATCTCCTTCTCCAAGATCTCCATGTCCGTGCTGGGGGGTCAGGATGAGGTGTGAAAAGCCTGAAGTGTGCCCACACACAAACACACACACACAAGACAGTGAAAAGGCAGGCCAGCTCCACAGGCTGTCTCCATCACTGGGTTGCTAGCATGTCCCCAGAAGACAAAGTGACAACTCATTGGGCTCAGAAGGGTCCAGGGATTGTCTCTACCTCAGAAGACCTTTGCCCCATGAAAGAACATTTAGGGGGCTTGGGGGTCTGGCCAACAAGGGGTCAAACAGACAAATCCCAAGTACTGATTTAAAGCTCCCTGGGAAGTCTGTGTTCAACACATGATTACGGGTCTGATGGCTTCAGCCAGACTGAGGTCCCGACACAAGTGACATATCCTTTCTGAGATGGTTTTAGCTTTGAAAGACCAAGCCTAGCATCTTAAAGGTCTCCTCCAAGGGGCTGTCACCTCACCTACACTCTCCTGAGCTCTGGTGCCCTCCTGTTCTTGGCTTCTCTCCTCACTTTGTCACTCCACCAGACACCTCACATGGCAAGCCAGGGAGCTGGTAGTTGCAAGGGTTGCATTGCACCAAGAAGGAGTTCCAGCTTCTGCCTTCTGCCACTGCTCCATGCCCTGTCATGTGGCCTGAAAGCTCTGCTATGTACCATGTACGTTAGCCTTAGGGACCTGCCATCACTTCTTTGATGTATCTCTGGACACAAGATGGTCACACACACTTGTGGATGAAGAAACTGGAGGAATCATTAGCTGTACACCTTTCAGCTTTCAAAATGATGTTTGTCCCAGTCCGCTGTGGCACAAGTCTTAGCTTAGAGATCCCAAAGTCCTTAAATCAGACCTTATTTGTGTGTTGTACAACCCTGCCCATGTTAAAATCCTCTTCCTTCACCTCATCAGAGAAGACTGAGCAAAACATTAACCACTCTGATGTATAGTAGGACTCCTAACACAGTTCACCACTGGCTGTAAACCAGCCCCGTGAGCAGTGTCTCTTGGAAAAATTTCAATAGCAACTGCCAGCTAATGGACTGCCTTCACCACAAGATAAACCCAGCTGGTAGTGTTGTTTTTGTGGAGCTTTGTTTGTAGCATGAACAAAAAATGATTGTACCACAAGCATGCAAATAGTGTAAATTAGTCTTTTTCCATGGAAGTCATCAGAACAATGCCCATTGAGAGGCCTTGTGTCCTTAGAGGGCTCATTTGATTTTGAATTTGGAGTTGTCTACAGGTTGCCAGGTCGCAAAAGACCTTCTTGGAAGCATGTAGCAAATATAGAAGGGACAGGGCAAAGATAGGACACATTTGAGCTGTTATCTTCTCCTTATGGTCAGAGTCTTTCAGAAACTCCTATATCACAACCCTTTATCTGAATACTCAACTCTATGGTCTCTTGTATGTCACTGTATGTCTTGTATGTCATCACTGCACAAAGGCATGAAAACTAGGGAAAACTGGGACGGGAACAGGGGACACGATTCCTGTAGTCATCCTCCCACAGCCTTCGTGCACGTACAGAGGTATGGATGCAAGGCTGGCCCTACCATTCCCTTTCTGGATGACCTTGAGCTGGCTACTTCACTCTCTCAGCCAAAGACAAGTTTTCCTGTGGATATGAAATGCTGGGTGAAAAACAACTTCAGCACCCACCCCGCTTAAAACAGAGGTCACTCAGAGCAGAAAACATAAAAGACCATTTAGAGTGGTGGGAACAGTAAAAATCGAACGCAATCCTAACCACAGGGGGAACTCAAATTACAATCTTGCAAAGTGCAAGTCATCCAGATGGGTTTTCCACTCATGTCTATAAAAAAGAAATGCATCAGTAAAATTTTGTTGGAAGTTTCTCTCTGCTTCCCTAAGCCATTTACATAACATGACTTACCATGCTCGCTTCCTGCCTTGTGAAGTGCTTTCTCCTTGGCTTTGTCTCCAAGGCATCAGTGTTCCCACTCCTCTGTTCAGAGGAGCCCAGCATCTTTGCACACGGCTGTAAATATCTTTCCAGCAGAATCTGCCTGTATTGAACTTGGAGTACAAGAGAGCGAAGCAAGCCTGAAATTTCCAATTTGTTTTTATGTGCAGCAGTGCTCAAATTGCAATTCTACTTTGAGAGAACTTGTCTCTCTGAAGGAAAACTGTTCTGTGGTTGATGTGCAGACTTGTACAAGGGAAGAATTAAAGCATTGCTTTTCTTCTCTCAAGTACAGAAGAATGTCCATGGGGAGTATTCCTTGGGAAATAGCAGCAAGTGAACTCCAGGGAGTAAAATACTGTATTCAATTGGCCAGTACGCGCAATGAAAACCAGGGGTTTCATCAAGAAGTTAGAAGTGGTGATAGGACTTAAGCCCTTTTCTCCATTTGTCAACCAATTTGGGATAATTCTGAATGAGAATGAGTGGAATCACACGAGGAATTTGTTAAATTGCTCAAAACTGTTGACATGACTACAGGAATAAGGAGGTTGGTTGGATCTCAGAAGGATTAAACTCTATTTCTTTATCTCCTGCCTACCCAGGAAGAAACCATTTCAGTTCTGTCTCACTCTTTTCCTCATTCAGATGGTCCACTCTTTGCTGGAGGGACCTTCTTGTTATTTTTGCGTGTAGTTCAGTACCCACCACATAGAGGACCTCAATCTTTCTCTTTAAAAATGTCTTTCCACCAAGAGAAGGACACTCTGTCTTTTGGACTGGTGTGGGTTTTCTCAACGTGACAGGTAGGATTTTACCACCTTGGGAGTGATAGAGCAAGGATAAGCCAGGTTGTTCCATTCAGGGAAGCAGAAGGAGTGAAAGGCAGCAATACAGGCCCAGGATGAGTCCTGAAGAAATGGGTGGCTTCTCTCCCTGCCCCTATAAGATGGGCACAATGACTGCTGCTGGGGGTTGCCACGCTTCAGCAATGGTCACCAGCCCAAAGATCCTGGTGGTGCCTTCAGCAGTGTCTGCTTTCCTGCCTCCTTCACCCTATGCCCCAAACCAGTCCTCTTAACCCTTGTCAGTTCTGGTTCCCTGTATTTCTGGTAGAGCTGGAAATAGGTGTATGGAACTCTATCACATCCGCTGGAAACATCCTATGGGGGTAGGCTATAGCTGAAGGCTATTCAGATACTCAACAGATGGGCCACTCACATGAAAAAAATTCTACACATACATTTTCTCAGGGTAACTCCTTCCTGTTCTACCTCTGCTCTGGCCTGAATAAGAAAAACTCGTTGAACAGGAGCCCCAGGAGGGTGATATATTCCACAACTGATGGAAAGCAATGCCAGCATCTTCTCAACAAATGCTTTTTCCTACACATGCAGCTCTTTCTTCTAACAACGAGTTGCAAATAGGTTTTATTGCTCAATGGCTGGCTCAAGTAGACATTTAACAGGCTTTAATTCTTCATCAAGCTTCAGATTTTCTACCCGGGAAATCTTCCTCCTTTTCACCCCCTCTCTTTTCTTTTCCTTTGTTAAATGCAGGACATGACAGCCTGCAGGGTGATGTCTATTGTTATAAGTTGAAAGATCTAGCACACTCCGGAGTCTGAGAGCATGAATGAATTATTAACATCCTTCCCCACTGTTCCTGGTAATGTATGCAACACTTGAAAAGGCTTTTCTTTTAGCTTAAAGCAGCATAGATATTAGCGGCTATTCAAAACAGCCTGGCAGATGCCGTGTTAATATTGCTCAGCCAGGGCTTGACAGGGGAGAACATTGGATCGTTCCGGTTGAACAGGAGAAGGGACATAGTTCAGGGATAGAAGCAACAGCATTACAGCAGTAACTAAAGAGCTTGTCCCAACCGCCGTGGTAATTTGTTTGAGAGGAAGAAGGTTACACTACCCAGTTTTCAACAAGAAAGGCATGGCTACTGCTATCTAACTTTTGTCGGATAACCAGGACAGTTAACTTACAAGCATAGTCACCTGTAGATCACCCTGCGGCCAAAGGGGTGCTAATTACATCCCCAAAGTGCTTTAAGTCATTATTCTATGGTATCTGCCCCTCTCCACTGAGTATGTGAAACCTCCTTGTCACAGTCTGTCTCCTCCTCCTTCGTGGCACCTTCTTGCGTTACTTCCCCAGCTAATGCTCTGCTCCAATTGTGGTTGTCTCCTGTGATGCTCCTCTGG
Source organism: Burhinus oedicnemus (assembly GCA_008921705.1). Classification (NCBI taxonomy): domain Eukaryota; kingdom Metazoa; phylum Chordata; class Aves; order Charadriiformes; family Burhinidae; genus Burhinus; species Burhinus oedicnemus. The sequence goes on from VFFE01006200.1 coordinate 81,500, forward strand.
TGACCACCCCTGCCTGTTGGGGATGTTGAGCCCATGGAGTCTGAGCTCCTTTCCTCACAGTAGTGGGGTAAAAACTACCAACCTTATTCTAAACCTTTGATGTGTCTTTCACCAGGCTGCCACGCACATTCGCAAGGCTACCACATCTCACTTGCTGAGGACACAGCTAATGGGATGGGCTTCCCTCTGCTCCTTTCTGAACTCAGCCAGGCCTTATCTCTGCCCCGGCTATTCTCCTGTGGTCAGACGCAGTTGGCTTAGTCAGTGCTGCAGCAGAAGGGGTTGTCACACTTTGGGACCCCAATTCATGAACCCCCAGTCCCAACCTTCAGTCTGCCAGGGCCAGTGAGACCACCCAACACTATGGGTGAGCTACACCAAACACACCAAGAGCATCTTCTAGCACATATGTTGAGACCACCACATGTCAATTGCCTCATACATCAAGAAAGGAGGAACTGGAGAAGGTTATTTTGCTAGGGATGGACGCCAGTGTTAAACTGTCCCTAGCTAAAGAAAATATCATGAGAAAAAGTATCCCATGGGTTCTTATTTGTTCCTGAATTACTTGGCAAACATGACATATAACACAGTAGCAATGAGGAGCTGTTCAGTGATGATTATTCTGGTTAATGAAATCTGATTTCTTACAGTTTTGTGTCATCGGCCTCACACACTCCTCCACAGTCACTTCAGCCTTCTGTCCAATCTTCTCTAAGCCTCACTTGACAAACACCTCTTGCCCACCCTATGGTACCTTCATTTTCTTCCTGCATCACAATGGCCTTGCTCTGAAATATCTCAGCTATCCTCGTGTCCACCAGCTATTTAGCTGTGGGCTGTGTAGAGTGACTGTGTTGGTCTGGGGATGTAATCACAACATATAATCCAAAGGGCTTGAGTTCTTCTTGCTGTCTGTTGGGTACCTTCTCTGCACCCAACTATGAACACGTGCAGGGCTCGTGGGTAGTAGCTCAGAGGTTTCTGACCTGGTGTTAAGATTCAGTCCACCTTGCTGATGGGCTCAGATATTAGCAGGGGAGGACTGACAGCAGATCTGTACTCTGGCAGACAGTATGTGCTCTCAACCACGTTTCTGTCAGAAATAAACAGCTTAAAGGAGTTGAACTCCTCTAGTTTGTTTCTCTGCGAGAGACACTGTTAGTTGACCTGCTGGACCCTAAACTTTCATTCCTCAGACCTTCGACACTTCAGCTAGCTGCCTGGTCAGAAACATTTCTGCTCCCCAGGCTTTCCTTGTACATGGGAGAAACATTTCAACAGTTGGTTGAAAGAAGTGTTTGGGAGGTGGAAAGGAAGAAATCACAAGCCAGAAACATCTAAATTTTTTACCAGGACATTTTTTATGCTGAAAGCCAACTCAGCAAGGCTGGGCTGCTGCTCTTGTTTCTCTGCTTTCAAAAGCAGCCAGCTCCCACAGCATGGGCAGGACAACCCTCTGATAAAGCAGCTGTCAACTTCACCCGTGATTTCACCTTGAGGGCTGAATTTGTCCAGCCCATGAGGGCAATGCCTCAGGTTTAAAGCTCTTGTGGTGAGGAGCATGGTGACAGACAGCAGCTGATCAGGGGATACCTAGAAGGTTTCTTATGTCCACAGCACTATGAGCCATAGCCCTGTCTGCAGCGCCGTGCCCTGACCTCTCTCCCATGACATGACTATATGGATCCAGTGCATCAGGTTGGAGACTCATGGATCAGGATGAGTCTTGGTGACAGGCACAGGAAATCACAGAAGATGAGACCAGTGAGCCACAAGAGCCATGAAGCTGTCCATGCCTGATGCTCCATGCCTGTGACATGCTTCATAGGTCTGCAATTAGTTAGAGCCTCCTTTCAGCAAAACGAAATGGTGCTCTCCTGGGCTCGGTCACAGCCAAGTGGGCAACCCCAACACATCTATTCTTAAGCAGAGACAAAATTATTCCTGTCTCCTTCAAGGTCCATTTAGGTCCAGCTCCTTTGCACTGAAGGAGAGCAACACTAGGTGGCACTGACTTCATTATGTGGAAGAGTCCAAAGCCACAAAGATGGACAGAGCTGCTGAATGGGGGATCCTGATAAATCCCACTTTGGAGAACCTTCAGCCAGAGGGTATCTTCTGCACCTTGTGGACATTTGGACTCCTAACCTCATGGTAGTGCCTCATAGATAGCAGTGTCAGTAGAACAGAAGTGTTTCCTTCTCTGCCCAAAAAGGGTATAAAAGATGCAGGAAAATCAGGGCTTTGTTCTTCAAACGTGCTGATCCTTAAATGTTTGGTGAAGTCTCATAAATGTTCCTACAATATGCCCTGTCTACATAAAGCTAATAACACTTATGAGCAGTTTGTTAATCAATGCCTCACTCAGACTACAAAGTATCATGTTTCCTGAAGCACTTCAGCGTTTTGCATCATTGAGGACTTTGATATGGTCTCCATGATGTAGCCTTCTGTGGGATCAGATGCAGTGGTTGTGAAAGAGCTTACCCAGCTACTGATACAGGTCAGGGTAAAGCACTTGGTGGACACCACTGCTCCAAGAAGGCTGTTTCAGAGTGCATAAACCTCATCTGCACATGGCTGTTGTGGGTACTGACTATATGTGATGAAGTAGCATGAAGCTGTATGATATCAAAGTAAAGACCTGCTTAATCAACTTCTGTTTGCATCACTGACCAATAGAAAATGCATAGACAAGAGGAAACCCAAGAACATCCTGACAACTTGTGGCTCTGGGTCTTCAGCAGCTACCAGCATGATTTTGTAAGTAAAGGCCTTAATGGAGTTTTCTTCCCTAAATGTGTTCTACCACTTTTTGAAAGCATTTAAGTGTTAGAGTGTTAGCATCTCCTTGTCTTTTGGCAAAGTGTTTCACAGCTGCACTTCACACTACTAGAAGAAATATGTCCTTTTTTTTTTTTTCCAAACTAACCAGGCAGTAATGCTATTTGATGCTCCCCTGGGTTTTCCCCTTGGGAAAACTAGATAAGAGTTGTTCCCTGTTCCCCCTCTCTAAGCCACTCGTTCATCTCATTCATTTGTATCAGATGCCCTCTCTGGTACCTCTTTTCCAGACCAAAAAGTCCTACTGTGTGTAATTGTTCATCATAGAGAAACCATTCTACATTTTAGCATTTTGTCACTCTCCCACTTTTTGCAGTCCCAGGGTGTTGCGCTCTCAGGTGGGGAGACAGGATAACAACATAAGTAACATCAGCTGAAGACCCTGAAAAGATTTATATGCTAGCGTAACAATGTTTTCTGTTATTGTTGTATTAGCAAAAGCTAAAAGAGCACAGAGGGCACTTTTCTTCACCATGAAGCTTTGTACCAACATGGGTGAGAGCCAAAAAGATGCCTACCACATCCATCAAGGACCTTGCAGGAGAGCCATAGTTTGTAGGCAAATGTCTACAGTTGTCCATGGATCTCACTAGTCAGGGAGACAAATGGATCACTCCCTCCTACACTGAGAATTCAGGTTGCAGAGAAGTCCTCGGGCCAGTCCAGCTCTGCAGCCTGTCTTCCCTCCCTTCTAAAACTAGTAAGAAATCTCTTTTTAATTTAAAAAAAAAAAAATCGTTAGAAAAAAATCAAGACAGCATCCAGAAGAGCAAAGCACTAGAAGTTCAGAGGACACATTTCAATACCTAGACACAGATATACACAAGACAGTAATGCTGTGGCTTTCTGTATTTCGTAAATCATGAAGGCCTCATATTTTTCAGACAGTCCCATACAGCATATGGTCCCTTATGTCTGGAACAGCGACGTTGTGTCTCATCAGCTAAAATGGCTTAATTTTCAGAGACACTGAGGGCAGGATTCATCCCACCTACTATCGCCTGTGTAGTTAGTCCCCCTTTCCCCACTTGTGATTAAAGGAAAATGTGGTCATTTTTAAGATGTGATTCATCTGACCTATTTTACACATTTACATTAGTTTGAGTTGAATGTGTTCTGGAAGTCCCTGTTTCTCTCAAAATAAAAACCTAATTTTAATCAGATAAATCCCACCCTTCATGTCCAACACCCCTATTCATGATAGCCTCCCAAAAGGTGTTGGGAATCCCAAGAAAAATTAAACCAGGTGAAATTCATCTGCTTTTATGTTGCGTTAAAGACTCCAGGCCTTAGGTGGATTTGACACTGTTTTCCAGGAGCAGTCAGCCTACCCATGCATGCAGATGGCTCAGTGTTGTCTAGGTTCAAGACCAAGAAGGCAAAGGAACTTGGTCACCATGCTTTTTTTTTTCCCCTGTAGAGATGGTGGTGTTTAGCATTCAGGTAACTTTTATATGAAAAGTGGGCATCTGTGCTAAATCAGGTGGCAAGAATTTAGAGCATACCTGAACCAAGGCAGAAGAAGAAAGGTCTTCCCATTCCTCCAAGCCAAAATGTACACAAAGTTTCAGACAGCTAAGTACCATTTAGAGTGTACATTCAGTTGTTAATGGGCTAAACGGATCCCAGAAATTCTAGGTTTGGTTCAGATTTTTCCAAACAAATTACAGGCAGCTCTAAGTTAGGCTTAATGTTAAGATTATTGGATGCTTGATTCAGTTCAATTAGTTCTGCAGCATATGAACTGAGAGTATTTACACCAGAAATGATCATCCTAGCAAGACTCTTACAAGTCTTTACTCCAGAATCAAGCTGATTCATGAGCAGGTCCTTGCTGTAGGCCCTGTATAACCACACAATCGTAAAAATTCAGGGGAGATTCAGGTCCAGACACTCAAATCTAGGTGTTTGAATACGGAGCTGAATTTCTTCCAGACTGTAGAGATGTGAAGGTCCGTGCATGCTTTATGTATCTGAGATTTCTTTTGTAGATAAGAGAGGTATGGGGCACAGCTCAGCTGTGGGACTCACCTAACTCCAGCTGCTGATCCAAAAGGATGAAGGAATCCTAATGCAGAAGCCACAAATACTCCAGGTTATCTTATTGCCTGGGTCACTGTTGAGTCACTCTTTAGGCTCTGCTGACTGCCTATGCTAAATCTCCATGGACAAGAGTGGATGCTGAGCATCCATCAAACTCATAAATTGGCATTTGCGCTCTAGATCCCTAAAGTTGAACATCTGCGTCTCTGAGTACCAAAACGATATGCATTATCTCCTTTTGCTCTCCATGTTACAACATTGGTTTGCTTTTCCAACCCAGGTGGTTTGACCTTATTCCATCGAGATTTCTATGTGAAGAAAGCAGTCTTCCCCGAAGCAAAGGAAAGCTTCCCTCCAGCACACAGACACATCCCCTCAATGCTGATGTATGTTTTATGTCATGCAGTAAAATTCTCATGTGTCACTGTTTACACATGAATACGAGGTACAGGATTAGGCTATAAAATGATCATGCTGATTTCAGTTCCTTCTGTCAACAGGGATAAATTACACCATATGTCAAGCAGTGGTAAAGCCTTGGTGTAGAGCATTAATGGAAATATCTTTTAATACCTAGGTACCATGGCCAAGAGAGAATAACCATTTGTTTCTTGATCGTAGTGCATGCTTCTCAACAAGCAACAGCTGGAAATCAGCAGAATTAATAGGGCTCAGAATAAGAAATGTTAAAGGAAACCACAGAGACAAAACGCAGACTGAGATTTTAATGGTATTTTCAGCTAATTTTTTTACTGTAGGATATGCAATCCAGAACCAATCCAAGCAGGACTTGACATCAACCCCTCCCTGAGCCAGCTTTGAGCCACTGGCTCTTATCCGCTGTCACCTATGTACTGCAGGCTAGTTCTGACACAGTACTAGTTAGGAGTGAGTCAGACCCTTTCAACACAAGGGTTTTTCAATAATCGTGAGCTACAGAGGGAAAAAACAATGCATTACTCAGAGAAGTGGGCTAAATTATCACAAATTTACTATGGAGGATAGTAGGATAATAGGATAAGAGAATGTACACCTTAATCAAAACACAGATCCAACGTGTGGTTCTGGCTTCAGTGGCACTGGCGTTTAGTTATGAAATTGTCCATTCCCATCTTGCTGAAGCTTCAAGTCCACATCTCAGATTTATTTCCTTTATCTGTTAGCTGCTCATCAGCTATTTCATTTCTTCTTAGAAATCCAGGAAGCCCCAGATGTTAGGGAGGATCATCCACCCAGATTAAGATGAAGACGATAGACTAAAGGATCAAAAACTTTGGAGTAAAGTGTTCCTATCTGCTACCAGGAAAATCGGTGTTTAAGGGAAAGCAAACCACACATAATATTAAATTGAAGAAAAACAAAGCTAGCATGTATTTAAGAAAATTAGAAAGTACCTAGGAAGAACATACTGTTTTTTTCCCAATCTGAAGTCAGTGACTTCAGATTTTGATGGTAGACTTATTTGACTTGTGAAATGCATCAGATTTGTGGCACAGCTTTCCCTACAAAGTTCTCAATTTATATGATGATCACTAATATTCCACAGGCTTGTTCATATTGTAATTAAATATACGGTAATACAAGGGGCGCAACAACTTTAAACTTATCACAGACCTTGCCTGAAGGACATGGATCCTTAGTTCATGCAATTTGCTTTTGCTTCCATTCATATAAGAAAAGATGACCGTACATCAAGGAATTTACCTATGCTGTCTTGTCACGACGCCTGTTTGCTGCAACAGTGAGTTCATGCAACAGAGTTGAATAGATGGAGAAAAATCAAGAAGGTTGTCTTAAGTTAAGAAATAGGCATTATGTTAGGAAAAACACCTCTTTATGTCAATCCTCAAATTAGTTCCACACTCCACTGTGCGCTTCAAGCTTCCTTTTCTTTGGGAACATCACGCAGGGACATTGCAAGTACCACCCTAGGCCAGACAAAGATGGTCTATGTGAGGATAAAAGGAGATGTCATTCGCTGAATAATGTTCTAAGAAACTGGAATCTTCTACCCTGATGATCAGAGATGGTGACTCAGACCACCAGCTACCCCAACTCCAGACCTGGATCAACCTCCACAAGTACTTTCGGTCTAAGGCTGGAGCTGCTTTTCCTTTTCACAGGCTGCACCAGGCAACCCACGTTCAACTCAAACAACAGCTGAAGCTTTGCAGCCCCCGGGGCCAAAACTACTTAAGGTAAATTGGTTCCTGAGCTGCCTTCCTCTGCTCTTCTTTTTGTGCCTTCGGAGCGTCTTTTAGAATTCAAATGCTTCCATTTGACATGATGCTTTCATCTTTTAGCGGGTGAGGCCCCGCTATTACAATCCTCTGTATGTTGTATAATTATTATAACAGCTCCCTTCGGGCTGAAGTCATTATAACTGTCATTTGATTAGTTTTTTGTCACTGGGTCTTTTAAAGAATGACTGCAGCCTTCACACGGAGCATATGTTAATTTATTTCCACAAACATCCAAGCGTCTCTCCTCAGCTTGACAGTGACTTGATCAGATTTTGTGTTTCCTTTGCACGTACTCCCTTCTTCTAACTGGTGACCAGATGGAAATGATGATCCCATGTTTGATCATATTTTTGTTTATAATTTAGGCTTATCATCAGATCCAACACATGCATTTAACCTGCACACCTGAATCAACATGGGTTCTTCAGACAGCTGTATAATCATAAGACTGACATTTAAAAATTAACAGTTTCCCTAGAAATATTTTATTTGGAGGAAAAATAAATTCCTCTTGCTCATCTCTGAGCTAGCTCCGTGGCCTTTTACAGGATGCTTTTTAAGTTGGCTGTTAACTTCAGTAAGCGTCTAACTCTTTCGGCTGTGTCCATCAGCTTTGCTGGATCCACATCTGGAACATCTGTAAGCAAAGCACACTCCATTCCTACATTATCTTCTATTATGAATGGTCTTGAAGAGATTCATACATTTGAGAAATGCTGATTTCACTTACACTATCTTGATAATGGTTAACCTACTACATCCTGACCACAATATCAGTCACTTAAAAGTTGTATAATATTCCTTCATCTGTGTTTGATCCTATTTCTCAAACTAAGAGGACAAGTCTGTCACAGGTTTTAGGCTGCTCTGGGCTGTTGCTGAAAGTTCAAGGTGGTTTGTGTTCATATTTGCACTTCAGTTATTCCTGTCTGGTAAAGCTCAGAAGAAAATCTCTAATAGAACCAGAATTAGCACCCTAGACTTCCCAAGAAGCCACAGAAAGGGTCTGTCTGTGTTGGATGTGGGGTGCTGGGTTGGAGAAGCACTCATTGCGCCCCACATCAGCAGTGCCGTGCTGAGCCATGCTGCATACCGCACACGTCCAGGCTGGGCTGAGCCTGGAAATCTCCGCATGGTGACCCGCTTCCTTCCCTACAAACACAAGTTATTGACCTGTAGGAAGCAGTTGACAGGTCTGATACCATGAACCAAGCCGTTGTGGTCATTTGATTTTATATAACATTTCCTATTTGAGCTGCTCAACAATTCCGGTTAGTTCTCTGATAGAAGAAAAATAAAGGAAACAGCATTAATATCCTCCAACCATCACTGCCGAGCCTTGCAGCCCAAGTCTCACACTGTCATGGTTTGGGCCGGATTGGCCCAATCAGGCAGAACAACAGATGCTCTCCCCCAACTCTCTTTTCAAAGAAAGGCGGGATAGAGAGAAAAGAGACTTATGAATTTAGAAGGAACTAAATTACTTTAATTAAATATTAATTATAAAATAATAAGAAATAATGAAATATATACAAAACCGTATCAAGCTCCCAGGATGATGATCACATCACCAACAGGCACTGGGGAAGTCCCAGACTGCACTCAGTGACGGACAGGAGCTGGATTCTGGATCTGGATTCAGGATCGCAATCAAAGGCAGAGGAACAGACAGAGTCCTCCTTGGACGCCAGCCATTGAAGAAAGAGGGCCGACCCTTTGATCCCTCAGCTTTTATACTGAGCACAAGGCAGATGGGATGGAACACCCTGTTGGTCAGGTTTGGGTCACCTGTCCTGTCCGCTCCTCCCCACAGGGGTGACCCCTCTACGCTTTTCTGCTTCCGACCCTCCAACGGGGCAAATACCAAAGTTGGCTGCCCTTGGGTGTTACAGCAATCAGGATAAGCAAGAGCCTCTCTGCATCCCATTCCTTGGCATCAACTATAAACATGGGTCTGATCACTCTGAGAGTGACCAATTTCTGCACAACATGCTGTTAATTTCAGCAGTCAGAAAAGGCCTGGCTAAAAAGTAAAGTTACTGAACAAAATTGGTCCTGTTTCACCTCAAACCAGGACACACACCACGACATTGTGACAACCACAGTTTGGTAGAAAGATGATACAAAACTAACCAGATGGTATGAACAGCTAGTGTCGTTTCCACCAAAGGAAAATAAAAGAACTTGTGAAATGACTCAGTGACTTTGGAGAGTCAGTAACTGTCCAGCCACTAAAAACTTGATATTTCCCTCACAAATGGCCAGAACGGATTTGCTGCCAGTGCCAGCCTCCAACATCACAAATACTCGTATCTCAGGTGCGTTTGCCATTGGCTCCACGACGTGCAAGCATGCTGCGCGAGAAAAGGGAAAATGCAACAGGGACTTACAAAACGGTCCCTGCTGAACTTTCGAGCCCCTAAAGGACTTTAGAAAATGGGTTCTTTAACTTTGTTCACTGACGTGGATGAGTGTGGTGGCAGCGGGGAGGGTTTTCATGATCTGTTCGGCTGCAGAACAAAAATTGTGGCTGCTTCCTGTAAAGGAACTGTCTGCTGAGGCAAAACATGACGGTTCTTGCCCACTTCAAACACTGCATGCTCCGTCCTGCAGTTGTTTCAGAGACCCAACAGTAAGTCTGGGTGGAAATACTTTTTTTAAAAGTTCTAATTTTGTTTTCATTGCCATACTTAGGAGCAAACCTTGTCTGCATATCAGGCATCTCAACCAGATACCACCATCTGTTGTCTAAAGAAAACTTTGAGGATAAGAACTGCCCTTCCCTCTGTGTCCTGGGTCATGTAGAAGCCCGATAAGGGAACCAAGTACAGAGAAGGACCTAAAAAAGGCCCTAGAAAGCCAAGAACACATGCAAAGTTTTACCTGTAGTAGTGGGTTAGGACACTTTCTCTGTCCCCAAACCAATTGGCATGGCCTGTCTGGTGTCTAAGCCAAGAAAGACCTATAAGACAGACCAATGTCTCGTGGTAAGCCAGCATGGAGAAGGTGCTTTTGGGACACTGAACAGGTCTACACAGAGCTGGTGGTTAGGGACCGTGGTGGGAAGGATGTTCTTCTAGTCTATGTGCCAAAATAGTTACAGAGAGAGCATGGCTGTGTGCCTCTTCCCCATGATGAAAAGTGATCGTGTGCAGACCGTGCTTATTTATCAGCACAAAGCCAGCACAGACTGGTCCATCAAGGAGTTGAATTTCACCCATTAAAAAAAAAAAAAAGACTGAACATTTCTTTTTCTTAAAAGTGCAAACAGAAAATCTGATTTTCAGGGAGTTGCTTTGCTCCGGTCATCAGTCTTTCTCCTCCAGAGCTGCAGGCCATACATCAGGGAGGGCTGATGTTCAGCCCCTGCTCTGCTGTGACCAAGGGGAGACTCCTGAAACTCTCAAGATGGAAAAGCTTGCAAGTGTCCTTCTGAAGGAGGCAAATAGCTGCATTTGGGTGTCACATTTTTCCACCTCAAACCAACCCTCGGTGGGCCCAGCAGATAAAGCGTTGCCACAAGCTATGATACAGCTCGTGTGACAATTCTTTCTTCTGAGGACTCGAATGCAAACGTTTGACACGTGTCTGGTTTTCTAACCACAGAGACAATATCTTCTTCCTCTGGGCTCCGTGGGGAGGCAGAGGCTGGAAGGTTTCTCACTCTTCCCTCACCTCCCCTGACTCATTCACCCTCAGAGATGCCCAGGCAACAGGAAAATGAACTAGAGCAGAAACCTCCTGAGCAGTTAGTCTGTGGTCTTCCAACCAGTCCCAGGGCCTTGGTCCATGGGGGTCTGCAGTTTTCCCAGGCGTAGCTGCCCCAAGTCCCAGTGAATCCACAGCTGAGCTCTATTTGTTGGCTCTCAGCTTCCCTTCCATCCCTTCACCCCAGGGAAAGGTAATGCAGAGTGGGGAAGGCTATTGGGCTCTGACAGGTGCTACCGAATCATCAAAAACAGGGTAAAAGAAAAACAATAAAAATGTGTACCCATACATCTATTCTTTTTTTTTTTACTTGCCACAGGAAATAGGCATCAAAGGGCTGTTCTGAGGCACCCAGAGTGAAAGGTGAAACAGAGCTGCTCTCATAACCAATGCACTTTGTGATTCATTATCTTTTGCTTTTCCTAGAAGGAAAATCATAGATTATGGTAGTTGTTTATGAGGAAGCTAAAGAAGAACCACCCTCATGGAGACCTGGTCAGAGGATTTCAATGCTGTGGAAAAGTCTGTGATTCCAAGCTTTCCTCAGACCTGAGGAGATCCAAATCCATTGCTCCAGTTGGCCAGGAGAAGCACTGCCCCGTTATAACAAACAACATATGGGAAGAGAGGTAGGATGATGCCTTCCTGGCCCTGCAGCTGATGCTGGACCACAGCACAGCATCCCATCTCAAACTATTCCATGGAGAGAAGCAAAGCAGCTAACAAAGCAGCCCAGATTGTTTATTGCTTGCAGGGACTCAAGCTGTCATGCCCAAATCGGCTATGGCCGTATCACGCAACCGGCTCTCGCGTGCGCCTTGCACAGACATCAGGTATTTCGTTTGGCTCTGGGAACCATGATCTCAAGGGAGTCTTGCAGAGTAGCAATGAGAGGTCACCATCACAGGAGGGACACTGACTCTCGGCCCCACTCTCAGGGGAGACCTTTGCAGCCACCACACCAGGTGGTGCTGGTCCAGGCTAATGCCAAGTAGGATGAGAAGTGGTGACTGAGGCTGGTGGGCTGGGTTAACAGAAGACAGGGAGATGGGCTCTGGCTGATGACTGGAAGGGTGCAAGAAAGAGAATGAAAGGAAAAATTGGAATAGCCAGAAGTACTCAGCAACTTGGGCAGAATTCAACAAAGAAACCCCCCAAAAAAGAGGAATAAAAATGTTAAGACATCATATTTCTGCTCTTCCAAAATGAAACGTTGGCATTTCAAGCAGCCTGCTTCTTCTGAAAACTGGAGCTAGCTGTGAACACTAACATGCAGTGGGTTAAATACAGGGGAAATAAACGAAACCACTGAACCTGGGGAGGAACAAAACATTTCAGCCTCACTTAAAGCAACCTCCTCTGGGTCGCTTTGTTGCTTTCCAGAGAATGCCCCTCAGTGCCTGCCTCCTCGGAAATCCTCTCTCACTCCCCTGCCTTATTTCTATTTTATTAATTTCAGCTTCTGAACCCAGAAGTTAATGACTGCCCCAGCTCTGTAGACATCTTAAGTCAACTCGAGCTCCTTTGTTGTTGGAGAGGCAGGAGAGCAGCTGGGACATGGAAGCCCTCCTGCATCCAAGCTTGGTTCTCGAAGAGTGCGGATGGGGGAGCAGCCCCCAGCATCACCGGCATGGTATCCCACTCGCTTGGGTGGAGGGAGGGCTGGGGTTGGTTGTGGTTTTGTACAGTGTGGTGCAGAGCCCTGCTCCTCGCTGCTGTACCATGTAGCTGCGCAACGAGGAGATGCTTCGGAGAATCACAGAGTTAGCCTGGGGTGCTTTGGCAAAGGTGATGACTTTGGAAATCAGGTCATTGTGCAAGAGATATGACTTTTCTGCGGCAATCAGAAGGAGCCAGAGACAAGACAGCTCTGAGAGGTCTTCGGGAGACGTTTGTGCAGTAGTTTCTCGGAGCTAAGTAACCCAGCAAAGGTCCACCCACTTCAGGTCCTGGTTACAGCTGCACTCCTGGGTCCACTGAGCTCATAACAAAACCTCTTATAAACACAATTCTGCACATAATCCTTTCTCAGACTCATATGTCCATAATAACAATAGTAGAGTGATAAGAGTAACAAAAGTCAGAATTAACAGAAAACAGAACTTTAAATGTCAAAAAGTATTCTTTAACTATCAAAGTGAGATTTTGGAGTCACTGGCCTTTCAGATCTCCTGTGCAATAATTGCACTGTTGTTGGTGGTGATGTTGGTAAATACTTGTGTTGCAAGGGGCTAATGCACGTAGTTCTCCACGTGGGATGTGGTGAATATTGAAAGGTCGCTGGCATGCAAAAAGCAACCAGATAAAGTGGTGGAAGAAAAATCCATGAAGAGGTATTGAATATAAAGCCACAACTACAGAAAGTCTATAAACAGCAAATCTTGCTCTGATCTACTGCTGGTTTAACTTGAGCTCTTGTTTTCATGAACCTTCCTGGAAGTATTTATGGGCATCTTATCTGTATTACTTCTGGACAGGTAATACTGGGACTCTATAATAAATCTGTTCAACTTCTGAAAAATTTTGCGAAGGCTTGCCTCCAACGTTGGTTAGACACCACTGCAGGGTAGCACTCCAGTTCGTTATTCCAGCTGCCAGATCATGCCCGTGGAGACATCTGGATGTGGCCTTGAGAATGAGGTGATTTACCAACTCCCTTATTTTTCACAGGTGTTCACCTAATCTAATATTACTGTTCCATAGGATTTATGTAGGTATGTGCTACACTCTTGACATAAACAACCATCCACATAAACTCTGTGGTACGCTTACACGGGATGCTTCTAGGTGGTACTTGGCCCCATAGGAAACCCCAAACTGCAGCAGGGATGGAAACACCAGTTGCCACGAGTGTTGATGGCACTGGAAGCCCCTTACTACATCCTCAGCTGCGCATGGGGCTTCATGATGTCAAGTTCAGGTGTCACATTTCTGGTTGTGGTCTGAAGGAATTGTGTCCCAGTTTTTCCTTAATGCATCCTAACCACATTGTCAAGGGTTAATTCTTAATCTGCTAATCTGTTCTCTTTCTGACTTTTTAGTTCCTGATTACCATCACGCTCTGATCTCCTATCAAGGGATCTAACCTCCCACAAAGCAAGAATTTCTCTTCAATCTTAGATCGGGCAAAAAGTCTTCTACGTTTTCAGCTTCTTTTGATAATAGCTGTTTTAAAGCATCACTCTCACATGTCTCATCTTGATGTGGAGTGCAGTACTCCTTCCATTCCCGCTGCACACTTTCATAGTTAACTTCCTCTGCCTGAGTTAGCTGAAAAACATTAAAAGCATAAAGTGTTTTACAGCCAGCTGCTGTCAGAAATAAAGCGACCTGTTTCCTTTCTGTGGCACATTTAACGTAGTGATACAATATGAAGCAGTGGCTCTCCTCTCTCCCTAAAGGTGTAGTTCATTTAGGGTTTACAACCGGGCTCATCTTCCAAGCAGAGTGTTACTACTTTTAACTAGTTTAGTTTACTCCTTTTACCACAAAATGTTCATTAATCACTTCCAAGGAGCCTGCCAGGGCCCCACTTTCTTCAGGGTCTGAGTTTCAATTATTTCGCACTGTGCAAGTAGGGTGCTTTCACACATGAGAATTATTGTGCAGCAGCATATTATCATTCATTAGCTGCTCCTGCTTAATCGTCTGCGTTTCTATGTTTTTCAGTTCATGGTAGCTTGCCATGCAAGAGCTTGTGAAATGTAAAGCTCTTTGTTCCCTTTATTTAGGGTTAAGCTCCCCGAAGCTACATGAGGCGTCTCGCTCGTACCTGGTGGTTTTCAGTAAATGTGATGCGGCTACGTCTCTGTGCTCATCCAAGCCAGCAAAGAATATTGTTCCCAGGATAGTGGCTCCTATTGTTGGTGAAAACATGTGTAGAAGTCACTTGGCATATTGATTGGCTTGTTACTAGTTTCTGAAATGAGATTCATGACCTGATTTCTGTTGCTGTGTTTAATACACATGTACATGAGATTGCCGCTGGAATAAAGTTTAAGGTGCCTGCCAGCCCTGTCAGGCAATAAATCAAGGCCTGAAAGGCTCTAGAAAGTTTGCAAAGCTGAGGAGAGAGTTTCATTCCTTCAGGCATCTTCCAGTTCCTCAATGCCTGCAGAGTTAATCTTCACAAGGATTCTACTCCAGCACATTGCCCAAGATCAGATAAGCCACCAGTGTTTTGGGAAGCTTCATTTTTGGGTACTCAGCACAAGAATCTTAATAAAGCCTCACTTTCAGGGGATGACACTCAACCTTCCGTGAAGTCTGTCCCTACCGTGCACTTTCCATGTGGGCACAATAACCCATCAGCAGCTCCAAAGGATTTCTGGAAGTCCTGTCCTAAGAGGACTGCTTGGGTTTCCTTCTGCTTGTCTTGAATTTTCAGGGTTTGAACTCTGATTCTCCAGACGTGTTCAGCACAAATTAGTTTGACTTCAGGTGAACATGTCTCTGACATTTCATGGCCAAGCTATTTCAATGCCAATTTAAATATGACCTCAGTGCTGGTGATCATGTCTATTCAATGTTGCTACTTCCTCTCTAGTGCCCGTTTTTCTGAAACATTAAATCACCCATGACATTAAGATCAAAAAGGAGAAACTCTTTCTTATTGTCAGGAGAGAAACTTTATAAAGTTCAGTAAGCAAATAAGTAGTTTACACACTGAAGAAGATTTTTCACCCACCGCCCTTTTCCCGTTGCACTGTTGCAAATGCGTATTGTAACCAGTCTTAGGATTTTGAACTCAGGATTAACAGCTCACAGGCTAACAGCAAACTTCTGTTAAGCTAGCCGTAATTGAAATTTTTCTCCAACGTCCAAACGTACAGACAGTTTTCTAACACCTTTTGTTTTCTATGCCGTTGTTCGGTCTGTGACTCAGATGTATAATTTCCATTAAATGCAATGTGGGTTGGAACCTTACGTAGCCCACTGAAATGCACTGCCTTTCTCATCTACGGTAATTGCTCTTATTTGTGCTGTACAAAAAATATTTACAGAAAAATGTAAAGCTAGACTCACAGGTGGTGTAATTCTGTGTTCAGAGAAATCGTAGAATCACAGTAAAATAGGATCTCAAGAGACCACCTTCTCCATCATCTGACCCTGGCTGGAGGCCAGGTGCCCACCAAAGCCGCTCTATCGCCTCCCTCCTCAGCTGGACAGGGGAGAGAAAATACAAGGAAAGGCTCGTGGGTCGAGATAAGGACTGGGAGAGAGCACTCACCAGTTACCATTACGGGCAAAACAGACTCGACTTGGGGAAAGTTAATTTAATTTATTACCTATCCAATCAGAGTAGGGTGATGAGAAATAAAAACTAAATCTTAAAACACCTTCCCCCCACCCTTCCCTTCTTCAAATTTACTCCCGATTTCTCTCCCTCTTCCCACCCAGCAGTGCAGGGGGATGGGGAATGGAGGTTGTGGTCAGTTCATCACACATTGTCTCTGCTGCTCCTTCCTCCGCAGGAGGAGGACTCCTCACACTTTTCCCCTGATCCAGCATGGGGTCCCTCCCACGGGAGACAGCTCTCCATGAACTTCTCCAGCATGGGTCTTTCCCACAGGCTGCAGTTCTTCATGAACTGCTCCAACGTGGGTCCCTTCCATGGGGTGCAATCCTTCAGGAACAGACTGCTCCAGCGTGGGTCCACCACGGGGTCACAAGTCCTGCCAG
The DNA here is from genome assembly GCA_008921705.1 of Burhinus oedicnemus. Classification (NCBI taxonomy): domain Eukaryota; kingdom Metazoa; phylum Chordata; class Aves; order Charadriiformes; family Burhinidae; genus Burhinus; species Burhinus oedicnemus. Next base: position 98,023 of record VFFE01006200.1, read on the forward strand.
CAAACCTGCTGCAGCGTGGTGTCTTCTCTCGACAGGGCCACAGGTCCTGCCAGGAGCTGGCTCCAGCACAGGTTTCCCATGGGGTCACAGCCTCCTTTGGGCATCCACTTGCTCCAGCTTGGTGTGCTCCATGGGCTGCAGGTGGATATCTGCTCCACCGTGGACCTCCATAGGCTGCAGGGTGACAGTCTGCCTCACTGTGGTCTTCACCACGTGTTGTAGGAGAATCTCTGCTCCGGTGCCCGGAGCACCTCCTCCTATGCTTCTTCACTTGGTGTCTGCAGAGTTGTTTCTCTGACTCCTTTATCCTCATTTCTGTCACTCTGGCTTTCCCCCCCCCCCTTTTAACTATGTCATCCCAGAGGCGCTACCACCATCACTGATGGGTTCAGCCTTGGCCAGTGGTGGGTCCATCTTGGAGCCGGCTGGCATTGGCTCTGTCAGACACAGGGGAGGCTTCTAGCAGCTTCTCACAGAAGCCACCCCTGTAGTCCCCCCACTACCAAAACCTTGCCATGCAAACCCAATACAGGTGGGATCAACCCTACCTATTTCAGTTCTCTAAATTTCCTTAATTCCTTATTAAAATCTCGCACAAGTTTTTGTACACGCGCAAGATTACCTGACATTTTCTTAACACCTCAAGTGACGGAGCCTCTGCAACGTGCCTGCAGCAACCTGTTCAGAGCTTCTCAGTCCCAGCTGATGAGGCATTATCCCCAGTGTCTGCCCTAATTCCCCCTTGTCGCAGTTTAAACCCATTATTGCCAGCCCTGTTCCTATCATTGGAGTCAGTGAACAGGTATCACAGAAAATGCCCTTCAGTATTTTAGGGTTGTAATTGCCTTTAGTGTGCATCATTTTTTACAAAGGAAGAGTATATAATAAGGCACCGCTTTTTCCCCATGAGTCAAAAATGGAAAGGGAGGAGAGATAAAGTGATACCCCAAGAATGCCAGAACACTGAAAGACAGCAAGGTAGCGTAGTATACACTACCCCGTACTACTTCTTATTTAATTAATAGCTCCATCCTGCAAACACTCGAACAGTTTTATTCCAGTAAGCTTATGGACACATAAATATTGGCAACATTCATTCACAGAAACATCTTTCTTTCCTCTTAAAGGTTATGGGCTGTTCATGGGCTCCAGGCCTGATTTATAAGACCAAACAGCTGAAGTCTAAATTGATCCTCGTATTTCTGGATAAATATGCTGGAAAACAGCCTTCCCTTGAATTATTGCATAAAAAAATTAAGAAGAATATTTACACTTACTCAAAAACCTACATGAGTAATAGGTTACCAGAACGTGCCATTGTCCAGGTAATTTTAGAGATTGCATCATCAGTTTTGTTTTGGCATGTCATGCTGCCAAACAATCTTCAAAAATTTCACATTTGAGATCTGTCTCAAACAGAATTTCTTTTTAAGTGGTGCATTTCAGGAGCCTGTCAAAAAAAAGCCAGGGTCCAACGTGTTCTAGTGAAGTTCAAAAGAATGTACGTATATATATATATATATATATGCAGACACATACACATATCTGTGTTTGTGTGTATATATATAAAAATACATAATTTTTGCAGCTTGAAAGCCAGATTCAGCTTTAAAACCTCTATTCACTGTTTCTCTCTCTGTAATGGAAAAGATGAGTCAATCAGTAACCCAGTGCTCGGGGCTGAATCTCTCCTCCCCAAAGCTGGCACAAGCAGAAGTAACCCAAATGAATTATTTGGAGTTACACCAGCATGAAAGTAGAGCAACTGAGAGAAGAATAATCTTCTTCTGTGCATGAAGCTGCAGAGGTTTATTTTAGTTTCATTTATTCCCAGGCTTTTCAGCTGGGAACGCTTCTTTTTTTTTTTTTTTTTAACTTCATATGGTGTAACTTGAGGCTGCTATAAAAACTCCTCTTCTCTTTTGAAAGTCAGGCTTCCTTCTTCCTTTGTAGCATCTGTAACCCTTGACTCTCTCACAGAAAATGCATTCCGCAAAGCCTTCTCACAAGAGTGATTGATTCGAGGTTGGTTTTCAACTTGATTGCATTTTGTGTGACAGGAAATATAAGCAACATTGATTAATCTTATCACCTGAGGCATGAAAAAACCAAATAAATTAAAGTGAATGATTTGCATTTGCTTCAAGCATAAGATCAATTTTATGGACTCGTTGGTCCCACATCCTGCAGGATCAGGGTGCCATATCTACACGGCTTTTGCATAAGCCCAGCTCTGCTTTATCATAGGATCATAGAATCACCTAGGTTGAAAAAGAAGTTTGAGATCATTGAATCCAACCATAAACCTAACACTGCCAAAACCACCACTAAACCATGTCCCTCAGCACCACGTCTACCCGTCTTTTAAATACCTCCAGGGATGGCTGTTCCACCACTTCCCAGCTGCCAGCAGATATCCAGAGCTCAGGTCACTCTGAGCACCGTGTTGTTACGTTGTACATTAGCAATCCCCAAAATGACCAGTCACCTTCCTCCAGTTACATCCCTGCATCATTCAAGTCTTTTCTTATGTAGCTGAGATATGCCCACTGTGTGGACTGTATGCAGCACCACATAAAGGTAACTCAGGGCGGACAGGTATCGCAAAGTCCCTTCTAGCACTTGTGTTGTCTTTATGAACATCATGATGGCTCTGTCATAGAATCATAGAATGGTTTAGGATGGAAGGGACCTTAAAGATCATCTAGTTCCAACCCCCCTGCCATGGGCAGGGACACCTCCCACTAGACCAGGTTGCTCAAAGCCCCATCCAACCTAGCATTGAACACCTCCAGGGATGGGACATCCACAACTTCTCTGGGCAATCTGTTCCAGTGCCTCACCACCCTCATAGCGAAAAATTTCTTCCTGAGATCTAATCTAAATCTCCTTTCTTTCAGTTTGAAGCCATTTCCCCTCGTCCTATCACTACATGCCTTTCTAAAAAGTCCCTCTCCAGCTTTCTTGTAGGCCCCTTTCAGATACTGGAAGGCTGCTCCAAGGTCTCCCCAGAGCCTTCTCTTCTCCAGGCTGAACAACCCCAACTCTCTCACCCTGTCTTCACAGGAGAGGTGCTCCAGCCCTCCAATCATCTTCGTGTCCTCCTCTGGACCCACTCCAACAGGTCCATGTCTTTCCTGTGCTGAGGCCCCAGAGCTGGAGGCAGCACTGCAGGGGGGTCTCACCAGAGCAGAGTAGAGGGGCAGAATCACCTCCCTCGACCTGCTGGCCACGCTTCTTTTGATGCAGCCCAGGATGTGGTTGGCCTTCTGGGCTGCAAGTGCACATTGCCGGCTCATGTTGAGCTTCTTTCACTCTACCCTCAACTACCCATCACACTCCACCCATGGTCCACATCAATATCATCACCCTTACACACATGGAACAGCTAATACTAGTTGCAAAAAGAAAGTGGAAAGACAACCTGGAATGAGGTCTGAGCACATCCAGGATTGCAGGTCAGGCTTAACTGGTGGACAAACTTTAAAAATCTTTTGACAGCCCTGTGACACATATGTCTGGCAGTTGTGAAGCCAAGACTTAGTGCTCCTCAGGAGCTTGCTCCCAGGACGAGTGTCCAGGCTGAGCCAAGGAGATGGGGAAGCTGGGGCTGGCCAGCTGCAGCCCTTCCACCTGATTTCGGTTCAGATACATTCATTGCGCAGCAGACACAGGAAATCGCTACCCAAGAACACAAACCAAAATACACATGGATCTTTAGTTTCATTTTAGCACTCCCAAAAGGCAGCTGATTCTTATTAAAAGTCTAATATCTGAAAGGCTGGAAAGAGGAGGCACCTTTACAAGAGACAGAGTTGGCAGGAGCCTAAGAGGTTATCCTCTGCATCCCTCTATCACAAGGCAAGATCAGCCTTACCCAAGACGTTCTCAGTAAATGTTTGTCTAAGTTATTTCAAATAGAGAAAGAAATACTGGAGTTCCCATCCCTTCCCCATGAAAGCTTTTCCAATGCACCACTAGTCCTAGCATTAAAAAGCTTTTTCAATGTCTAAGCTAATAATACAAGAGGAAAAGTTCAATATAATTTCTCAGTCACAAACTTTACAGATGTCTCCCTGTAAATATTCTCACCAAGGAATCATTTTTTTAAATATTATTATGGTACTAGGATTATTTTAGTTGCAGTACAACCCGAAGATCTCAGCTAGGGTCAGGACAAAATAGAAGCAAGCCATCAGTTCAAACCATCAGTCAAACCTACCATCGAAACCACAGTCATGAGCCAAACTGAACCAATCTGATCTTCTTGGGACACCCTACACAGCCAAAGACAAGGTCAGCACAGGAAGCCACGGGAGATATCTTTCTTAAAAAGCAATGATTTAGAGAGGGATTAGAAAGTACACCCAAATGTCTCACACAACCAGCCCTTCCTGCAGTTTCAGGCCAAGATGTCTTGTCCTCAGCAGACACAGAGAAGAGATACACCTCTTCCTTTGCCACTATTGGCTTATTTGGAAGCTGTTGACCTGTCCTGCTCTGCTGCTCACGTCTCTTGACCTAAACATCCTCTGTGGCTTCCATCCTTTGCCATGGCCATGTTCCCTACACCCTAATCCTTGTTAACATCCCCTGGCCTCCTCCTCAAAAACCCTTGGAACCCACCTGGCACCCCCTGCAGTCAAAAAGATGACCTCTAGATGGTCCAGACTTTAAATACAGGTTTCCCAGGCTGCATTAGAACAGCAGCTTTTCCCTTCACATGGAGTCTGTGCTCAGTGGGACTTGTCCATTGCATCCAGTCTGGCTGTATTCTTACTGTTCAAGCAACAAACTAAGCTTTGGTTGAAAGCATTTCCCTAATACTTTGGTTTCCTCTTCAGTTCCTGTCTTCCTGTTTTGTTTTGTTTCATTTAATATCTCAGGATGATTCAGAAACTCACAGCAACCCAAGGGGGTTGCAACCACCGGGATTTATTTGCTGCAGCAGCCCCGGAAGCGGCACAAAACATCAAGCTGTGTGTTGTGCTGTGTTTCAGATCTTGCCGTCTCTTCCTGCCTGTTGCTCTGTTTCCACCAGATATTCCCATCCCTGGAGCAGACCTGGCAGAATGAATGGCGAGATTGGTCCTGATTCCGTGAAATCAGTCCTCTGCACTGCGTTAAGCTATTGTAGCAATCTGTAGTGAAAGCCACTGGTCAGCTGCGGGGGAGGGTGGTAAAACCAGCCAGAATTGTTAACTTCTGAAACGTTTATAACTCAGGTCCGCAGGCCTAAAGTTTGTCAGCATGAGAACACCACCATGATCCTGTTGATCATGGAGTGGAATCAACACAAAGTGGAATCAACAGACTAAAACTAATATAAATTCTCAAATGGACGTTCTGATTTTAATGCAGGTAATCTTCTCTTGTAGAGTAAGTCCATGAAAGCAGGTTAAGGGCAAACCAAAATATATCAGCCTGTTGATGAAAGAAATGCATCTTCCCAGCAATTTGTATTGACAAGTCTGTATTAGGTTAATTAGCTTCGTAGCATTGCACATCTTTTAACCTTTGCATTGAGCTTCTATGTCATGTTCTTTTCTCTCTTAAAAATGAAAAAGCAATGTTGGGGAAAGATGTACAATCTTGTATGACTCCAGATAGCAGCTGGAACATAGGTAAGCTTCTGCATACAAAAACCTTTGTCCAAAAGACTTTTAAGCTGGGCTTCTGTTTCCAAAACTTGGCATTTTTTTTTCCTCCCTAAATCTATCCATTGCTCTAATAAACACATTACCTCTCTCTACAAACCTTGTGTTACTTATAACCTCAGGACATCAGGGCTACAGAAACACTCCTATTAAAAAGTCAAATGAATAATACATTAAGGAGGATTTCTCTGTAAACATGTCTTTCATGCCTTGTGTTTACTTACTTGTAAAAAACCATGAAAGACAGAGCTTTGCTCTACAGCTCAAGAAAAGTGCAGACAAGGATGACAAAGATGATAAAAAAGTGTGGAATAGCAGCCCGAGGAGGAACAATTAAGCAACCTTGGACTCATTTCCAGGCTGAAGAGGTGGCTGAGGGAGTACGAGTAAGGTCTATCGCACTTCTATCCCTCTCCTAGATGGTTTTCTGTTGTTTGACATCAAACCGACAGACTGCAAGGAGCATTCCCATAGTGGCTCTCCTGACTCTGCAGATGCTGTAAAAGGAAAGAGGGACAGGGATTAAGCTCAAGCGGTGGGCTGCTGCTTGCGGGCTTCACGCCCACCAATATGACCTCACGCCACATCCCCAGGTATAAAACATTTACTGCCAGGTTCCTGCTATGAAGCACAACTCCACTGCAGCCTTGTTGTTGTGACCTTGACCTGAAAACAAGATAATAAAGGTATGGAGATAATAATGACAATGCCGATAGCAAACCTGTCTCAGGACCACAGGAACCTAAGACACGTCATGGAGAAGAGCCAGAGCCAAGTGCTAGCGTGGATGTGTCCAGGACCAAGTGCCAGGACAGGCAATTGGTGCCTGTTTTGATTTAGCAGTCTAGATACAGTCATTGCTGCAGGATCAGGGATTAATAAACATTTTTAGGTGTTTCTCCACACAGCAACAACCTCCGTGAGACCAAAGGCCAAAAGGGACCAGATTCTGGTCAAGAAACAACCTTCGTGGAGGCCCAGGTAAGGGAAGTCTACAGCAGAAAACCACCTTTTATTCCTTGCCCCATCTGTGGTCCAAAGACTCCCCTTAGATGCTGAAGTTGACTCCCAGTTCCTTCTTCCAAGTCATCTCTATTTTTCAAACGTTATTCTCCTGTGTTTCTAGCCACCTCTGGCTGTGCTGAAACATTTTGGCCATGCGAACGCTTTGGTTCCTCAAGACAGGCCAATGGACCTGTGCAGCTGGTTTTTCTTTCAGTCCCAAGCACACTGTGCCCAGTGCCATAAGGGGACCTGTAATCCCGCAGCAATGGAAACAATTCATTATAATAATTACACCAGTGTTTCATTTCTCATTATGGTCTTATTTTTCTGGCTGCTGGCCTGCAAGAGCACCTCTGGGATTTACTATAGTGTTGCACACTACTGAGGGAGGCATCTTAGCTGTCTCCCAGCCTCACAGGGCAATGCTTCTTCTGGAGCACATGCTTGGTGCCGTGTCTCAGCCTTGTTTCACGGAGCAATAAGGCTTGTGGAGCCATGTCCTGTGTCTGTCCCTTGCTCCATACTTTTGGGACAGTTTGAAGAAGATCAGACTGAGGGCTCTGAGTATTTCACATTTTATAGAAAGATGTAGGTGGTAGAAGATGGAGACCCATCCCCACCTACAAAGGCTGCAGTTGTAAACACAACCCTTATTAGACCTTGGAGAATCCACCCAGGAGAAACCTCTGTGAGGCTGCTTGGGCCCTGCAAGTGGGTGAAAGAAACCAGTCCCCTGCAGCAAATCCACAGGTAATTCATGAAATGACTTCTTTCTTCTTTAAACTGTCAGCTTGGAAATAACCCATCCCAGCCCTGCATTCTCCTTCTGTGGGAAAGGGGGAAACCGAGGCAGGGAACTTGCTCGGTGTTTTTGAAGGGAAGAAGTCCCCAGATTTCCTGAGCTGGGTGCTTTATCCTCCACATCGCGCCTCCACACAACAATTTAAGCTGTACAATTGCCAGCTGTGCTTTCATGGCACAGTGGCTGCAGGGGGTGGTTACAGAGAAGGAGCCCAAAAAACCCCTTTCAGCAGCTCTCGTGTAGTCTGCCAACATCTGGACAGCCCACAGTTTCCTCAGTCAGAAACAATTCCCCCACCAACATCAAATATTCGTTTCCTTGAGGGGGAGGTAGGTCAGTCGATGTTTTGGAGAGAGGAGGAAACCAGTGTACTTGACTAAAACGTGGGAGGTGGCTAATCATGAAAGATCACGGTAGAAATCATCCGTGAAAACACAGAAGAAGACAGGATGTTATCTCAACTAGACACGATTATGAGCATTGTTTGGATGTCAGAGAATTGGTGAATAAATTTTTTGCCTTCCAGGAGAATTGTGCTGCAGGATTTTGGTTTATACCTGAGAAAACAATCTTATTTCTAACTGCAGGTATAAGATTGCAGAGTGGGAGGGACATACGAACCCAAGCCATGCCCTGCACTTCCAATGTGCATCAGGCAGCCTTTGAGTGAGGGAGTTGGTATGATTCCCTTCCACAGACCGTCAACTCTGAAAACTAATGATGACAGAGTACTGCAGACTGCAATCAAAAAAGTGTGGGGAAACACCTGGACAGGAACATTTCAGTGAAGAACACAGCTCACGTTTTAATTGCCTTCCTTATTTCTGTATTTCAGAGGAATGCTCCTAAAGCAATCGTTAATCAACCGAATGCTCCTGAGAGAGAGCCAGGGCTTGTGTCACTTACCTAAACTTAGATGCCTGGAGCCATCTGAGGTGCCCAGGGTATCTGAGACATTCAGATAAGCCTGGCTACGTAGGACCTGTGCCTTTCTGGATATGTGGCTAGAAGCCGAGCGTGACAGCATGATAGACAGTCCAAAATTGCACTAGACACCTACGACAGAGCAACTGTCTGGCATCCTTAAAGTCCAGGCACCCTGCTACAAAATCAGCTCCATTTTCTGCCGAGAATGTGACATTTAAGTGCAATCCAGCAAGTGATAGGCCTCTAAATGCTGAGAAAAGTTAAAAAAGCAGTCTGGCACTTCACAGCCAACCAGCTAGTCCCTAAAGTAAAGTATTTTACTAACTTTTATTTTAAGCTTTTCTTTAGCAAACATAGCATGTCTGAATACAAATTATCACAAAGATCAAGATGTTCAGATCTGAAAATACCTCCAAACAACTGTCTGCTTTAACCTTTGCATATTTTACATATTTTTTCCTTATAATCATATTCCACCCACTAAAGGCTTTAAGAAACACCCGAAGGCAATGCTTCGATAGAAGGTTTTTGTTAGAACATAATATCTGCTATAAAATGTAGCTGGGAATTATTAGAAAGTGTCCTGAAATAAATGTTCTTCATTAGACCTATGCTAATTCAGAGGATCGTATCACGTTGAAGCAAGAAAGTATATGTAAATAACATCTGTCTCATAACTAGAAAATGGCCCCAAGCCTAAAAGTTTGAGTCTGGATCTAGATCTTAACAACTCATGAAGTGTCAAGAGCTCCGGGCTTGGGATCTTGCTGAATAAAACATCAGAAACAAATTAGAGACAGGACTAACAGCAGCACAGATTGCTCCCCAGCACCCAGGGTCTCTGACGAGCCCAACCTGGAGGCACAGGTATCACATAAATTCCGCGATCAGGAGAGGGAGATCATACATCGAGCCTCCAGCAGCGACAAGAATTAAACGCAGGTGTACTGTAACCATCCTCTGGTCTTTTAGCCGTATAGCTGACATTTCTGTCCAGCTGTTCAGTATACCAGCCACATTTACCAGGGAGGGGGTAGTATATGGTGAGGACAACTAGAGGTGGATAGCCACATCTTCAGAGGGATAGATTTACCTGGGAAGTTCTCAGGACTCCAGATCCTTCCCTTTCCTTCCCCCATTAGCACGCTGGCAGAGCAGATGTTCTTGTATCACATTGATTTGCATACCATAGATTTACACCAGCCTGAGTCTGTTCACGGGAGATATTTATACGTCAAGGAAACAGCACTTTGGGGTGTAGAAGTGACAGCACAGGCTCTAAAAAAAAAAAGGTGGGGCAAATGTGTTGTATGTGGTGTTGGCTTGGTACCCATGGAAGATAAGGTCCAGCCTGGAGCCTACTCTTCAAGAAAGGTGTGGAACAGAGCAGGATGGCAAGAAAGACCTTGGACACTAAGAAAACATCATCTACAAGGAAAAGTAGACTAATTGGATCAATGTAGCATCAAGACAAGACAGATTCAGTGCAGGTAAGAGGGCGCCCAGGCTCTGAGAGTTACTGATAGCAAATGAACTAAGGAAAGTTATAATAGGCCAAACAGAAAGTAATACTTCCTTCAATGTTCTCAGCCACAAGCAATTTGGATTTCCAGGACGTCCTAACCCAGAGAGGGTCTACTGGAATTTAATAACCCTCAAGGGATTTTAATCTGTGTATTTGTCTAAGTGCATTTTGAACCTGCCTAAGCTTTCAGTGGTCACAACATCCTCCCGTGAGAGGTTTCATAACTTAATTACAGGTATTGCATGCTGCATGAAGAACTACACCTGCATGTTTGCTTGAACCTATTTCTTTCATATAACCTGATGTTAATTTGAGGTTCTTGTACTAGAAAAGACTGTGGGCAATCATCTCTCACATGTTGTGTCAATGGTGCTCATGATTTTATAGCTCTGTGTCACATCACAGGATAAGAAGTCACAGGCTTCAGCTTTGCTGTGATGAAAAAAACATCTTTCTAGTGGTAAAGAGAATGAGATGCTGAAACAGTTTGTATGGTAAGCGGATTAAGCTTGATTGCATATGTGTCAAGAAGGCAGACAATCAATGATGTTCATGGTGCAGTTTATCCCACTCTGAAGGAAATGTCCATGTTCAGTCAATTAAATAGCAGTTTACATTCCACTGACTATTGACTAGATCTCCATTGACAACCGTTAAGCCCCAGCAGCCTTCTCGTAGGGAGATAACTAAAGGCAGAGGAGAAGAATCCCACTCATTCAAGTCAACCCAGGCAAAGCAGGACTGCCAAACTTGCATCTTTAGCAAGACTGCAGCAATCGTTAGAAGCTACTGAATTACTGTGACAATGGTTGGAGTTACTGTCTTTAAATACTTGGTTTTCCTACGTATTCTTTGATGCTAAACACACGTAATACTGGTTCGACTCCCATATATTCTGACATCGCAAATTGTGCAGTGAAGCTGCAAACAGTGGCTGTGTTCTGTGAGATGGAGCAGAAGTGAAGCCAAGCCACTGAATTGTGGTAGAAATGGATAGCATCACTTGAGTTTCCTTGTGCTCAGCAGAGCCTTGTAACAGGTATTTTTCCCACTGACAGTCTAATGCTGTGGCTCTGCCCACAAGGATGCTCCCTCCTGTCCCAGACCTCCAGAGACTTGAGGGATCAACAACTGGCCTTCTCCTCTCCAGTTGTCTTCAGTACCTTTTCTGTTTGAGTTTTGCTCTTCAGGCCTTCCTTAGGCCCCGAGCCAGAAGCCCTCAAAGTCCATGAAGGAACAGCCAATGACTTTGGCAGAGCTTAGCTCACCCAAAATTACTTGCATGGTGGAAATTACAAAAAGAGGACCTTGACTTTGACAGGCATCACCATCTCAGCCAAGACACAACCATCCTCAGCACCAAGGATCTACCTGGATTCCACAGCCCAGATCCACATGAATATTCAGGCTCCTAAATCACAGCTACATTAAAAGCAGTGGAAAGATGAAACCTCAACAGTTCCATGTCCAAGGTCCCTCATGGAGCTGATTCCTCAGTCGGTGCAACCACTATGGCTAATTCCGTGTCAGATGGCTAATTCACCACCTCTCCATTCCTTCCAGGCACCTTTCATTATCCCTACATCTAATTAGCTAGATCTAAAGGAAAGCTAAAATAAAATTTTTCATGAATAATGGCCCCTCTTAAATCTATGTACCATAATAATGGCAATTAATTTGAACAGGCCATTTAAAAGCTATTGTATTGAGCTCAGCACAAGCCCAATTGACATGCAAAAGCCTTTTATAACCCGGTACTCTCTGCAGTATCAATTATCTCCTAATTAAACAACAAAGTTCCTTTGCAATGCCCCAGTTAGACATCATTACTAAACATTTTGCCATCACTTAGTGGATTAATGTGGCTAATTAAACAACTTGCAGCATGGAGTCAAGATCGTGGCATGACACTTGAAATGAGGTGTGCAAATCTCTATAAATTGTTTGGAGTCACAACCTGCTTGGCCTATATTGACAGAAAGGATTACTTTAAAAGTCAATAGCTTTATACTGTTATTTTTTTTCCATCCTGGGGGAATAAAACCAAAAAACTTACCACAAACTCCAGTAACAAATTGCCATTGGAAATGTTGGCTTTTCCATACTCAAAGAAGAGACATTTGCTCAAAGTTTGTAGGGGTAGAGTTTGATCAAGAATCTCCTAATAAATTTTCCACCATTCGAATTCTTCAGCTTCACATACGCACCTGCTGGGAGGACCTCACTCCATACTGGAGCTTAACTTCACCTATAACAGGGAACTCCTGGAACTGTTCATATGCCACTATATCCAGTAGAAAGAGCTTGGGGATGATGATTTCTTTCCATCAGCAGGCTAACCTGCTGCTGGGGGTGACCAAGCCCAAGATATTAGTGATTACTTAATTATTACTATTAATGATCACATGAATATTTCTAGATCCAGTCTACTTCCAGGAAACTTGTGGGTTTGCAGGTTCAGCCGCAGCAGCTGCCAGCTTTCCAGTTTGTGATGCAGCTGCCACTTTCCAGCTGTTGCTCAGCTCACATCCATCTTTCAGCATCCCTGTTCTGAATTATACACTTCGGGTCAACAGCTACGGAAAGACGCGCAGGTCTGTTTAACGTGAAGAGAGAAAATTTGGAGTTGCAAACCCACACTGTATGTGAAGCCACTCACAGTGCACCTGTCTGTCTCCACCGACCCCAGGTGATTAGCTGGACTTCGACACCTGCCATTCGAATTCTGCAGTCAGAAATTTCTCATAACTCACAGCACCAGGCACAACAGGCTCCTGATCCACAGTGAGGAGTACATCACTAATGAAATGCTTATGATCTCTAAAGGAGGAGCCTCACACAAGACAAAGCCTAGCATTACTATTTTCTGTTTACAGCAGCTGAGAGTGTGAAAAAGCTCTTTTAGGATGTCTGAGATTCCTCCTTGGAGCTGTACTGGGGACTGTTCACATGTTCCAGTGACCGTGATGACTACATTGACACTCAAATCCATGACAGCAAAGGGCAAACCCAAAGCACTGTTATTCTACCTTAGGAAGCAGTAAAACAACAACCTGCCAGTGAAAAAAAAATCTTAGAAAAACATGATTAGGTGGTACGGCAATAAACAACATGCTAGGTATTTTCGTGTCCTAAGCTATGTCTGACGATGGTTCAGATTTCTATTCAGATAAGGCGATCACAACGAAACTGAAACTCCCTGCATGATAACTAGTTCTTACCAATGTCAAGGATGTTGCCTGAATTATTATAAAATCTGAGGCACCTACCAGAAGCAAGCATGTCCTATATTATGATGTGGGGTGGCACTCCAAAAATACCCATAAAATGGTTGGTTTATGCATTCTCCACTAGGAGGCAGTCATTAAATCACTTTTATTTGCAGGTGAAGACCTTGACTTTTCACTTTATCTGCCCTGCCGGGTTGAGCAGTGGGTGCGCTGTTCTTCTCTTTGCGTCAACGTGAGCGCAGAAGGATTCAAAGCGAAAGTCGCACATGCACACATACGAAAATGATCCCTTTGGTTTCTCTGTGGTCCACAGTTTGATCATCGAACTGCCGTGGAAGACTGACACCTGACTGCCTCTCTGGCAGGTTGGACAGAGATATCCTGGTTATCCATCTCTATTCTGCCGCGGCCTTCAGTGTGCTCACCGCTCTAGGATGCCACCGCCTGACCCCAGGCTAACTCAGTCATATGTCACATGAATTAGAATAAAACCTACTCATGTACGAACGACCGCTTCCTGCCTTCCTTTCAGCCTCGCATGTATCGTCACCCTCTGCTTATTATAGTGCCCAGTGCTCGGCCACAAGCGATCGCTTCCCCTTTCTCCCTTTATGCTGTAGAGTATTGCACAAACAGAGAAAACCGGTCCCTACCCAAACTGGTCGCAGGGAGGAAAAGTACATTATTTGAGCAAGGGGTACAAACGCTTGCTAACGGGCTCAGCAGAGCAGCCTGACGAAGGACAGGCAAACAGATCTCTACACTAATAAAAGTGATAACTCAAAGTTGAGGTTGCAGGAGGAAGGCCAGGTCCGGGCTGTGGCTAGTGAGTGGCTTGGCAGCATAAGTGGTACAACTCCTCCGACACATGGGTGACACCTCCCTGCTTGGGCAGCTGGAGAGCTAGTGCCATCTCTACTGCAAGGAACCTGGAGAACAAGATGTGATGTTTGGGGAGACTTGGGCATGTTGGACAGGAACAGCCACCTCCTCCACAGCCCCACAGGTCCTCGGCAGGAACAGCAAGAGCAAAATTGCATCAACTCTGTTTAAGTGGTAAGCAAATGGCTGTGCAACATCAGCCTGGGATGGTGGTGTCCTTCTCAATCCTCTCCACCTCCTACTCCACGTCTTCCAGAGCATCTCCCCAAATGCAGGCGTTCACCTTCTGAAAGCTCTCCTACATTATCTCTAGCTCTGTGTCCATCTCTGCAATTTTTCTCATGTTTCCTTGTGTCCATAAGTCTTCTCAGCTGAGGGACCGATGGTGATTCAGACACAGTGCTGAGGCACTGAAGCAAGGATTAAAGGTTCAACCATGGAGGAGCCAGTCTGTCCGCTTCCACGCTTCTTTCACATTAGAGACAGGAGAATGGCTGTACAGGTATAACAGCCTGAAATGGCTGCTCTGCCTCAGTCATGTCATTGGTGTTGCAAAGCATGTCCCCTCTCTTCCAATATCTGGACAAGTGTTTGCAAAACCGATAGTGAGACTGGTGAAGAATACAAATATACACACGTATAAATACTCACACAGGCAGATGGGGCATAAGGCTGTTCTGTTACTGCAAGCTCTCCTTTGTCATCTGGGCATCTCTTTTCGTATCTCTGAGCTGCTGCCACCTCCTGTTTGCCCTGCTGCTGCAGAGGATGAGGCCCTCTCCTTGGTCTTAGATGCAGACACTTGTGGCGGTCTCCTGGGGTGTCTGGGGGTGTTGTATTATACGTAGGCTCTTTCGACATCCTATGTAGATGGTGCCCTTGCTACAGCCTTGCACCTAAACATTTCTGCGGATTACATATGGATATGACTTGGCAGTGTGAGGTTTACGGTTGGCCTCAACGATCCTAAAGGTCTTTTCCAACCTAAATAATTCCATGATTCTATGTATGAATATGGATTTTTATGCATGCCTATCTTGCCTTTTGTTGTTTGCATGCTTTTAGATTCATACACAGTGGTTTCGCTATTCAAAGTTTTCTGGCTCTTAAAAAGCATGTTTTTTCCTCTTAAAATAAGCTCTTAGCCTGCATCTCGTGTTACTCTCTTAGGAAACGCCAAACACCGACCAGTCCATTTAACGTCTGGTTCCAAACATTTCACCACCTTGCTTTCTCCCACAAGCACATTCCTCCTGTCCGCAGAGACTCAGAAGAAACAACCCCTTTCACTGACACTGAACTAAAGTCATGCAAGTATTTCTGTTGATCCAGACTTCTAAAATGATTGGAGGTGTGCTCACTGTGTTTTAAATGAGTACAACCCTGCTCAAAGCAATGAACTTTTTCTGATTTACAAGGAGCTGTCTCTTTGACTTTACCAGCTTTACAAGTTGGATCTGAACTAGACTGGCAGTTCTTCATGAAAGTGAAATTCTACATGAAATTCAGAAGCAAAGATATAATTCCTAAAGGGAATATATACTGCCTTATCACCGCAGTTATTATTTAGCATTCATATTTCACTAGCATCTTGATATTGGCCATGGTGAAAAGCTATCATGCTAGAACGTGTCCAGACCTGTAGAAGTGACAATTGCTGTCACAAAGACCTTGAAAATTCAAATCAAAAAGAACTGGGGGAAGAGAAGGACATTACTAGAATGAAATTACAAAACCAGATGCATAGTCTTCAATGCCAAGTGTACCAACATTACAAAAAGTCAGGGCCTTTTGTACCGCATGACCTTCCAATTGCATATGGAGCTGATTCCTCACTAATGAACATGCAGTGGCCTAAGAAATAACAGGAATTGAGAGTTTGTTCAGTGGCATTTTTAAACGTGCACTGACTTTTAGGGAAAGCCCACAATGAATATTAAACAAACCCCTGCATTTTCCTAGGGTTGGTGGGTAGGACCTGACATTCCTGTCTCGGTTATGTGCAGTGACCTTTCAAAATCATTTTTGTCACTGCATGATTCCTCTGGTTCCTCAGCCTTATTCATTCTGGGACTTCAAGAGAATTAAGTCTCTTCTGTTACTAATAAAGCAAGCCCTAGATTCCTTCACCTGAAAAAGGACTTTTGACTAATGCTACTGTGCATGTAAGAGTGCTCAGAAATTATTTTTAAGTACAAACCAGAGGCACAAAGGAAAAGAATTGCTAGTTTCAGTTGGTACTTCTGAGGCATTTTGTGTTATAGCACCTTGATGCTTTACACAACACCCGGATTAAGTCCAAATCTGTACTGAAAGATAAAACACAAAGCCTACTTATTACTGAAGTCCCACTTAAGCCTTTGAAATAGACTTCAAGTACAACTAGAGCGCGGCACTTGCCTCCTGCATGGGGGACCTTCTATGATACAGTCATTTAATTTCAGGCTATGTTTGAGCTTTTTCTTAGATAACCTGAAGGAAATCACAGGATAAACCACTTTGGATCAGAGAGCAGAAAAGTGATTGTAGTTTTGGTTTTCCTCTCCATCTTTTGTTTTCCCTCTCATTAGCAGGCACTGCCGAGCAGGCTTCCAGCCATCTAATCCTTTCTAAGAGCTCTCTCTAAGAGTCAAATGAAGCTGGAGGTAAAAAATTATTCATACACAGTCATGTTTATCGTCGTCTGGAAAGCAAAGTGTTCACACCAAATCCGCCAGAGAAAAAATAACCTGAACTGCTACCGTGATGACCTACTTTTAATAATAAGAGAATACTCCAGAACTGGGTGGGAGGGGTAAATGTGTAAGGCCCCTAGAGCATGGCTAGGAGATATCCTAGGGGAAAGGATGCTCTGGGGTCTTCTCACCCTTCAGATCCTGACCTTCTCTAAACAGAGATGTGACTAGATCACCAAGTAGTACCGTGGCTTTCATCTGTTTACCAGCACACAACAAGAGCACGGAAGACGTGCCAGCCCAGGCTTTACTGTATGCCAGGGGTCCAGAGGACTTGCAGCCAGTTGTTAAGTTATCTCAAAGTTACGTCATCACTGCTGTAGTGACAAGGACAATCTACGAAGACTGTGATCTAATGCACAGATATCAACTTCTTGATATGATCAATCAGCGCTTCCTCCCCCACATTTGTACTGTCACAGAGCGACTCCTTGAAATAGCTACGAGGGCTTGTTTCAAACGAGCTCAGGTATTTCCGCACTGTACTGCAAGGCAGGCAGCAGCACCGGCATCCCCGAAACCAACCCCAGTGAGGCAACATCCTCTACGTTCACACCTACCCAAAGCAAGTGTCCTCGCTGTGTGCTGCCCCGAATCACCACCATGCTGTACATGTGCTCTTCCCACGCTTCGTGGCTTAGACAGGGTACTGAAGGTCAACTACGGCACTAATCTGATCTTGATTTCTTTCTCTTTTTTTCTCCTCTAGTCTCGGAATTCAAGTGTGGAGTTTTTGGGGCTTCTCTCTACCCTACCAGACTCCCTGACCACGGTGAATATGAGGATCCCACAAAGCAGAGAGTTTTGTTTCTGAGGGGTTTATGGGGTGTCCTTCAGTCATTCCTAGGAAAGTAATAATGAACAGCAAGCACATAGCCAAGCCACCACCATGAGGTGCTTGGGGATCTCCCTTTTATTTCTTCCCTCACTGAAATCCCATTTCTACTCCTTCTAGCAATGCTGCAGACACTTGGGTACCTAAGTGGGTTATGACCCACTGGCTGTGGCCAGTGACAGAAAGAGAGGATCATGGCTTACCTTACTGAAGCTGTCCATGTAGCTTCCTAATGTTCCAATTGCTTGGGACATTGTCCCGAGTTCCTCTTCCTTAACCTAGCTGAGCTCTCTCTAGCATCTGCCTCTGAGGACCAGCTCTCCTGGCCACCAAGTTTAACACCATCTAGTCTTGTTCTCTTCCATGCTGCTGAAAATTGAGTCCTTCATGTCTCTTGCTGGGTGTCCCAAAACTGAGGTCATTGATGGAAAAAATATCCTGGACACGCAGCACCCTCTGGTGAACAGAGGCTACCGTGGAAAGTCATCATTTTGAGAATTTTGTGGCCATAATAGAAAGGATGTGACAATGGTTCCCTTAACCAGAGCCTGAAACGTTTCCATCAGCCAGCACTGATGGTAAATGTACTCACATTTTCATAGCACTGACAAGAAAAAGTTTTGACCTTTCACCTTAACCACCAAAAGAAAGCAAGCCAGCAAACCCACTCCTCACCCAAAATATTCACCACAAGGAGGTCAGGTCTGAAATGTTACCGTCAGCAGCCTCTGCTCACCCCAGCTTACGTTAACCCTGCAGCGAAGACAGATTTCTGGGAAATTTAGAAGGAGTTTGCACACCACAGCACTCAGCTGAATAATTCATTATTAGCAAAATTTCACTGGGAAACAACACCGTCTGCTGGTGCTCTTGTTTCTTTTGAATAGGTCAATTCAAAAGAATTAGCAGGCTAGCTGATGTGAGAAACAGAGAGAATTCAGAGAAATAAAAGGAAGACTTTCACAGGTCGTCTTTGACGCACGCCTGCTCATGGATAGGTTACATCAGAGAGGTAAAAAATATGGAAAGGGCTGGTTTTTGCCTGGCTGCTCCCAGCTAGGAGGTGGCACTGGCGCAAACCAAACACAGGAGGTAGGTTTTGTGGCACCAAGAAGGTGACAGCATGGCCTCAGCACACAGGGGAGTCGCGGGATGGCAGCGGCGTGAGGGGCTGCTCAGCATCCCCGCGTTGGGTTGGGAGGGAGGGGGAGCGGGCTGAGTCAGGGTTTAGTGAGCTTAGCCCACCACACCTTTCCAGCTATGGCTCAGTTTCACAGCCCCGTTTGTTAAACCACTGACGACTTCTCTCAGAGCCTTTCTTGGAAAAAGCACTACTGAGATCGTGAAGACCACTAATGAGCATCTGCACATGTCTTTGGTGGAAGAGTCTGCTTGATGCTTACATCTCCACCAGTGGCTGTGTGCGCATCTACCAGATACCGCAGCTCCTGGAGTCTTTCCCATGCTAAATCAGCTCTTCCTTTGGCTAAGTCTTCACCACCTGGAGCTGCTTCTGGCATTAATTCGTGCCGTGCCTCAGGAACGACACTCCAATGGGAGAAGACTCCATCTTCTCCCCTGCCAGACCTGACCTGTCAGTTCTCACCGCATGCCTTCCAGAGAGGTCCAAGTGCAAAAGACACCTTGAGACAAGATGTCTGGGGACTCATAGCGTGGGGATGTGTGACGGCTTACCCAGAAGCTAGACATTGCCCTTCTGTGTCCCTAAGCTTCAGTCCCCTGTCTATAAAAGAGGGAAAGCCGTTCCTTTTTAGGGCACTATGAGGACAAATACATTAAAAATTACGAGGTGCTGATACACCGGATGAGAGAGACTTTGGTCCTGCCTTAGACAACCTGTTCTGTTGGGCTTTTCTCCTCCAGCCTGCCCTGCATAAAGGAGGCTATTTGCTGCTAGGAGTTGGTCCCTTTTAGGAGTTCGTACAGCAGCCAGCACAAGGGGTTTCTGTGTCGGACACTCAGCACTTCTGGAATATTAGTGAGGAACTGCTTGGAGTTACTGCAGCATATAACCGAGAAACAAAGTTATCAGGTAAAACTTCTGAACTCCTCACCCTTACGTGAGACAGAGTTTGTTTAAGATCCAAATTTGTATTGACGTCATGGTGTCTTGTTGCTCTTTCTGACAAATGATTTTATTTGAAAAATAGGAATCTCTGTCTGTCTGCTGAAACTGCACAGATAATAATAATAATAATAATAATAATAAAAAAGAAATCTGGATTCCTGGGAGGAGGGTTCAAACCCATTATGTGTGCATGATCACTAGATCAAATACCCTTGCCAGCTGGGCTGCTGGAGCCCATTAGTTTGAAAAAGGTGACTATATCTCCAAGGAGATCATCTGCCCCACCTCAGCAAGCATCATAAGCATCTTCTAGCCATGATGCTTATTTCAGATTTCAGTTACGCTGCAGTTTAAATCTTGGTACAGACATCAGTCATGGGAGGACACCATGGCGTGAGTTGTCAGCAGCAAGGCTCAAAACCCAGACATCCAGATCTAAAACTGAAAAAAAGGTCTCAAGTTCAAAACCAAAAGCCCTGTATTGTTAGGGCAGTGGCAGCAGAAGATGGATCAACCTCCCAGTCATCTTGTCTTTAGAGTACCCTCTAGAGGGGTGCAAATTTCTGTGCGGAATACCAACGCAGTTACAAAGATAAACGTGAGCACACTTGAAATCCTGCTGATCTAACCTCTGTGACCTCCCTGGGCAATGACTTCTGCTAATCCCAACTGAATTTAAACTGAAGTTCTTTTAACTGGGAAGACAGTAAATACAGAGGGTATATAACTACATCACAAAAAGAGCCCAATGTCATCTGGTCGCCCAGAGAGGACATGGAGTCTCCATCCCTGGAGATACTCAAAAGCTGTCTGGACATAGTCCTGGGCAACCAGCTGTATGTGGCCTTGCTGGAGCAAGGATGTTGGACAAGCTTACTTCCAGAGGTCCCTTCCAACCTCAACCATTCTGTGACTCTGATTTCAAAGGTGACTACTGTTGGTTTTGCTTCAGATTTCCCCGTGCAATTAATTAACATTATAAACGGAGCTAGGAATGGCAGAATACGTGTTGTCAGCTGTCCCGCAACCCCCAGACTGGACAGTTTGTCTTCAAGGCTGGTCAACAGTTGATGTCCAGGCATAGGAACAGGCCAAGCTTGGAGGCTGCTTTCAGCGATCCCCGTTTCAGGGAGACTTTACTAGAGAGGGTGTCTTTGTGCAGAAGTCGGTAGAGGGGTATTGCTTTCACACAAGCAACGGAGGACTGTTCTCCAGGAAAGGAGAGGAGCTTTTAATCACAAATGACTTTGTATTTTTCTGGCACTTTCAAAGCACCACACCTCTCCCGCAGTGTCAACTAGAGCGTGTGGTCACACAGCATGAACCTTTCGGCTATGGAGATGGCTTGGGGAGGTTTTCACCCGCTCTCACCCCTCCACCACCCACCCCACCTCTTCCCCACACTCAGCCCTTTATGTGGCCATGCCCTGCGAAAATGATGCCTGTTACAGGCAAAGGGCAACTCTGCTTTTTCTTTTTTTTTTTTTCAGTTTTGCTTTGCTTGTTTTTCTTAAATCCAGCCCGTTTTTGCTGCTCTGGCTGAGAGCAGGGGCAGGCGACCGGTTGAGTCAGCAAAGCGAGGAAGCCATAACCTGGGGTGGGGAGGCAGGACACAGGCAGGAGGGAGGCAGAGCGTGGGAAGCAGCAGATGAGGGCAGGCAGCGGCGTTGCCTCCCTCACCCTGTGCCCTAAAATACATTTTATGCACCTGCTGAAATGGATTATTTTGAATGCCACCAGCGCATGGCTGCTGACAAACCGTAGCCTGGAGCCCAAAATGACTGAAGAGGGACTAAGAAAAAGATTTGAGCCTTTATAAAATCACAGCTGAGCAAACCTTCTGGACTGGGAACGCATTTTGTGTTCGGTCGGTCCTTGGTACGAGACTAAAAACTCTTGGAGGGTACTGCAACGCCAGTGATAAGACCACGCTGGTTGATTTATTTGTCTTTATAGCTTGAAAGGGACAATACATATCTCCAGTCAAGGAGTTCCAAGGAAGTAAAAATCAGATTGGACCCTGTCGAAAAGTCCTCCCATAATTACTCAACCTTTTCTGGTGAAGCCTGGGAGATATGCACCGTCACCCGGTATTTTGCAAGCGGTTTGATTTGTTCACTGCATTTCCTGTCCTCTTCTGCTGAGGCCGCGGAGCTCTTTAGCTGGAAGTGTGTGACAGCCAGGCGGACAGACCTCCCTCGGGAACGGGTGGTTTGGGGAGTGTCGGACCTGTCGTATAGTCAGAGGGGTGAAGTGACCTCTCTGGTCCTTTCCAAGCCCTTTTTTTATGACTGCAAGAAGAGACTGAAATATAAACCTCATGGTACGTGCAGTGCACACTTTGAGTAGAAATGGAAACCTTTAGGGAGGAAAAGAAAAAAAAAAAAGCCCAGTTTTAATGTTGCTTTAACACTGAAAATGAGCTAACCTGCTATATTTTCTTCTTTATTTTTCAAACTTATTGACTCATTAGCTGACTTTCAATTAATTCAAAACAAATATTTTACCTTCTGTTGCAGAAGTTATTAAGTGTGTTCCCTTGTTGTTTTTTCCCCACACCTCCTTTAAATTAACCATAAATCGCAAATAACCGTCCTTAAAACCCAAACGACAGAGACCAAATATGTTGAGAACGAAACGCTTCAGAAAGGCCCATTGCCCAGGCAAAATGCTCAATCAGTTTGATTTTTATTTTTTTTTTTTTCTTACTGAAAATGTGGGTGGTTTTCAAATACAGGAAAGAAAACACGATGGCTTGTGGTGATATTTTCCACCAGAAAGATGCAGCTTTAAGGACTTTTGGTTTCCTGTCGTGGTTTGGGAGCTAAGTGGCCCAATGCGCTGTTTTGGGTGTGATATCCAGAAATTAATCCTGAGCCTAAATATTTGCAAGTTTGCAACATTTCCTATAGGCAAAGAGATCCTCATGTAACCGCCTGCTGTGTCCTGCTCTGTCCCCCAGATGGGATCTGGTGTACGTAGGGGGCACAACGGGGTCAGCGAATGGGGGAGAGACCGTGGGGCTGCATCGCAGCTAGGGGTACACCACTACGATGCCCGAAACCTGCACTCATCAGGCTGTGCAGGTGGAGATGATGGTTGTCCAACCATCATGTTCCTGTGCAAATTGTAGCAACAGCATCAGCAAACAGTGGAGCTGAAAACTTAAGCTTGGGATGGAAATACTGCGTCCAGCTCTGGAGCCCCCAGTACAAGAACAACATGGACCTATTGGAGCGGGTCCACAGGAGGCCACGAAGATGATCAAGGGGCTGGAGCACCTCTCCTATGAAGATAGGCTGGGACAGTTGGCATTGTTCAGCCTGGAGAAGAGAAGGCTCCGGGGACACCTTACAGCCCCTTCCAGTACCTAAAGGAGGCCTACAGGAAAGCTGGGGAGGGACTTTTGGTCAGGGAGTGTAGTGATAGGACGAAGGGTAACGGTTTCAAAACTGAAAGAGGGGAGATTTAGATTAGATCTCAGGAAGAAATTTTTCACTCTGAGGGTGATGAGACACTGGCCCAGGTTGCCCAGAGAAGCTGTGGATGCCCCATCCCTGGAGGTGTTCAAGACCAAGTTGGATGGGGCTTTGATCAACGTGGTCTAGTGGGAGGTGTCCCTGCCCATGGCAGAGGGGTTGGAACTAGCTGATCTTTAAGGTCCCTTCCAACCTAAACCATTCTGTGATTGTCTGATTCTGTGAAATACATTCTTAATTATCTACAGCTCACCTTCACTTGGGGTGAAAGAACGTCTTCTGCATGCTTGTAGTATCAACACCACACCCTGTGCCTTGCCGATAGAACGCACTCTGATGCAGGCAGGAAGGATGAGTATGTAAGTTAATGGTGTGTGAGCAATTAAAATGCAAAATCATTTGCCTCATGAAATGTCTTTTTCTCTCCTGCTGGTAACTGGAATAGGTATTATACTCAGCTCAAATTGTTCCAGAAAAAAGGAGAGTTCCACTCTATGAAAGCAATTTATTTCCCCTGATTTCCAAAATCCCACCAGCCTTTCTCTTTGCCTTGCTTTGCCTCCCCTTTCTTTACTTTAATGCATACTTTACATTTTAGAGATCAGCAGCAAGGGCAAAATAATCACAATGAAATTCAAAGAACCATCCCAGCCTGTTCAAAGCGAACGCTTACAGGTCCTAAAATTTCTAAACACTTCATTTAGGTGATCTCAAACAAAGTATGTCTTTTACAGGTCTGGCAGGCGGCATGTTCTGCACCTCCAATGATGCATTGACCTTTTAGGGAAACACCACTTGAGATTCTTCACCAGAGCTTTAGGACCCACAGAAGGTACCTGAACATGGCCTCATGTCTTCTGTGGGTACCTCAGGGGTGCGAAGGACATCTACACGTTCCCCTGCTACAGCTGTAATCGTATTTGTTTGATCGTTAGCGGCAGCAAAGCCCACTAGACTCACAGGGCTGGGTGTGCTCCTGCAGGATTTCTCACGATCTTCTCCAAAATTCTTTGTCCCCCAAATTTCTGGGGTTTCCTTTCCTTCTTGTTGCTCCTCTCCCAGGTTCCTAGGCAAGTTTCCCCCTCCAGATCCCACAGCCCTCAGCATCACACCTAATCTTACAGCACAGGAGGAAGCCACAAGACCGGCGGAGCTGAGAAGGTCTCCCAGGGAAATGTCCCAGGCAAAACCCACCTCTGACACCCTCAAGCCCTGAACGGGGTGCACCGAACGGGTACCACCTGGCCTTCTTTCATACAACAACCCGGTCCAAGGTTGGACCTGCCTGGAAGAGAGATGTTTCAAACACCCACGGCCAAGAATGTAACACGATGGGACAGCTGAACGAGGAAAGACTTCCCTGGTGACTTCCCTTCAGCAAACCCCCGCTGCCCACCACCACCACCACCACGAGGCTCCACAGCTTGAAAAAACCCACAGGTTGTCCTAATTATTTCATTCTTTTTGGTGAGCGTTTCTTTGCGGCCATGGTTGCCCTGCCTGCCAAAGGGGCTTCTGCGCGCGCAGCCCCAAAGCGGGGTCCCTTGCAGGGCTGGACACGATGCTCACCTCTCAGCCAGCACCAAGCCCTTCCTGGGATCGGGCCCTTTTTTTTGGAGCGGGGGGGCCACGCACAAACACGGGAGGAGGCCACGGGGGTGGAGAGGGGAAGGCTGGGTGGCGCCGAGGAGGAGGAGGAGGAGGAGGAAGAGGCGGCGAGGGCAGCCCCGGCGGGGCGGGGGCGGCTGCGGCGGGCAGCGCTGCGCTGCGCTGAGCCGGGCTGCGCGGGCGGAGCTCAGCAGAGCCGGGCTGCGCGGGGCTCAAGCCGTGTTTCAAAGCCGAGCTCAGCCACGCCGGGCTAATCCGAGCCCAGCCGAGCTAGCCAAGCTGCGCTAGGTACTGCCTGCGGAGGGGAGCGGAGGGCGGCGGGACTTGCGCGGGCAGGGCCGGGCAGGGCGTCCCGTTGCGGGGAGATGCGCCGGGGGGTGGTGGGGAGAGGGCGAGACCCCCGGGCGCAGGCGGGGCGCGCAGGGGGCGCGCAGGCTGCGTGCGGGGCGCTGCGCGCAAGGGGTGCGCGGGGCAGCGCCGGTGGGCGCGGGCAGGCGGCGCGCAAAGCAGCGCGGGGCGCGCAAGGGGTGCGCGGGGCAGCGCCGGTGGGCGCGGGCAGGCGGCGCGCAAGGCAGCGCGGGGCGCGCAAGGGGTGCGCGGGGCAGCGCCGGTGGGCGCGGGCCGGCGGCGCGCAGGGCAGCGCGGGGCGCGCAAGGGGTGCGCGGGGCGGGGCGGTGGGCGCAAGGGGTGCGCGGGGCAGCGCGGGGCGCGCAAGCCGCGTGCGGGCAGAAGGTGCCCAGCGGGGCAGCAGCAGCGAGGAAGTTTGGGGCTCCCTGGGGCTGTTGGCATCTCACCTTACCTGGGGCGCTGCTCAGGACGCTCCGCTTCAGCTCTCCGTTCTCCTTCGTTAAGGGATTTTAAAGCTGTCACCTTGAAATTGAGCTAGAGTTCTTCTTCTTTCTCTTTTTTTTTTTTTTTCCTTAAATAAGAGTTTAAATTACTTTCAGGTTCTACACCTGATGTCTTTTGCGAGTGTTTGTGGTTTCGTAATCACATTTTCCTGCCTTTAAAAAAGTGTTGTTTTCTCCCATGTGACTTCATGCAATAGAAAGGAGAGGGGAAAATGAGAAAAACAATGAAAACTGACTGTAACCAAAGTGTTATTCAACACAGTAAACAAACTGGGGAAAACATAGAAGGAAAATACTTTCCCCTGCTAGGTTCCGTGATGTTTTGTAGGTGTTTCTTGGTTACAGCAGTATGTAGTAAGACAGCCAGATACAAGTCTCGTTTTAGAGGAGATGCTGCCTCTCGGTAGCTGGGTATATCATTTTCGGATCGAATTGGTAGTATTCTACAAACTAGCGCTGCGTAAGTTTGAAAACAGATTTGAGCGGTAAAGAGAAATGAACTGCCTCCATCCCTCCTCCGCTGCCGAGTGTTGTGAGCTGCATTTCCTTTCGAAGGAGGGGACTCGACAACTCAGCCTGGCTTGCTCCGTCTCGAGAGCCGCGTCGTGTTCCCTGCATGCGCGTTGAATGCTAATGAAGTTAAACTCTTGGCTGTAATCGGAATCCTGTTCAGTTGTAACTACAATGCAACTAACTAACTTCTCAGCTGTACTTTTCTCTAATCGCCAGTCCTGTGATACTTTGCAGGGGCGGGAAAGCTTTTTACGGGCTCTTTTTTTAAGTTCCACCGGTGCAACAACAGTAGTAAAGAAAATGACTTCAGCAGCTGAAAGCCGCTCAATTGAGTCATGCTAATAGCAGATTATTTAGTAGGGTTACTAGGGCAGGAAGAGATAAAGTTTCACTGAACTTGTTATTAAAAAAAAAAAAGGCGGGGGGAGGGAGAAGCAGAACTATTTGCGGTGAATAGGGCAATGTTCTGACTTTTGTGTTTTCGAACAGTCAAATCCTTGAAGTCTTGGACCTCTGTTTTTTAGATTTCTTTTTTTTTTTTTTTTACCCTTCTTTTTGATTGAAGAAAGGACTCCACATCCCATTTGAGGCTGCCAGGCATTTTTGAGTTTCTGGGGAATGTGCTTTAGGAGCTGAGTTGAGGGATGAGCAAGGAGCACCTGCTCCAAGGAGGTTCCCTGTCCCACCTGGTTGTGGTGGAGCGGGGCTGCATTCGGCTGGAGGTATCAGGTGGCCTCCTAAGGCAGCTGCTTTCCTGGAGCTCACAGTCCCACCGAGCTGCCGTCGGCTGGATGCCTGACATCAGAGTTGAATCTGGATCCCACTGTGGGCTCTGGGTTGTTGCCTCTGGCTCTTTTTTTGGTATCTAGGCGGACATCAGACTTTGAAATCTACCAGCCTTCACTTGCCAAAGCTCCCTGAGCCGTGCTGAACCCCTGATTTTCCTTGCATGAGTTTTTGGCCGACCCCTATGAGGACAGATGATGAACGAAACAAGTAACGCTCAGCCTCTGCAGAGGTTTCTGACTTGAAAGACTCCCTGCTTTACGGAGATGCCACAGTTGCACTGGCATAGGCAATACAGAGTTTAGTTAGACTTTCTCCCCACTTCTACGTGTCCTGTGGGATTTTTTTCAAAGCCCTATCGAAGATTCAGATCCCTCTCCTGAACCTCCATCCTGCATCTCAGCAGCCCCCCTGTGCCCAGGCTGTTTTTGTAATCACACCGCCACACCGAGTAAAACTTTTGGGGTTTTCTTTTCACACCGAGGAGAGCTATGAACAGAGGGTTACTACACTGCCAGGGTGGAGCTAACTTTTTTTTTGTTCTGCCTCAAGTGTGTTTCCTTTCAAAGAAAGTCACTCAGTTGACTCTCAGAGCTTCTCACGGATGTACTGGGTGCCTCATCGTCACGTCGGAGGTGGAAGGCCTCGAAGGAAAGGCTTAGAGGGAGTGACGAGGAAGGAGGGATGGAGGGAAGGAGAACCCCAGCAGCTTAGCTTCCCAGCAATTAAACCTTCCTAGGTTTAATTGCAAAGAGCTCTGCAGCATCCTCGGATGGAGATAAAGGACTAACCACATTCCAGGGCTTTGTCAGGAGGGCTGCTCTGTAGGAGCTGCTCTTGGCTTTTTACGTACATGTTTGTGCATCTAAGTTAAAACGCTTGGCTGCAAATTCTGCTGTTGTTTCCCATTTTGCTGAAGCCAGGATTTGTGTAAGCAGAGTGGCGTTCTTTGCCTAGGCTTCGAAAAAGTGATTCTCGAAATAGAAAAGGAAGAGAAAGTCAATACAGTAGTATGAGCACCCAAAACCTGTATGTGTGAAATCCTCTATAGGACTAACCAGAGCCTTGATCCTGCCATGACGGGTACCTAGAGCTTAGTATGCATGCCCAGTTCCCTCGCAGGCTTCCTCACGTGCCATCTGCCTCTTCGCACGTAGAAATGTTCGCCGGATCGTGTTCGTGATGGGCATCAGAAGGCAGTCTGTGTTAGCCTGCGAACTCTCCGTGTCAGTTTGCCTTCGGCGGTGGCGTTCTCTGTTTGCCCGCACTTGCATCCTAATTCTCTGTGTGCCCGCAAGTGCATCCTAATTCTCTGTTTTCCCACACTTGCATCCTAATTCTCTGTTTTCCCACACTTGCATCCTAACCACAGCATCTGAGTCCTGGTGGTAGGCCCGGCTGGAAGGAAAACATTGGCAAAAGCAGCGTAAACTGCAAACCCTTCTCCGTAGCCAATTGCAAAATGCTTTCTGTATCATTGCTTGCTTGTGTTAATTTTGTGGTTTATCAGGCCTGTTGGAGTTTTTTAATTTGTGGCCGCCAAGCAGATCGCATCCAGCGGTAAAGAGAACGTTTATTAACTTCGATGATGTGCGTGGAACCGACCCAGATTGCTTTTCAAATTACACACAGCTCTTTTAGCAGCGGATGGTTCCTCTGGTTTGTATCGCACCTTGTCGCAACGCCATTGCTTTGGGGCAGCTTGCTGGGGCAGAATTGCGCCGTCCCATTTTGGTGATATTTTCAGTTCCACCTATGTGTAAGAATCCTTTCCCGTGTTTGGTCCCTCTGGGCAGAAACGCTGCATGGAGGAAGTTGTATAGGATGTACCCAGGGCAGGATGAAAAGAAAATGGTGCAGCTTCCACGTAACGGTACCTCGTCTCTCTCGCCACGGTGCCATGTGTGGGGTGCGGATGTAGGGTTCAGTTATCTCTAAAGTGAATTTCTTGATATTTATCTGAGTCGTAAAGAGCCCTGAGATTTCCAGCTGATAAGCTCTACATAACATTTTTCGGGGTTTTGTGAATGGCCGTTTTCCACATCGCATTTGACCTGGCATGCTCCTCAGTAATTAGCTGCCTCAATTATTATGTCTTTTAATTTGCTTGGCATACATTCAAAAGAAGTGTATCCCCTTTTCCTTATTGTTGTCAAGTACAAATGTCCCACTTCCCTCCGGGAGATACAACAGTATAGTCAGAGTGTATGCATAGGAAATATCGACCCTAAAAGATAAAAAAGTTTCCAGTTGATCAAGGAGTGAGAAGAGGGACATTATGAATCTTGTGGTCATCCGTGTATTGGACTCAGCCTGATTCTGTGACTTCTATTACATCCACTGAACTTGCCATTTCATCAGGGAAATGAAGGGAGTCCTAATGCTGAGACCCAGTTTAGGGCATCCTCACCCTGCCAGGTCAATGGGGTAGAAGGGCTGGTGGGTACAGCTCGTCACCTGAGCGCTTTGTGCTGTGTCCTCTGCAATGCTTTTCCTGCATGGCCAAGTGTTCCAACCTACGGGTGTTTGACAGACACTCTGTCACTAAGCTGTCAAGGACCTGACCTGCATGTCAGTCTGGACCTGGCTATAAAATAAGGGTAAAACCTCTGCGCTTTGCATAAAGGTTATGACGAAAGTAGCTCTGGACTGCCTGGAAGGTGCTTGGGGACAAAAAGAGGCTTCTTAGCCAGCAGAACAATGTGAAAAACCTCAGGATATCCACAAACCAGGTCGTGAATTTCTCTGAGCGGTGTTACTGGGGCTGTGTGTAGACTTCAAATGATACAGAAAAGATCATTCTGCCTCATTCTGTCCCATTCTGTCGCCCAAGGCCAGGGCACTCTTGCCCTTCCATCAGGAGATGACACCACTTCTCCAGGAGCAGAAGACACACTTTATGGAGAAACCATATCTTTCAGGGCATAATTTTTTGATTTGCATCTCATCAGTAATGCCTGATGAATACTCGAGTTTAGAAGAAGAAAAAAGCCCTGCGTCTTATCCCCACTCATTACGAACTAGAAAACCAGAAAAAAGCAATTATAAGAAGTGTGGGGGTTTTTCCATGAAAAAAAGTATTAGTTTACCAAAGTATTGCTGCATCAAAATCATCTCCTAGTATAGACAAGGCACCTACAATAATGAAAAATTCAGACAGGTTTCATCTAGGATTGCCAGACCATCAACTGCTAAAGGAGAGCATTTGATGTGACATCAAAGAGAGGTGCCTATAGGAGATGGTTGGAGCATCTTCCATGATATGTAGAGGAATTCAAAGGTGGCAATAAAAACCTTTCTGTACTTAGCACGTTATAATGATCAGCAAACATGACAGTAGGAGGACTTTCTCTACAATTACGACTGCCCTGACCAGGAGCTGAGGATCAGATAGTGCACGAACGCACAAAAAAGTTTGATCCTAAGGAGTTTACAATGTACGTAAGAATGAGTTACAGCAAAGGTAGCAAAAGCATGGTACATATGGAAGTGGAAATGGTGAAAGAAGGAGACAGAAGGAAGGAGGAAGCCTTGCAGCCTTGTGAGTTGCAAGATCACAGCTCTTCATGGGCCTAGTGACATGCTCCCAGGTAAGGTGTTAGAAGATCAGGGTCTAAGCTGGAAGCTTCAGGGTTACAGATTGAGTTGGTTTTAGAGGACAAGAGAAATAAAGGTGATTTCCTTTCCAAAACACAGAAAACGTTCAGGTTGTTTTAGTTCTTTAGTGGAAATATTTTGGTCCACAACACAAATGTTTTGATTCTGAATGCTGTTATTGTGTGTTGTAGGAATTTAGTTAGAGATGGTACGTACTTTTCCATTCAGTTGATTTCCTGGAGCTTCCAAGATGCACCATGACCTCTTCACGTGATGCAGAAAAGTGTTGACTCCATCCCCAGTGTCCCGGGCAATAGTGTTCATGGATGTGGTCCTGTGGATAAACCTGGTTGACAGAAAGAATGAGGATATGGGGGAACCTTATCTACAGTTTCCATGAGATGTTATGCTAGGTTGGTTAAATCAAAACACTTCAGACTTTGCACCTCAGTTTCCTAGAGCAAAAAACACAACTTTTCTTCAGAAAATATTTGATTTTTTTTAGTTGAAAAAGTGGTTCTGTATCAAATACGTTTGACAGAATTTTCCATGGCAACAAAACCCACTGGCTCACCACCTGCTGCTCATGGAGAGTTTTATCATTTAGGAAAGCAGGAAAATGATGTTTGAAACTGGTTTGTAAAGGTCGTTCCAGGTGCTGGTGGTAACATGGGAGAAAATGTGAGCATGCCTGCAGAGGTGGATCACTGAGTGGAGGAGGTAGGGTAGATCTCAGACTCCTCACCGCAGCAATCTGGGGTGGGAAAAACCCTGTGTAGACAGATAGCCTGAGAAGAAGGTGCTGGTTACAACGAGGTGGGTAGAAGATAGATAGGTATATGGTGAGAGGCGGGTGGGGGGCTGGGGGCGGCTAGTACATCCCTCCCTACTGCAGAAGGGTGTAGGTTTAAGCTAGAGAGTCGCCTGTGTTTAGGTTTAGCACATTGTACAGGAGTTCTCTTCAGTTTTCTTGAAGCTTTGGCTCTTTCCTTGGCTTCATTAGCATCATTCCTGGACATGAGGATTCATGCTTACACACCTCGCCAGAACAGCTAAGACAAGAGCATCCTTGTTCCTTGCTCCTTGTAAAAAAGAAAGAGACACTTCCAGAAAATGTGCCTGGGACAGAGTGAGCGAATTCCTTCCTCTTTGGTGATATCCAAGGCATAATACCTTTCTGCCTGGCTTCTTCATGGAAAGGAGGCCTTATAGCCCCAGAACCAGAGCAGACCCACTCAGACTCTGCAATATTGCAAGCGTGCCTTTTCCTCAAACTCCCACCTTATGGGCAATATGGAGCCACTGTTTACTTTCAGGGTGGAAAGTGAGGTCTCTAGAGATCCAGGTGAACTTAGTGAACCCAAATGTTCATCTTACGTAGCGCAAACCAAGTCCCAGTCCAAACTAAAGCAATGGTGCTTGGTCACATTCCTCCAGTGATATGTCTTTTCCTTGCTGGACCATCTTTGGTGTTAAGCAGAGGATTGGGAACTGCTGCCCACTCTTTCCTGCTGGGCAGAACGCACAGCTCCACCTGATAGCTGGTGTGAGCCACTGGATGTGCTCCTGAGAACAAGCATATCCCATTCTTTATTGCATGTCTGGGGTTACTGGCTGTGCTAATGACATGACATGCTGCAGTCAGCAAGACCATTTAAGTGTCAGCACAGTCCCACTTCTGGTTGTGGCCTGTTTGAGCAGCGCTCTGGCAGGCACACTTTGAGTGATAGCGTAAGACAGGGACTGTCCCCCATAGGCAAGATGGATGAGGATCTTTCAAGGAACGGAGGTAAACCTAAGGGATGGGTGTGTTTTTCCTCTTGGGATGAGAGAAGATATCTTGGTCCACTTGGTGTGGGACATGCACTGCTGATCCCAACAGATGACTTCACAAGATCAAACAACCTAGTTTAGGTTTAGTAGGACCTTCATGATGTAGAATCACTTATGGCATATGTGCCAGTCGTAGGGCAGAAAGGAGATTTATCCTTGCCCTCAGGAAGGCACGTAGCCAGAAGGAGGTAGTGAACCTAATGAATTGTCCTTGTGTGCTGCATATAGCAAGTTTTGGACCTCAGCAGAGAAGGTGAGAAGAAATGGCTCTCCCTGGTCACCAGCATGGACCTGCTTGTCACCGCTAGGTCTGGGCCAAGTGTTGTGGACTAAATCACAGCCCTAAAAAATCATCTATGAGGGCAAAGACTCCTCTGGACTCCTCTGTTTCCTACCTTGCTAGGTATGAGGCATTTGAAAGATCCAGTAACGGTAACAGCAGACAACGTATAACCCAAACAACAGCTCTAAGCCAAACACAGATTCCTCTTCTCTTGTGACATCTGGATATTTCATTGCAGTGCAGCCACCCCCCGCCAGGCCAGGAAATGTAATTCCTCCCTCATACGCCATTGCACCATGTGTTTTCTGGAAAAGCAAATAAACCCGGCCCATCCCAATAAGCAGAAGGGCCGTCGCACCACTATAAACGCACGCATTTGCTGAGAGCGTGGATTTAATGTAGCCCATCTCGGGGGTGCAGGGATCAAGGGTGAGAGAAGATGTGTTCTCGAAGCAGACTGGCTGTAGGGCTTCGGCTGACTCGTCGTTTTGTGAAGTTTTTCTGGTGTTTTGGGGGAGAAGAACCCCTCTAACAAAGACACTCAGAACTTTGGACTGACAGTAAGGTTTTTCTTGGGTTTGGTAGGTGTATGCTTTGTCCTTGCCTGTCCTCAGTGATGCGGTAACTCAACACTTTGGACCCAGTTCTGTCCTTGGGACCAAACACACAGCGGTGGTAGCCTCACCGTGAGCTAAATGTCTCTGTCTGAGAGTCCAAATTTAACCTGTAACCTAAATAAACTGCCCAGGTATGTGGTCTTAATTTTATTTTTTAATTAAAAAAGAAAAGAAAAGAGAGAAATGCTAGTGGCAGCAGGATTATTTGCAAACACCCACGTGTAAGGTTAGAGTAACTCTTGAACTAGGCGGGCTCGTTGCAGCTTTGCCTTGGCACAATTGAAGTACTAATTCAGCTTGGTCTTTTAATGACCCCATGATTTTGTAAATAGCAGGTAACAATCCACAGGGATACTCAGGGACTCCGCAGCCAGCAACAGGATGGCTGTCACATTAATGAAGAGGCCAAGCTTTGGGGTCATCTAGCGCGGTAAATCCCCATGAACCTCACTCCGGACTTCTGCAAGTGCACCAGGAGCAGGAATTTAACTTCTGTTTTGTTTCGAAACTGAAGTTGCATATGATTAATTTTTCACTTGGATTCAAGCCTTTTCTTCTGAGGAGTTTTTTGATGTGGTCATTTGATTTCGCTGTGGAGTTTCTATGTGCCGGTGAGCCTGCTCCTCTTCTGATGTAAATCAGCAGGGCAAGTCAGGAATAGCTGCGGTGGGGGAAGAATCAGTTTGAGCGAAAGAGGGGGCATTTTGGGCTTGATACGTTGAGAACAGAAAGAGCAGCTGAGGCTTAGAGAGATTTGTTCTGGTTTGTGAAT
The DNA here is from genome assembly GCA_008921705.1 of Burhinus oedicnemus. NCBI lineage: Eukaryota > Metazoa > Chordata > Aves > Charadriiformes > Burhinidae > Burhinus > Burhinus oedicnemus. The sequence continues at coordinate 132,049 of VFFE01006200.1, forward strand.
GGGATTTAGACAAGGTCGTACCCTACTTATCCACGGAAACCAGAGAGACAAATGCTGATGTGGGAGTCTCTGTTCTTTGTCTTGAAGGACTGTGTGCATGTTGAGAGCTGAATTTACCCAGGTTTTCCCCTCCCACCCTTTCAGTAACACTTGCTATTTATGTTTTGATTTATAACATTGGTGAAATAGTAAAGAACACGCATCCTCCAGCTTCCGTTTTCAGCTCCTCTGTCCCCTCCTCCCCCTCGTACAAGGGGAGGGTGTTTGTCAGGGCAACTACGGCCGTTGTTATTAAAACAGTTGGGCAAATTAGATAGAGAAAGTCTCTTGAAAACGGCTCTGTTTCCCCCTGTCCCCGCCTCGTCAAAGCGAGGTGGTTTTTTATAATGTATTTTCTAGACAATTTGGAAAGGATGGTGCTTTTACCAAATTTCACCATTTGAAAATTCAGTTATACGGCTTACGTCAGTTTTTCCAGTTCCTAGTTATTAACATTGTCCTTCTGCCTTATTTATAGACCAGATTCAAATCCCATAGAAAGCAAAATAAAGTTTTTGGTGAGTTTTGGTTCAGAGTCTGTTGTACTTAGGCAGAGCTGTAGACCATCATTGTGTCCTCAGCTTATTCGTCTCTCTCTGCAATACATGTATTAGTTCATTTGGGTCTCAATGCAGACAAAGATCCATAAGTTGATCTCTGAATTTGCTTAACTGCTGGCTGGTGAGACACCATGGCTGGGAGCCGTCCCCTCTTGTCTCAGAAGCCCAAATGCCAGGCAGACATCTCCACCTGAACTAGCTGCCTGGTCTCTCTTTGGTGGCTGTGGAGAGAAAGAGGCATTTGAGGTCACCAGGCATTTGACCCATTTTAGTCAGCTACATGGAGATAATGGAAATTGAAAACCCAGCAGGTCTCTTTCTTTCTGGCTTTTATGAAGGGAGCCTGGGGTGAATAGTCCGTATGCAGATGTATACAGAGTAGGTAGTAGAGTGAATTTCTGAAATTGTCAGGAATCCCAGCCATGTGTTGGTTTGTTTGGGCAAAGAGGAGAGGGAAGGGGACCTGCAGTGTGTCAGGATTGTTAGATGGACCCATATCTCTGTGGGAGAAGTTGCCATAGGGTGGTTCCTGGGGACTGTGGTCCCTTTTTGGGCAGAGGACCCCAGTCACAGAAGCATCACCAGCTACAGCCCCGTGTGCTTATGGACCTCTCTTGCTAATCACACAGAGGGAGGTGGTGGATGAGGACTGAGCAGAGGGCATGGTAGATGAGGAGCACATGGTGTTAATTGAATGAGCTTTTGCCCACAGTACTGATGTGAGCCTCTGAATTCAGTCCTTTCAGGGAATGTCATACGTGCTGGCTGAAGTCCTAGTAGCCACCAATATGGCTCTTCATGGTACAGCTCCCACTCGCACAGCCCCTCTGGCTCTGCAGTTCTGTGTGAGACAGCAGTGATGCTATCACCTCAGAAAAAGGGAGTTTCTTCCTTTTGGGAGTGGTGAGGAAGGGGTGGTAACTGATTATAACCTTTGTCATCTCTAGAGCAAAGCACCGCCTTGATTTCTTTGGTCAATACTTCCTTTTCTGATCATAGTAAAAGGGACCTCATTTGTCTGAAATAAACGATTATCTGTTGCATCTTTGCGAACGCTGCTAGGGCTGTAACTCATATCCTTGCACAGAGGTGACACAGCTTTTGAGCTAGTCCCTGTTTGGGATTTTGTGAGTGCACCGGGACCACCTGTACTGTCTCACCCGAATATCTGAGTGCGCAACTGAGCTTTTCTCCGGCCGGTGGTGTGCGCAGGAGGGACAGGCATCTTCCTTGCACCCTGTGTTGGTTAGCTGAGCTGGGAGAGTGATGCTGAGGTGAACCCTTCATGGTTCCTGGGGATCGTAAGCCACAGTAGTACCGAGATAGCTAGTGCAGGACGGACTGAACATTTGTTTGCTTTATGCGAGGCTCTGTGCTACCTCCTGAGCTCAGGGGACAGCATGAGCTAACTAGCAGGGAAAACAGTGTGAGTTTTGGGGAGAAGGGAGGCAGATGTTGTCTGCATGGTCATGACTTAGCTCTTCACACAGTGTGATGCCGGAACCATGAAGATTTGCTTAAGCAGCCAGGGTATATATAAAAAAAAACCCCAAACCCAAAAATAAAGAAATGGATTCTCAGCACTTTGGGCTACAATGAATTTTGACTGTGTTTTCTATTTCATTCTTCCATCTTCCACCTTCTGTGTCCTATGTCCCCCCAGTCAGGAAGATAACTAAGGGCAGAAGGACAGAAAGAAGCTGGTGGACAAATGACCTCTCAGACAGTTGGTGTGAGCTAAATGGTAAATGGGGTGGAAAGATATGAAGAGATAGAGATGGAAGGTCTCTTAGGAGCCCACCTGAGGCTCTGATGCTGAGAATAGGACATGAAACTACAAGTGGGAAGAGGGCTTTCAGCCTAACGGGAGCCAGAGCTTCCTTATTTAAATAAAAATGTGGTTTTAAATGGAGCTCTGGTCTGTCTGAGGAAGAAGGAATGATGTGTCAGGGTTTATTTAAGGAGATGGCTGGAGTCCAGAGGCATTGGGACTGGGAAAAACATAGAGGTTGGTGTTGTGATGGTATTGACAAGAGAGGGCACAGACGTGACATCTGCAGAAGGCAGCCCTGAGATGGATGGAAAAACAAAAACCAAACACCTCATTGGGGGTGACTTTGGTGAAGCCATGGCAGCAAAGGCTGATGGAGCGGAGAATGAAGGCAGAAGCTGCAGGTCTGCCAGCCTCTGCTGTCCAAAATATGTATTTCTGCTTTAAGGTATTTAGCAAAATAAACATGAAACTGCAAAGGTGTGGAGAAGGCTGAATTGTCTGAAACAACCGTGGTGGTGTTCATTATAGAGCATGAGCTGGGCCAGGTGCTCAAGGACGTAGAGATTCCTGCAGACTTACTGGGAGGACTGCAGGGCAAGGAGAAGGCAGCTGAGGGCTGTGGACCAGAGCTGGGCTTGTGCTGTTGGTGTGCCTAGAATGAAGTTATTTGGCAGTCAGACATCTTTTTGCAGTTCCTGTTTGCTGTGCCTAATAGGAAATGTACAGCGCTGGAGAGGAGCGAGGAGAAAAGACTAGTTCTCCTTAAAAAATAGGGTAAGATCTGGAGGAACACGGGACAATCCTAGATCAAAATTGGTTTCCTAAAATACATCTCCAAAGTCCTTTGAGTCACAGAGGAGTAAAGTGTGGGTGTCCAACGTGGACTCCAGTTACAATTGGAGGCTCCTCGGTGACACGTTTGTCCACGTTTTTGAGGAGTATGTGGTAACACCGAGCACACCAGAAGCTCCATTCCTGACAGATGACTAGACAGATACATCGAGGCTGATGTAGACATAGTCTGCCAGGAGGCAGAGGGATGAGCAAAACGCTCTTTTCCAGCCCAACATTTCTGTGATTCTGGGTCCAAATACCTTTAGCAAATTTCCAGATTAAATTAGGACATGAAACACCTCTACTGCTGGACAATGTTAACCATCGGTATGAAACTGTGCCTGCAGAAGGAAGGATGTTAATATGTCCCATTGTGGTCCTGTCCCCCTCCTTGGGACTTTTTTCTTTTTTTGAAGGGAAAGAAAGTAAGAAATAGGTGCAGATGCTGGTACTGGCAGGGAGTTCAGTCCATTAACAACCATCATGATACAAAAATGGTGAAGCATTTGAGACAAAATCCACCTATGTCATTTAAAAAAAACCCCAAAACACCAAAACAACAAAAAATATAACAAGATGTCTGTGAACCAGTACCAAAATCTTACAGAAAGACAGGAACTGACAGGGCTAATGAACAAGAGGCCAAAGGAAAGGAGATATTGTAGCTACATCTCAGTTCAAGATATTTTTATCTCCCTCGTTACATTGAAAAGCTCTTTGAAAACACTTTGTGTGCAGTGTTCGAAAAACTGGGCACTGTTGCTTCAAGTTTGTCCTGTGTCTGTTAGAAGGCAACTAAAACCTGAAAAGAGAAGTCAGTATTAAAAATTATAAATAAATACAATGGGGATAATTATTCTGAAAACTTTTTTTTTGAGTTTGTGTGGTCCAAGTGTCGCAGAAATGGAATGATACAGGAAATTAAATTAACCAGAAGCTCTCTAGGAAAATAAGAAAACAAAACCAACAAGTTGCTTTTAATAATCTGAACCCAAAGAGGAAAAAAAATGCACAAAAAGGAAAAGATTTACAAAGGAGAGTAAACTGAATAGTTGTGCATGTTTCAGGTGGGACAGGTGAGGGTGCAAGTTTGCTTTGTTTCAGGACCACACATGACAAGTGTTTATTAAATATGAGGAAAAAAAGGGTTATGACCTAGCTTCAGGAACAGGACCTGGAGGGGTTTATTCGCAATAGAGATTTGGTGGGTCTGCTCTGCTTCTCTTTCCAGTTTGCAGAAATAACAAGGGTTTTAGCTCAAAAAATCTTGCCTCTCCAGAGGGAGATAAATTCACGTTGTCTACTGGAAAACAAAAGGCATCTCTGAAAGATTCTTCTTTTGGTCGGAGACTGTGGCTCCTTCTATATAAGCAAATTAAGAAGTGTCAAGGAGTGTCCCTGGGCATTAGACCCTCTTTCCATTTCTAGAGCGACTTTCAGAGCAGATGGCCCTGGACAGGCAGAACGTGTGGGGTCCTCACCCAGCTGTATTTCACTGTCTTTTCAAGCTATCGTGGCTGTTAGACATGAATGCATCTGCTCCAGGATCAAACCCTACAATCTGGGTCCTTTTCACTGGACATCAGAACATCATTCGTAGAACTTACCCAATTTTGGGCAGCTTTGGGGTAGACATAATCATAGTGGGGAAATAGTAATTCCAGCATGGGGTTGGCTTAACCTATTTTAAATCTTTTCTTTAGGATGGGGTGATGCACCCCTACAAGTACTTATATCTCTTTACTGTGTATGATGGGAGCTGGGGTGATAGCTCACATGTGCACTGCAGTTGTCTGCATATATTCACGTGAATCCACCCTTAATCTCTTCACCGACAGCGAGACCGCGATTTCTCAGTCTCTTTATCCCAACCAAAATGCAGTTGCTGCATACCATCCCCCACGTCATCATTCCTGCTTAGTGCAGGCCTCCGCGTCCGTGCCGGGTCAGTCGAATTAGGGAATGGGTGCAGCTGCAAACTCGCTTGTCAAGTAAAGAAAAGAAGAAGGGTTGCTTTTAGAGAACTCTGTTCCCTGATTCCATCCCATACACAAATGCCAGACTCCTGGAAGAGGTTGGAAACCTGCAATCTGAGATGGGGTGGAAAGCTGAACCATGTCTTTGGACATAGCCTACATTTAGGTCAGCTTAAGCCAATTGTTATGTGGAGACCTAAGGACAGCAAAGCACAAATTCCCGGTTTTTAAGACCTGGCTATACACGTATCTGCTAGAATGGTTGTAGATCCTGTCCTAGAGTCTGTGGATGTATACAATGACCACTGGCATTCCCAGCAGCAATCTTTTGCAATTTCCGCAGTGGGATGAATACCAACCCTTTCACAGCTGTAAATCTGTTCGCCTGCGTTAACTCCACTGTAGCTAAATCACATATAAGATCTGAAAATAGACCTGAGGCTCCGGTCTTGCCTTGTGCATAACAAATGCAGCGGGAAGAAACCACGTGAACTCGGCAGAGTCCAAACAGCCGTGTTTGTAGCCTACGTATAAGAGACCAGGTCCTGTTACCAATGTGAGAGGAATGCCTATTTCCATGCCTGCCATTGACCCCAGAAAAGTCTGCAAGCTTCATTTCCACGTGGCAGAAGAAACACTTTGCCTGGGTCTTCTGTGTCTGCAAGCAATGGGGAAGGGTTTGCGTGGAGAGCATCACCTATCTTTTGAAATCAAGTCATTCCATGAAGTTTTGGGAGGCTCTTTAGTCACCTGGAGTTTGGTATTGTACCAATCCCATCAGAGACTGCTGGTCCTGCTTTTCCTCGCCCTCTCCCTCCACAGCCTTTGCGAGATGCTGTGGATGGGTTGGCTGACTACTGAGAGAGGGGAAATTAAATGGCTATGCAAACTCCCCTCCTTTTCCTCCTCCTCCCCTGATCCACGCCCTTGCACAAGGAAAGTGCGATAAATGTTGGATGGCACGCAGAGCGTTTCTGAACTTCCTCCTTTATGAACAGACTGGTTTGATGTCCACTGAAATAACTGGCGGCACAGGCACCCAAAGTGAAAGTCACTCGAGGGAGTTACTTAGATCCCTGTTTCCTACTGGATGGTCTGTGGGATATGAGGAGTCAGGGGGCAGGGACAGGGACCCCAGCCATCGCTGCTGGCATTTACTGTCACTCTTGAAACCTACAGGAAGACCCTGAGGTGTGTTGAGCTATGCTCATGTGCAGGTCTCCACCAGCTATTCAAACAGATGCTTGCAGGGTCAGGACCTGCCTTTTTGGCTGCGAGATGCCTTTCAGGGGGTGAAGGAAAGTTCATACCCCTCAGCTGTAACTCCTGGTTCCTTTCCCCCTTGGTGATGCTGATCCTCAGATTATGAACTCGTTTTGCATGCAGAGTTTTGCCTCACAAAGGGGAGAGAACTGGAAATATTCCCTCTGCCCTCTAGAAAATGAGAGTCTGATGACGTTGGGAAAGCAACATCTCAAACCCAGAAATACTTCCCCTCCCCTGTCCGTTGGTCCTCATTCAGTAAATTGCCATCTTCACTGCATCATGCACGCATCTATTTTCATTCAGGGAAACATGAAAGCATAAATCCCAGTAAAGGCGGCTGTCCTCAACACAGTTCTCCCGCTGACTAGGAGCAGGAGCTCATTCCTTCCTCTCTCCTTAACCACAATTGATTAAGGATATCAAGGAGTTCATTACTTCCTAATATAATCTGGGAATGATTCCATATGTTCCATTATTCTCCGGAGGGGGCAAGGCTTCCCCGTGCCTGTGAAGCAGGGTGCAGGATTGTTGAACCCCAATTACACTGTATTTGGTGCTTTATTGGAGAAGAGGTTGCAGGTGGCCCTTTACAGGAAGATGCGTTTCATCCTTAGTTTTCAGCTACCTTATATTATCCTTTCCACTGGGAAATTAAGCAGACAGTCTCCATATCCAATGCAGCTGCTTCTAGTGTTAAATTAAACTGCTGCTATTACAGTGAGCCGTTGCTGGAGCCGAGTCGTGTTGTTCCTTAATTGTTTATGGCTGTGGATGCGAGCCAAGTAGCAGTCCTGTAGTGGGAAACGCTGGAGATATGACCTGGAAAACAGATGTTTGGGCCAGAGCCAAGGCGCTTTCAGGAAAGACAGTGAGAGAGAAGCAGGAAACCAGTTATCTGTCTGATTTATTGGACAGGGTGAAGAAATTCACCCCAGGGCAGAGCGCTCGCACGAGGCTGGTGCCACAGTAAACTCTGATTTTAGCTAGCTTTTAGCCAGCATTTGCAAGGCTTATATGGGCAGCTGCTGGTTTGCTTGTGCGAACACTAGGTGTGCCAAACCTACGTGCTTTGCAGCTGGGTAGAAAATTCTCGCCTGTTTGCTGGTGGCCGCAGAACACAATAGACTGGTTTATGTGAAGTCCCAGCATAAGTCTTTTAGATCTGATACAATGCAAGGGATTTTTTGAAATGTAACATCTTAAGGGATCTGATCAAAACCAGATCTCTACAGCGGAGGTGCTCTGTGCGAACAGATCGTCCACAGGCATTCCCCTTTGCTCTCAAGGGAGAGAAACGGGTCCATCACATGCTAACAAAGGGGTCTAAAGTGAGTCCAGCTTATGATCTGAGCTTGCCAGCTTCTCTCTGTTCCTCTGTCAGGGGCCCAGGTAACTGCCTCACATGGAGACACAGATGCTGTAGACATCCGGGATTAGATGAGGTCTGTCCCACCCATGTTTTCACAGAATCATAGGCTGGCTGAGCTTGGAAGGGACCTCTGGAGGTCATCTTGTCCAACTCTCCTGCTCAACAGGGCCACCTGGAGCCAGTTGCCCAGGACCATGTCCAGACAGCTTTTGAATGTCTCTCAAGGAGAGAGATTCCACAACCTCTCTGGGAAACCTGTTCATGAAGTTCTTGATTGCACAGAGCCAAAATGAAGTATTGCACTCAAGTGAAGGGACGGGGTGCCCTGCATTTAAGACTAAGAAAAGTTTTAAATATCATTATTTAGGGAGCAGACCCACAGATCTGAACATGTATCTTGTAGCACATCCAACCAGTGATTTTTGGAGCAGTGATGTGAGTATTTAGCAGGACACATTGCTTTCACAATTTTTACTGTGTTGCAACGACATTGATTTCATTGAAATGTGATGAATGCCAGGCTCGAACGTTTAGCCCTAATTTTGTTTCTTTAGTACTTGAGCCAATAGCGTTACTACATTTTAGTGCTGAGGAGTGATCGAAAAACCTTTGGCTTCCTTTAACAACACTCATTTTCTTAGATGCCCAACATGTGGACTAGTAACTCTGGCTAGTACCATGAGTTTTTAAAGGTGAGTTTTGAAAGTCCTGGTAAGGGAGTGCTTTCAGCCCTCCCTGCTCTTCCTCCTGCTCCCATCCATGGAACAATAGGTTCCTAAAGCCAAGGGTGTGGGAGCTGGGGATTTGGAAGAGGATACATAATCTTCTCTTGCCCAGCAGTCACCAGAGGTATTAGTTGAGTGTGGTAGAGGCAGAGAGAATACATCTCTGTTCACACACAGAGGCACGATGCAGATGTTTTCACTGCTGGCCTTAGTCTTTGGATCTTGTTAGCTTTCCATATTGATGCCACATTGCACAGACAGAACACGAAACTACTTGGATTTCCATTTCTGCTGCCAGAGACCCTTTGATTTGTTTTTCCTTTTGTCTTTAGACTAAGTAGGCTTCTAATTTTTTGAAACAAAGGAAATGGATAAACAATTGCATCAAACAGAGGGGGGAAATACATATACATATATTTCTTCCTGTTAAAGAGATTTTTTTCCTACTTAATTTGACCAGATTTCTCTGCTTCTGTCAGTCCAGGCAGCAATTTTATCCTTTTTGTGCCACAGACCACTCATAAACCATTCGCTGTACTACTGTGCAGTGTCACAAATGTCCCTCTTCACAGAGCTACCTGTGCTGAAATATCTAAATGCAAGTGGCTTTCCAGAGCAAGTTCATCAGGCGCTTGGCTAACGTGTTTCTGAAACACCCTTCGGAGAGATGCTGCCTTAATTGTCCTAATCTCTGGCATCCAGCCCCAGGTGGTGCTTTGCCTTTCCTGCTAGCTTGTGTAAAATTGCAAAAGTGCTGATGTTTTCCCAGCTGAGGGCAATGCCACATGCAAAGGTCCTTGGACAGTCTTCGGAGGAGGTCTGATAGCTGCTGGTGGCCCATGATCTCTGCATTCCTCGGGATACACAGTAGCCATGAGTCACAGGACTTTTTTGTCTCATTCTGTCCTATCCTGTCTTCCCCAGAAACCTGATGGTTTTCTTCTCTTTGAAGCGCAGTATCCAAAAGGGATTACGAGTCTTTGCTGTTTTCCTGAAGACTCAGCAGAGTTGTTAGCTACCCTACCTAGGAGCTCAAACAGGAAGGAGAGTCTTCCTATGCTGTCCATTGTATAGATTGGCCTTATGTAGGGTAACAAACTTAGGGAAGGCTCCTGGGAAGCCTCCCCTGCTGAAATCCCTATCAGAGAATAGCTGCAGTTGGCTGCATGGGCCATCTGTTTGCCAAAGCGCCAGAAATCGTCGCAGTGTGAGTGCTCAGTTCTTGTGAATATTCGGTCCTGAATAACTGGTGTTGCAGTCCCTGTGCTAACTGTAGCTGTTTGTCTTCATTTTATAAAACAGGAAGAAGGAGAAGATCTCACCATACCCAGGACACAAGCAAAACAACAACCTGCTGCGGCCTGGCCACGCACTAACAAAAAATTGTTCTGACTTTTACGGTCACCCTAGACTTTTGCATAGGGGGCTGATGGAAACTCATCACTCCACACTGCTGGGTAAGAGAGAAGACACTCAAGCAAGGGGATACGTCTTGGTTTCTCAAGTTTCCCTCTCTCCTTGATGGTCCAGCCAGAGGAGCAGTTATCCTCATTCTTTCAGTTGAGAAAATCCTTTCCATGTTGTCTGCAACTGTGATGAAAAGAGAAGCCCCTCTAGCCAGAGACTGAGCTTGTCTATCAAGAAAATACCATTTACAGGTAAGAAAATGCCTTTCCCAGCAAAGAATCTGGATCTTCTTCTGTGTGAGACTAGAGAAGCTGCCCTTGGGATAGAGCATTTTATATGTAAAAAGGAGAAGAGACTTGGGCTGCATCCCACACCACAAGCCATTCAAATTTTTGCTGTCGTAGGTGAACAATATATTGTTGTCAATGTATTTGGAAGGTAACAGCTGGTGATAGGACTCATGTCTTTTAATTTCGGTGGTTCAAGACATAGACCTCTACAGCTGAGTTCAAAGTGCCTCTTGCTGCCCGTTGACTAAAAGGCAAGGAATGACAAGCTCAGAAGTCGACACAAAAGTTGTGTGGTAAATCCCAGTCCTTGGGCCCAGATGGCACAATGATGGGCGCCACCTACAGCAGTTAATAACTTCTGGTTTCACTAAATCTTCTCTCTGGAAGCTCTGAAAGAGCCTACAGAGAAAACCAACCCAAAGGCTTTGTTGTGTTTCCTGGCATCTTAATTTTATGTGTTTCTGTTTTCAGCTGCTTAAAGTTATCCTGAGATCCTTTGGGATTTTTTACTCCACTCTATACACAGTGTGGTTCATATGAGCTGAATTTTCTCTTTATAGCTTCCCTTATGAATATGGGTCAGCACCCAGGCAGTTGAATGCCCGAGATCATTTCCACGCTGTATATAAATAGTACAAAGTTATTTCACAGTTTCATGTTCAGCTTGCAGGCTTCCAACAGCCTTGTATTCCCGAAACCCTTTCTATTCTCATAGCCTTCGGGTTCTTGAACGCGTGACTCAACATAAATTGCAGCAGAGGTTATCCCAGCCAAGAAAATCCCAATTTGGCTTCTGTGTATTGTCGTTCTTGTTCCTGACAGCTGGCGTCAAGTCACTAGTAGTCAAAGCTGCTGTTGTGGGTCTTTCCAGCCCTGCGATGAGTTCAGCTACGCGGTTGAGCCGACAGCTGAGTTACGCTACCTTACGCGCGTTAAGCGGCACTCAGTCAGTCCATCATCTTGCTAGACAGTGGAGGAAGCCAGAGAGTCTCCAGTTGGATGGATAACTAACGGCCAGCGTACCCCTGTCCGACCGAGATAAGAGGCTGGTTAAAACCAAGGGAATTTTTAGACTCTTCCCAAATATCGCCTGTCTTTTGTTTGACACAGGACTTGTCATGTCTCCCTTTCTGCGTATTGGTTTATCCAACTATGACAGTGGCCCTTACCTGCCATCCCAGGGGGAGGTGATTAACCCTTACTGTGCGGTGATGGTTAAAGAAGCTGTGGAGTCAGGTAAGTGGGGAGGTGTTCCATATGTGTGTGAGCTTTTATAAGACGTGTGCGTGCCTTGCTGTGTCATTTCTGGTGTGTAGGAAGCACGTTGGTAAATCTTTATAAGGGTTCGTGAAGTGCTTTTTGTGTCTCAGCACAGTGCAAGTTTGGGTTTGGCATGGGCTGCAAGACAACCTGATTTTAAGACGGTGCCCAACAAATTTATGTCTTCAATTTGGGGTTATTATCAGCCGAATTACAGGTCCCAGCATGTGACAGAGCAGATGAGCTGAGCTGTATTTGGTTTCACTTTTCTGTGAGCAGCTGTTGGTTTGTCAGTGGGACTCCAGAGAGGTAAAATCTGGGGTGTCCTAGAAATATCCTAGGAGGGCTGTCTTTGTTTATCACATTTTTTTGAGGAATTGACAGGTCCAGCAACTTCCACCTTTTGAAAAAATAGTATTTATATACACTCAAGCAGCCGCAGTCTTTGCAGAGGGAGTTAATTTCTCGGTGTAATTGCTATACTATGTAAAATGTTCGAAAGTGAAACCTCCTGCTGAGCTGTTTTCTGTGTCTGGATATGTGGATTGTTGCACACTTTTCCTGATTGAACAGCCTTGACGAGTTCTTATTGGGAAAATGTTTCCTATATGTCTTATGCATGAGAATAGTCCCAGTGAGAGGATGAAAAGTTCCTCAGTTCTGCTTGTCGAGAACACTGAAGTTCAAGACCTTCAGTGTTAGGGAATTCCTCATATCGGCTGTTATTTTTCTTAAATCTAACTTGATAAATTCCTAACTTGACTGCTGTGATTCTTTAAAAAATTAAGTCAACTCAAAAATCCCTTTTTATACCTTGACAAACCCCAGTACTCTAACCTCTAAAGGATGTTAAAGTAGTTTAAAAAAAGAAATTTTAGAATTTTAAAACAATTAATTGTTTCCCTTTTTGTTTGCCTGTTTGTTTTTTAAAAAAAAGAGTCAGCATTTATCACATCTTGGCTTAAATTATACTTTAAATGATTCTGGAAGATGTGATGACTGGTAAATTCAAAAGAAAAGAAAATACTGCATGACAAGATTTCCCCAAGATCTCACTTTTTACTGAAAATATGTCCTATTTCAGCTCTGTGCAGGGCTTGGCTGTTTGCTTTAATGAGGCCTTTGAAAGCCATAACTCCAATTGAAGTCTCTTGTCAGTTCAAAAGGGAATAAAATCAAGTTGGTCAGCACAGACCTATATTTATTTGTCTGACACAGTTGAACGCTGAAAGCGTTTTCTGGCATCTAACAAACAAAAATGTACTAACTAAGGGACAGCATTTTTGTGCTCCTGAGACTTGATGATGATGATGATGATGATAATAATAATAATAATAATAATAATAATAATAATAATAATAATAATAATGATAATATCTCTACCAACAAGAAATAAAAAGGTATGTTTGGGGGAACTTTTCTCCATTAATGAGGATTGACTATAGGAAAAATGATGTCCTTCTATTAGAAGATTTCTGTTCGCTGGGGTGTAATTGCACTTGCCTAGCCATTGCTGAGAGCTTGGTAGAGCAGCCAGAGGGACTCCTCGTCATGTCAGTGACAGCAGCAGGAAACTCCCAAGACTGATTCATCTCAGACTCTTTTCTTAGGGTAGGTTGACTCACCCTTGGGAGGTGTTAAGCTGCTGCGTGTAGAGAGTGTCTAAATGTGTAGATGGCTAACCTTACCTTAAGGTGACTAAGCCAAGACGAGGCCATGGTGGGATCCATCTCCTCTGTGATTCCAGTCTTCTGCAAGGATGTCGATATCTGAACAAGTCGGCTACCCTTGCATGACAGCCCAGAGGAACAAACAGGGATTTCCATGGTAGGATTCATCCCATCTTGAGGAAGACATCCATAATGGGTCTGATGGGTCTCACCCTAGAGAAGCCCAGTGCTCTCTGCTGACTCCGAGGACAGTTTAGACAGTCCGCTCAGAGGTACAGGTCTGATGTTCAGTGATATAAGCCCAGCTCTTAAATGCCAGAAGTGCTCTCAACATGACCATCCTGAGGAACTGTCATGCTCAAGCAGGCTCAGAGAAGGCAAAAGACAATGAAGGTCTTGGGACAAACATTAGCTGAGTATATTTGAAACAGCTGCATCCTTGCTTTGTGATTTTTTTGATCATGGTTTGCTCTCTGGCTCCCTGGTTTCACAAAGCACTTGCCACTCAGTGGTAATGGGATTAAAAACCCAATTATATTGATGCCCTAATATGCAAATTTTGGCTGAAGTGGCATGTCCAAGGAGCAAGAGTGAATCAGCTGCAAAGCTGGTAAGAGATGGAAACAATCCTGACTCCCAGCCTTGTGCTCTGATATGTGGCCATTAAGATTTCTTCAGGGCAAATGATTGCTATATAGCTGTGAGTGCAGAATGCAGGACAGGACGTGCCTAAACCCAGGGCTGAATCCAGGATAGATCCAGTCCCAAATTCCTGCAAGCTCTGTGCTGGGATCGCTTTGGTAGATGACTCTGCTCTGAGTTTTGCAATGTCCTATTACAGATCAGACATATGCCACATTTAGCATTAACAAAGTGTGAGAGGGGTTTTTCGGGGGTTGGTTGTTTTTTTGCAAACAGAGCAGTGGTAGATGATAAATGTGTTTGGTTCCCAAAAAAAGAGTTTGACTCTGACGTTGGGTTCATGCCAAAGGCTGGCCCTTGTCAGCCAGCCGTGATGAGTAAGTCATTGGGACAGAGGTCCCCAGGGGTGTGGGAGTAACACACACCATCTGTGCACACAGGGGTGTCACAACAGGGCCACCCTAAAGAATTTCAGAAGCTCAGGAAAGATCTCGGGCAGCCTTTTTTGTTTTTTCCACTTGCTTACTTTGTAAAACGAAGCCTGGTATTTTACGATATAATCTTTACAAAACGAAAAAACCCCGCACCTCCGTACAGTTAGAAGTGTTATGGCAGTGTATTACTGATGACAAATTTCAGAGATCATAGGCGCCTCTGAGGTATAAAAAAACCTGCCCTTTAAAAATGGCTTCTGCCTTCACGAGCCACCCGGCCCGGTGCCATTTCACCACCTGTCTTGGTGACATTTGCTTCGTGAAAGATCCTGCTCTGTGTTTGAACTCAGCAAGCCTCCAGGAAAAGTGCTCCCAACTACAGTGGAAGCTGCTTCCCCGGGAAAGACAGATGCTATTTTATTTTTCAGGAACCCAGGGTTAGATTAATCCCTGGCGGAATTCCACAGACGTCAGCGGGGATGCGCCGGGGGGTGACTGTCTGATCCCATATATTGGCCAGTTCATTCACATTCCAGGGTTTGTTTATTTAAGCCGTGTGTTTTGGAGTGCAATGCAAACCAAAGCACTTGTTTTGCAAGTGGTGTGTTTCACATCCGTGGAGTTTCCCGGATGTAGTGAAGAGATAACGGTCCTTACTGGGATTTCTGTTCTCCATGATGCTGGGAAGTTTATGTCTCATTTTTATGTCCCATTTTTGTCTGCTTTTGTTGGAAGAGTGCATTGAATATGTATTTGCAAGCTTGATGGGAATGAATTAAGCCTGCAGACAATGAGCTCCGTATATAATTGCCTAAATCTGCCGATGTGAAAAGTCAGCCCCACTTCACTGATAGTGACGGATTCACCTTAGTCTGAGGTGCTCTGAGCTTTGGGGAAACTGAATTTGAACCTAAGATTTAGCTGCACGACCTCTGGTCATATGGGGCAGGACCAGGGTGAGAAGTGATTTCACGCTGCGGGAACGATCTCCGCTCAGTTCTGCGATGCAGAGCAGTGCTGGTGATCAGAGCGGACCGCAGCTCGAACGGAGTTTATGTGATCAAACCAAGTGCAAAAACGCTTCACAGGAGCTGTGTGTTGGGCCGTGGAGTGAAATCTCAACAAGGTGATATTGGTTGCAGGATCATAGAACAGAATAGAATCATAGAGTCACCTAGGTTGGAAGAAAACTTTGAGATCATCAAGTCCAACCATCAACCTAACACTGCCAAAACCACCACTAAACCATGTCCCTCAGCACCACGTCTACCTGGCTTTTAAACAGGATTCTTTAGTCTGGAGAAGAGGAGGCTGAGAGGAGACCTTATTGCTCTCTACAACTACCTGAAGGGAGGTTGTAGTGAGATGGGAGCTGGTCTCTTCTCCCAAGTAACAAGCGATAGGACAAGAGGAAACGGGTTCAAGTTGCACCAGGGGAGGTTTAGGCTGGACATTAGGAAAAAATTTTTCGCTGAAAGAAACATTGGAACAGGCTGCCCAGGGAGGTGGTTGAGTCACCATCCCTAGATGTGTTTAAAAGTCGTGTAGATGTGGGTGCTTAGAGACATGGTTTAGTGGCAGACCTGGTAGAGTAGGGTCAGTGGTTGGACTAGATGATCTTAAAGGTCTTTTCCAACCTAAACGATTCTATGATTCTATACCTTCAGGGATGGAGATTCCACCACTTCCCTGGGCAGCCTGTTCCAATGTTTGATAATCCTTTCAGTGAAGAAATTTTTCCTAATATCTAATGTAAACCTCTCCTGGTGTAACTTGAGGCCATTTCCTCTTGTCCTATCGCTTGTTACTTGGGAGAAGAGACCGACCCCCACCTCTCTACAACCTCCTTTCAGGTAGTTGTAGAGAGCGAGAAGGTCTCCCCTCAGCCTCCTGTTCTCCAGGCTGAACCACCCCAGTTCCCTCAGCCGCTCCTCAGAAGACTTGTTCCTGCATGCCTCTCCTCAGGAAGCTACTTTCTCAACCTAAATTTATCCAGCGAGTATAGTTTACATCAGTGGCTCTGGCAGTTGTTTCTCCTTTCATAGGAAACCGGTGTACGGGGTGGTGAAGTGAGATTTTTCTTAGAATCTCACAGCTCTGATATTTGTTTTCTCCCCAATAAACATTCTCTCGTTTCCTGAGATGAATATTACACAATCAGGAATCAGTGTTTCATTTTTTCTCCTCACCTGCCTCCAATAACTTTGGAGCTTGTTTACCAATTTTAATCCATCCTGAAGGTGTGACACAAACCTCAGAAATCCCTGAGTTCCTGCTTGTGTAAATCAAAGCTGAGCAGAGGACAGAAACCTGAATTAGTCCTCTCATGTAGGGAAGGATTTTCTCCAGCGTGTGTCATATTCCAGGCTATCTGCTGCATGTGCTTTTCCAGCTGGGTGGGATGAGGGAAAGGCTGGGATTATTGCAAGTAAGAGCAGGGTCTTTAGGAGACAGGAGTCGCAGGTCTGCTGCTCACACGACTGCTTTTTATTCCCTCGTTCCTCCAGCTTCGGCATTTGATGGGTTGAAAATTTGCAGAGGGTAACGGTGAAATAGAATTTATCTTGAGTAAGTGTCCAAGCCTTTTACAGGGCTGTATGAAATAAAATGGGCTGTATGAAATAAATAAAGCTAGCTGGGTTTCTTTTCAGAGAGAAGTAACCAGAGATACCTCTCTGCAAGCTAATGCTAAGCCTCAGAGATACCCATTTTTTACCCATCACCTTTTTAAGATGTGTCTGCTGTGGAGGAAGAGGAATTAATGCATGAGGAAGAAGTGCAGAAAAAGTTTGCTAGGTTGAAAACTGTACATCACTGTGGATGTGGTTGCAGGTCTGCAAGATAGTTCATGTATGAACATCCCTGAGTTAGCTGAGATGTAGCAACTGACTGGACATGCCCTCCAGCTGGGCCTTCATCGCAAAGTGCACCCAGCTTTTGGGGGGATTATAGCAAACCTGTTTCATTTTGCATTGCCATGGGAGAGGTGAATCATGTAGCTGGTTATCTGTGATGAGATTCACCTGATTAGATGTATCTATGGTGTCAGAGTCTGCATTTGAGATTTACTCAATAGAGTTAATGGAGTCAAGGTTGGAAATTATCTTCTGTAAGGTAGATGTCTGCATTTGGTCAAATGAACACACCCTAACTCCATTGATTTATATTGATTATATCCTCTTCACTGGCTCTGAATAGAGCCAATGTTCAGGCACTTCAGATAGGGGCTTACACATTGTAGACACCTAAAGTTATGTGAGATGAATCCCATCCTTGGTTTCACTTCACATGTTAACCTCCTAAGATACTCTAATGTGGTCCATTACACACCATGCGAGGAGATAGACCTTAAAGTGGGTAAATAACACAGATCTGTCTCAGGAACTGTAGAGTGGTGGCCTTAGTGCAGATGAGAAGCAGATCCAGTCAATCCAAACCACTTCTTGTTGACAGAAAATGGCCAAGTGTACGTGCAGAAGAAGCCCACCATGTACCCACCCTGGAACAGCACTTTCGACGCCCATATCAACAACGGCAGGGTCATGCACATCGTTGTCAAGGACAAAAGTGCCGAAATGGTTTCAGAGACCACGGTGGAACTCAAGGTGCTGGCGGAGAGGTGCAAAAAGAGCAATGGAAAGACGGAGATATGGGTGAGCATCGTGACCTCCTCTTGCGGGATGTGATGGGGAGCTGCTGTGGGGTAGGGGAATGCCTTGTGTCCATGCCAGGCTGTGACTGTAACCAGCAGGGCAGCACGAACTGGCTGCCATTCACAGAACAGTGTTTTGAGTCTACTTGGGTATGACTTGAGGGAAAGACTTCCATGCATATCAGAAAAAAAAGAAGAGCGTGGCACATTTATATTACCTGCTGCTGTTATACGGAAATATATTCCCTCTGTTAGCAAGGATTCTGGTTCATGTGCCCACGAATTCATCTTCGCTTAGGAAACCCATTGGGGACAACTGGTAATATGAGTGGCTAAATGTGAATTATTTTATGTGCTCTGGAGAAACAGCCTTAAAAATTTAATCTGATATCAAGTACGTGATTCACAGCTGCCTGACTTAAGAGTTATGCCAAAGGAACGCCTTTAAAATCACTGGAGTTATAGCGGAGTAAATTTGAAGTAACAGTCTTCATAAGGATGTTGAATGTAAGGTTGTGTTCCCTGGTAGTCCAAGGAAGAAAGTTCTTGATAATATTCTTTCACATGTAGTATTCTGTAGCCATGTCATGAGTAACAATAAAGTGGAAAGACATTGGGAAAGAAACTGATTTCCTGGAATTTTTGTTTGTTTTTTTTGTTTTGTTTCTCATGCCAGTTCTCAGGCTAAGCTGCTTGGTTTAAGCAGAGATTAGAAAAGTCAAAAAGGCCTTGGTCACTTAACAGACCTGAGACTAAGATTTGGTAGAGTTTTGCACATTTAACGCACAAGTTGGAAGGAACTGAGATACTTAGGGACGGAATTTCAAACCAAAAGACTCTGCTCAGCATCACTCCAACCCCAGGCTTCAAAGCCATGGGGGACAGCAGCCTGGTGAGGAGGAGAGGGGGCACGTAGGCTGGGATGCTGCTTCCTTGCAGCAAGAGCAACAGACCCAAGGTCAAATGGAGTTGGGAGATCCCGGTCCTGCTGTGTCCCAGGCTGGTAGTGACTTCTGAGGTCTTCTGTCCACTTACTGCCTGATACAAGTCACGACCTAGGAAGGGTGGTCCCAGATATCCCATTCTGCAAGGGTCATGACGGGAGAGAATAACATTTTTCTTGCTTTTATGTGCATGGAAGTGCTTCACCTGGAAGGTGGAGGTAACCTTGCTCAGGCTGTGCTGGAGGTGGGTGGAGAAGGCACAGTTGTGGTTCTCAGGCTAAAGAAATCCTTGAATACAGATCTCCTTATTCCTAGGTGAGTGGATCCAGATTTACAAAGGCAGCTATGGATGGAGGTTCAGATAGGTGGGAATTTCCAGGTCCAGTGGGAATTTCCAGGTCCAGTGGGAAGGGCCAAAAAATGCCTGAGTAAGCTTGTAACATCACTCATATTGATGGTAAAATGGAAGTGAGACTTGCAGAACTAAGCTTCTAAAAGATTTCAGCATCATTTAAGTACCTCTCTAAGTTGGCTGTTTTTTTTCAAGGTAGTCCCGCTTCCCCACTGCGAGATCCACTGGGAATTACAAGTTGTCTCTATAGACAATGCTGGTCCTGAGCTGGGGTCCAAAAATGTGCATGCAGTTCCTGTGGTTTAGTCACATTTATCTCTTTATCATGGTCTTCAGTGGTTTGATAAAAGGTGATCTAGCCTCCTCTCTCTATAGTTGCTCCTACCCTGCCTTGTTGTCCCACACGGGTATGAGCAACCCCAAAATTAGCGTTCATTGGCATTCATCACTTCCCGCTGGGGAAAGGAGATAGCTTGAGTCATCTGAAATGATTATTGCTTCTTTGAGTGACTGTTTAATAATTGCACCGGTCTTTTTTTCTTGTTTTTCACTTATCTCAACCAGCTAGAACTGAAACCTCAAGGCCGAATGCTGATGAATGCAAGATACTTCCTGGAAATAAGCGGCAAGTGATTTTGTTAATTGATAGATGTGATTTCTGGTTATGTGGGGCAGACATGGTGTCTTCACTGAAAGCAGTGCCTACGTTATTACTGATTTATTCATAAGTTCATAATGGTTTGAAGTGAATGCTCCAGAAAAGCAATTTTTATTGTATGGTGGGGATGAAGATTGACGGTTCCTCTGTGATTCGCAAGGCAGGTTTTTGGCCGTTTTCCCACGAAAGTGGTAGATTTTCTCATTACACTAAATAAGACAGAATATATACATAAGGAGCCAGCTCCTTCTGAAATCATTCTGCTTGCATGTATGCATGTAACATGTGCTGTGGTGTGCATTATAGGGCAGATGTAAAGGCTGGGATATAATTTACAGTTGACAACACCTGAGTATATGTGTTAGCTGGGCTTTTAAGATCAAGAGCAATCTAGGCAAAACAGGAAAAGAACCTGGAGAGTGATTCATCTGACGAAATGCAGGTTTCTGCTGCAAGGTGAGCTGAGTCATTCACTGGGCTACATTGCCTGGTCCAGCTAGACCTCCAGGGATGTGTCAGTGGCTTAGTCACCCTGGACAGGGGACACACTGTCATTCATGTGTCTTCACTGAGAACCAAATCCCACCTGCGGAGTTCAATGTCCATGTGAAATGCATTTTGCTTTGTTGAAGCAAATGGGTTGCAATCCAAATGCTCAGTCTTACTCTCCTGTCTTTGATGCCCAAGTTCTTGCTGCCTTTCACAGACGTGGGGTGAAGCTGTAAGGTGTAGATATCATGGAATCACAGAAGTTTCAGAGTTGGAAGGGACCTCTAGGGATCATCTAGTCCAACTCCCCTGCTGATGCAGGAATGCCTAGAGCACATTACTCAGGACTGCATCCAGGCGGGTCTGGAAAATCTCCAGAGAAGGGGACTCCACAACCTCCCTGGGCAGCCTGTGCCACTGCTCTGTCACCCTCACTGTAAAGAAGTTTTTTCTTAGGTTTGAATGGAACTTCCTGTGTTCCAACTTGTGCCCATTGCCCCTTGTCCTGTCACTGGGAACCACTGAAAAGAGTCTGGCTCCATCCTCCTTCAACCCACCCTTTAGATAATTCTAAGCAAGAATAAGGTCTCCCCTCAGCCTTCTCTTCTCCAGGCTAAAGAGTCCCAGCTCTCTCAGCCTTTCCTCATAAGGGAGATGCTCCAGTCCCCCAATCAATATCTGGAAGGACCTTCCGTTTATAGAAACATAGAAGTACTGAAAGCAGCTAATAGCATGTCCATACTGATATTTTCTTCATCCATTCCTGCCTTTAATATGGGATAGACTATTGTTTCCTCCTCGTATGGTATAAAATATCAGAGAGGCCAAAGCGTAGAAAATGCAAGTTGTGTTTGTATTACAAATAGCAAGATCAGCACCAGATCACACAGGGGGCAGTTTCCACAGAACACCTATGTAAGTCACTGTGTAATGCATGAGTAAAACAAAACAGAGATCGAGAGTGAGATATTGTGTGCATATCTAGATTTGTAGACATAAGCACATATATGAGTGCACATGTGTATGCGTAGTCAGGATTAGTTTGTTTGCTCTTCTAAAAAGTTTAAGGGATAACTGAATAATGGCATGGACACAGCAAACAGCAAAGAAATTGTTGGCATGGAAAAATAACAAGAAAAAGAAAATCCTAGGAACATACATACGTGCTTACTCACACACATGTACATGCACACATAAAGGCTTCATTTAAATACCAGCATATATATGTACATGTGTGTTTGTGTGCATATATAGATAATTACTAATTTTTATGTAATTATGTCTTTTTTAGGGCATGGTTCTTCAGTGCTATACAAAGTTAGAATTTTATGTTTAACTGCAAATTGTCTCTCCTTGGGAAATTTCTGGTCTGCGTCTCAAAAGCAGCATTATGAATATCCAAGGGAGCTCAGAGTCCCGAGTTTAAAGTAATTCTAGTGTCCCTGTAGGAACGATAGATAAAAAACCCATCCAAACAAGCCTCATGTGGGTTTCAGAAAACGGTATTTCTTAAAAGTGTTCATTCCCATGAGTGAATCATCAGCTTCAGTCACTTACTATTTTGGCAGCTGCGTTTTCTCCAGGTGTGTGGTCAGGACAGGGTACCCTGATAAATTTTGTGTTTCCTTTCCCCTAGATGCAAAGGACCTGGCTGACTGTGAGACCGAAGGCTTCTTCTCCTTGCACCAGCGCAGGGGAGCCATCAAACAGGCCAAAATCCATAATGTCAAGTGTCACGAGTTCACGGCCACCTTCTTTCCACAGCCCACCTTCTGCTCTGTCTGTCATGAGTTTGTATGGTAAATGAAACCGAATCTATGCATTTTCCCCTTTTAACTCCAGGGACCAGCTCTGCTTCTCCAGTGAATATCTGTGCTCCTGCTTTCGGCAAAGGTCGCAGGACCGGACACTTGGCATCTTACATGTGGAGTTATTGCATTGCTTGTAATTCCAACTGTGAAATTTCCCTTCATTTTTTAGTTTATTTTTTATAAATATTTTTGGGTTTGGCCAAACGCACAGACGTTTCTCATCAGCCCAGTTTGCTGTTTGGATATTGTGAAATTCAGGACGTGAATACGTGCTGAAAAGGCTGTGAAAACCACAGAGAATCCCTCCACAGTTAGATTGAATGAAGACACTTTGATTAGAGAAGCTCTATACAAGCTGATAAAAAGTAAAGCTGTTCTATTCTGTTTCTGTCATACGTATTGCTCTCCTTTCTTCTGTGGAGGCTTTCAGAAAATTCAGAATTAACCATTTCTCTGTTTATTTCAGGGGTCTGAATAAACAAGGCTATCAATGCAGACGTAAGACACTTTTTTTGGGTTTTTTTTGTTACTATCATTTTTCACTTCATCTTTTCTTAAGGCATTTTTTAATTAACACCGTGACACACTTGTTCTTTCAGAATGTAACGCTGCCATTCATAAGAAGTGCATTGATAAAGTAATAGCCAAGTGTACAGGATCAGCAATCAATAGCAGAGAAACAATGGTACGTATTATTATTCGGCTGCTTTTAAAAAACTTGAGTCTCATTCAGATCTCTCCTACATTGCTGTAAAACAACTTCTGATGAAGCAAAAGGTGCTACTGAACTAAAAGCTGTGTGATCTGATCTGTGCCCTTTGTTTTTCACGTTCCCAGTGGTTTCATTACCTCCTACTTGTGATTTACTCAAATGCAGCCGCTGAATAAGCAGTTGCTGAATCAGGACTGACATTTTGCTCATGTATGAAGCATAGCTCAGAGGGAAGTCATGGACGTGAGGTGGAGATTTACCGGAGGAAATTCTTCACTATCCAATCTTAGGCAGGACACCACACTCAGTTTTCAAAGCAGCACCTTAACATCCCACTCTGTTATCTGAGATTTCCAGTCAGTGGAAGATCTAGCCTCTCCACTGTTATTTATTGGATTTTTCTCATATCACTTTATAATAAACCTTCTTTTTTGGTAGGCTAAAGTGGAACTTTAACTCTTGATAGGACTATTCCTTTTTTCTTAATTGCGTCCCACAACTTCTGTTTGCCTCCAGTCCCACCCTGGCTCCTGTTCTCCTTTTACAGTCTTTAGAGGTGAGATTCACCTGTCTTCTGACATCTGCAGGGTAGATGTATCCAACTTTGTCATCACCTTTGGCTCCCTATATACTAAAAGAAGAAAAAAAGGTTCTTCCAAAGAGTGATTTGTGAGAACAAATGTTGACATCCGTTTTGGGATGGGATGAATAATTTTTAGAAGTACCTCTGTTCTTCCGTTGAGCATTAAGGGAGTCTGGGTGCATAGCTGAGATGCAAGCAGCTATCTGGCCAGATAAATCAAGCCCAGGGATTAAATGACCCAGTTCCCACTGAATTGCACAGATATTATGTGTCAATATTTGGCTTTGTATATCTGAATGATAGTTTTAGGTAGTTTTTTTCTTGATGGTCATACCCAAGGATAAAAGGTCAGTAGACATCCCATCTTCTGTGGTACAAGCCTGGGGGCTGTTGGTTTTCCATGCAGAGCTGAGGTGGAAAGGAGTAAATTGCCAACATGGCTTTTCTCTTGCAGTTCCATAAAGAGCGGTTCAAGATTGACATGCCTCACCGCTTCAAAGTCTACAACTACAAGAGCCCGACTTTCTGTGATCACTGCGGCACGCTCCTCTGGGGCCTTGCACGACAAGGACTGAAGTGTGATGGTGAGTCCCCGACGTACGTGGCACGAGCTGAGCGTGGGAGTGGGCCATTGTCTTGAGAGGGTTGCAATCTGAAGAGCCAAATCTCATTTATCATACTTCTCTACAAGACCTGTATGAGATGGCATCTGAGGTCGTGAAGGAGTGGTCAAGAGGACCATCCTTCAAGGAGGATCATTCTTCAAGGAGGACAACAACTGTCAGTATACAGAAAGATATGTGGTCCACGAGGCTGAAGAGTTGCTTCCCAGAGAGGCAAAGAGCATCTCTGTGACACTGCCGATCTTCCAAAATCTCTCCTAATATCAACTTGCGTGCTCTGTTTCCACTATCAGACAGACCCAAGACACTTCACCATCTTCATAATCCTGTACTAATGGGGAGGTCCTATTCTGTGACTATGGTTCTGTGATTACAACTCTGACACCTCTTGTTCTTTCTTTCAGCATGTAGCATGAATGTCCATCACAAGTGCCAGACAAAAGTAGCAAACCTTTGTGGAGTTAACCAGAAACTAATGGCTGAAGCTCTGGCAATGATAGAGAGCACGCAGCAGGTAAATACTTTAAGCCTTGAGTGACCTGGAGGAAGGAGGATCAATTGTTCAATGTCTGTTTCACTGCAAGAAATAAGAGCATTGAGTGGAGCACTGTGGGTAGCAAGTTCAAAGTAATAACTAGAAAATGGGTCCTACATGGAATAGGTGGTTAAGCTCATCTCAGCACTTCGTGGAAGCCAAAAGTTTTCATGGGTTCAGGTGACAGTCTCCAGTGTTTATAGAAGAGAAATCCATTCAGGAATAATAGAATGATTAATTGTGTTAATAGAAAACCACTTCCTTTGAATCAGGAAACCTCTGAGCCACATATCTGTGGAGACAGGGAGAATATTCTGAGGAGATGACTTTGCATGTCTGCACTCTTCTTATATCTTCACCTGGTGTCTGCTTGACCCCTGTTGCAGACAGGACATGACCTGGATGGACTCTTGCTCTGATTCGGAATGGTTGTAGTTACATTATGTTTGTAATTGAGGTTGTGTAACGGGGTCCAAGGCAGAGTGGAGGAACTTGGTTTGGGTCCTTTTGCTGTCACTGCCTTGCTCCGTGCTTGTGACTTAGCAATTTGTTCTGTGACTCTCTGATCCGTTTGGAATGAAACTCCCCAGAGCATGGACTCTCATGAAGAGACCTGGGCCTTGGGGAGAGGATCTAGATACTACTGTCGTATAAACAACACTGTATGAGCACAGGTCATTGAATTAAAAGAAGAAAAAATAGCTTGTCGCAAGCCCAAAGCCATAACAGAATTTAGAGATCCTAGTTCAAAATCAGGATTTTTAAGATGGCTCTCAGCTCCTGAGTAACCTCAGAGAGGGACAGAAACTGTAAGTACCAAGTTCTCCATATTTAGGTTACTCAAGTATCTCAAGGCAATATCTTCATCCATACAGCAGGTGTTTTTCCATCTATACCTTCCTGAGGGGCTATATCTACCAGGTTTAGCTCTGCATATTTCTTACCTTTATGTGATAGTTAGTGCTGCCAAACCTCCAAAGAGGACTTTTTTCTACTCTTTCTTCTCTATTTCCTACCTGCTGTCTCCCTACAACTCCTTGCACTGTATACTTGGAGTCACCATTGAGAGATGAAGTGGGCAAACAATTGATACTTTCCCCAAAATACTCTTCTAATCTCCAGAAATTTAGACTTTGGGGACTTCTTGAGATGTAGGTGAAGTCTTAGTGTTTAGTAGCCCTCAGAGGATTTATCTTTCATGTTTTTGTCTCGTCACCCTTGAACCCAGACAAATTCTTACCTTCTGCAATATACTGGTGCAAGGAGTTCTTCAGAATGACATCCAGACACTGTGCAGGGATGAGGCTGCAGCATGTTCCAGCCTCTAGTATTTTTCCAGATTTCTCTTCAAAGAGGACTATTGGGAAGGAAGTTGTTAATTAAAAAGCCCTTTGTGTGGATAGGCAGGGACTCAGCCCCCTGTGCAAAATAAGGCATCTCTATATTGGCAGTACAAAGACCTGTTAACACCCACACACCTCTCACAGAAGGCTATGGGTTCCTCTAGGTTACCAAACCCCTAAACGTTAGGCTCTTCTCATAAGCAAAGACCTCTTCTAGATCTTGGCTTCTGTGACAGTCACACGGAAGAAGCCACAGTGTCCATAAGCTCAGAACATGACATTTGGCTCAAAATTCATTTGATGTTTTCTGTAATCCAGGCTCGCTGTCAGCGTGACACTGAACAGATCTCCAGGGACGGACCTCTTGAAATTGGCTTCCCAGTTCCTGTAAAGGAGGTAACACCGCTTCACGCATTGCCAGCATCTACAACAGGAAAAAAAGGTAGTTTCCCTTAGTGATATGGAACAGTAGGCTTTGTTAATTTTTTGGTTTGTACATGATTATGTGGAGGTGACAACGATGGGGAATTTGTTAGCCATTGAATCTTTCCTGCATCTTTTCAGCCTCGAGCAAGTCATAGCCTTTCTCATCCCAGGATATCAACAGCTCTTCCCAGCCACATCACTTGGGCATGGCAGATACCCTAGATCTCAACCTGGTTCCTTTTCTTTCTGTGAACCTTCACTTCCCTCATGCCATCCCAACCTCTGATGACATGAGACACCAACCACCAGTCATTCAGCTAACCCCTAAACTCTCTTTCTGACCTCTACTTGAGCACACCTCATACCTCCACTGGCAATAATGTATTTATTCCTTTCTTGGGACTCGTATATAAAATCTGAGAACTTTAAAAAGAAACCAAGCTGTAAACAGGAGATTGGGAGTACTGGCTTGGCATCCAGTACCTTTGAAAACCATTGACAGATCCCCAGTTCATTCACCCAGGAGCTGATCTAAGTGTCACGGCCCTCTGTGCTACACGAGAAGACATTTAGTAGGGTGAATGAGAGACTGGGGAAGACCACTGATTAACAGACCTTGGGCAAAGCTACTGGGGGCTCAGTGGCCTTAAAAATTACAGTCTCCTGGGGACATCCCTTGTTTGTCTGCTTTGTGCTTGAGTCACAGAACTCCGGATATTAGGAGCAAAAATGTCACTATCTTTCATTAGACCCATGTGACCCATGTAAAAGGCCATTTTAGGACCCCTCCAGCTTCATGGTTCATGGTGCCCCTCCAAGAACTGTACTGTAACTGCAGTAGACCTATGATGGCACTGACACAATGCTTTCCTGCCTCCCACAAGCTCTAAAATGCATCAACCAGAAAGGGGAGGGGAAAAAACCAAGAATGCAACTGAATCAATACTTAAATCTAGCAAGGACTGGGACAGTGGGTCCTCAGCTGCAATCCTAAGCAAAGGTCAAGCTGAGACCCCAGCTCCTACCATCATCCACTTTCTCAATGCAAGTTAATACTGCCCTGTGTGCAGATAATATCCTGGAAACTGGACCTAGGGCAAAATGTGAGAAGGCACCAGGTAAAGCACGGCAAAGCCACATTATACCAGTGCTCTGGGTTTGATACTGTGCAGCACCAGGCTATCAAGCCTCAAAGGCTGGTTTTGGTACCATCTGAGCTAAGGGGACAGTGCCCTTTGGCCCCCAAGGGGAAATAAATGATGTCCCCATCTGTGGTTTTTTTCTTTCTTTTCTACAAGTAGAACTGGCTATGCTGATGTGAATCTGTAAAGCCCCAAATGGTTTCACATCTGGTTTAGCTGTGGGTCTGTTTGTCTGCTGGGTAGTGTTTTTGCTGTTCAGCAATTTAGGACAGCACAGCAAATGTGCACTTGAATACCTGGGATATATCCAGCAAGGGACAGGATCTCTTAGAAGTTCATGTACATCCAAGTGAATGGAGTATTGAGGAAACTCTGAATAGTTCCACTCCAGGACAGTTGGAGTACTTGATCAGAGCTTCACATCCAGAGTAGGGGCCCAATATGAAAATGCTGTCCCATCTGCTTCACGTGCTAGCTTTGCCAAGAGTCTTGAAAAGGTCTTGAAAAAATGGGACCACATCGTAACAGCAACCAGCAAGTAGGAATGAAGAACACAGGTGGCCAGAAATGAAGGGTTTGGTCATGTTTTGCTGCCATAAAACAGAAAGACAGATGAAGGAGTTTGTAAAGTGAGAGTAATACAACTGAAGAAGGTGGAGTTACGCTGGAGTAAAATTTCTTCCAGCGAGAAAACAATGTGCAGAGCCAATCTATTTAGTAGATGTGGCCACCACATTTCCATTCATTTGCAATACCCTTTTGAAACTCTAAACACAATACGTGTAAGCGTTCTGGGGATTTTCGGCTCATTTCCAGGGGGGTTTATTTGAATGTTTTGATGTGTGTTGCAGAGCCACAGGGTATCTCCTGGGAGACTCCGGTGGAGGGCACAGTGAAGGGGGAGTCTCTAATAGAGTCAGACTTGGGAGGACAGCCCCAGGAGCAGGAAAAGCACCAAGTGCAGCTAAAACTAACCATTGAAGATTTTGTCCTGCACAAGATGCTGGGGAAAGGCAGTTTTGGCAAGGTAAGCATCAGGGGGCTAGGCGCCACTGCATAGCTCTGCATATTGGTTATTATGGCACTAAGTAGCGTGTGGTTTGAAGGCCACTTTGGAAAAAACATCTCCAAGCCCTCAAAGAACCCTTGTTCTGGTACGGCTGAGTCTTGAACCCAGTCTTCTTGCCTAAGACAAAGATTCTCCCCACCCTTCCCTCTGCCCCATGAGTTTGCTGTTGCATGAGCACCCACGACAAGAGAGGAAAGAAGCTGAGTAAAACCTTCTGTGCAGGTTGACAGGGCCTGGGCATCCACAGAGAGCTGGTGGGAATCTCTGCTGTTCCCCTTCATGCAGCTACTCCTGCCAGCTTAACTGAGCAAGCTCCGAGGGAGGCGGAAACATTAGCTGAAAAGTTGAGTGTGGATCACCTCCCCTCTCTAAGAGCAGCAGGTCCCCAGCTGGGAACGCTAACTGCTCTTTCCCAGCTCCGATCTGTGCTGGAGCCTAAAGCAAATTTTGCAACAGCCAAGAATTTGTGCTTTTGAAACAAGAACCACCTGTTTTCAATGGATTCATTTATCTTGATGAATTGCGGATTGTTCCTCCTTCTTGCAGATGTCCCCTGGAAGGGGATTCATGTCACTCAGTGCCAGCGCAGAGCTGCATGAAGCAGTTTCAGGGGAACTCACCATTGTGTTTTCACAGCCAAGAAGGAGAATGAGTATTATTATGTATCTCATTGCTCAGATCCCAAACCTTTCCAAGGTGGAAACTCTGCCTTAAATAAAGGGCTGCTTTTTGCCTGCGAAGTGAGCTGGAGCAATTGCTGCAGCCAGTTCTTAAACTGGTGAAATATTTGCTGTGTTGGCTTTCCAAGACTTGAAAACACTTGGCATGTCTACACTTTGCCTGGGAAGCAGAGCTGAGACATCTGAGTTAGAGCTAAGCCAAAATACCCCAAACTCCACAGCACAGACTAACCTGGACTCAAGAGCATAGATATCATAGAAACATTTACATTGGAAGGAAGGGACCTCTGGAGGTCATCTAATCCAACCTGCTGCTCAAAACAGGTCTAATCAGATAAGGTTGCTCAGGGGTTTGTCAAATCAAGTCTTGAATATCTCCATGGAAGCAGACTCTATACCTTGCTTCAGCCCCCTGGGTTAACATGGACTCTCCAAGCTTGCAAACGTCTGCGTCTCTCTGCAGCGCACCATGTGGGTGTGGAGAAGATGGGCTTTTTCATGCCCTTCTGCGGCAAACCTCGCCCACAAGTTTCCTGTGTAGGTGTTGCTCCTGGTGCCCTTATTTGCTTGGAGCAAGATTCACTTCCCCATAGAGAGGACAGGCTGTGCAGATCTTGGTGTCTGAGGGGTTTCTCCAGCTCTCCATGGACCAGGGAGCTCGAGGGCCAGACCCATGAGGAAGCCCCCTCTGCGGGAGGTCGAGCGTTGCCTACCTGCACCTTGGAAGTCACAGCACAAGTCACAAATATACTGCGTTCCCCAGTTTCCCCCGGAGAGCAGTGCCCTGCACAAAAACAGGGGTAAAAAGGGTGCCTGCAGCATCAGCACTGTTAGCATCTCTGGTCATTCACTGCAGAGACAGAGGGAAGCTCTAGGCTCGACTCTCTGTCTAGTGCTACAAAGTGAAATGCAGCAGTAGCCAAAAGGGTAAATAAAACTTTTTGTCAGGGCTACAACATGTCTGAGCTTACTCAGTAAATAGTGTCTGGTAGAGAACTTCAAAGACCTCTTTGATGAGTCTTACATATTTATTCAGTCTATGGGAAACAGTGTCGACAGGCTGCTAGCGTAAAGATCAGGACTGGCGCTGCCTTCCAGCAGAGCCTTCTTTGCTCTGTGGTCTCTAGAAAACCCTTCTCTGCTGCTCCGTGTCTCATTTTCCCTGCCCATAAAAACAGATAGAGGTCCTAACTCCTCTGAGATGTGTTTTGCTCTTCTCAGAGAAGAAGTCCTGCAGAGGTACGGGGGACCCAGCCTGTCTATTCAGGCCTCCTGCTAACTGGGAGGAAGGGGGAGAAAGTCACATCTGATAGAGATCAGTCTAACTGCTGGTAGACATCAGTTTACACCTGCTGAGGATCTGGTGCAGGGCATTTGCATTTCACATGTTGACAAAGCAAAATTCTATGTTTTGTTATTTAAAGTCATAAAACAGGAAATGTATCTCGTAAGCATTTGCATAAAGATGGTTTCTGTTGTCAGAAGTGTTTGGGTCTCTGACATGTCCTGCCCATACGGGCATGTGGCCCCTGCTCTTGTAATCACCCGGACCCTCTCACCCCTCCCTGGTGTTCAGCTTCATTCCGGGTGTGGTGAACAAACTTAAAGTCTACAAAGTCTTAATGGCAGAATTGGGCCTTAAACATCGGCTTTTTTAAGGTCTACCCTAGTGAATTCCCCAGAGCCCAGCTCCCATCCTCGTGTGGCTGTGTTGCCAGCTCTGAGAGAAGATCATTGCTCTTTCTGAGCAGCTGTTTCCACCCTAGGTGTTCCTTGCAGAGCTGAAGAGCACAGACCAGTATTTCGCTGTGAAAGCCCTGAAGAAGGATGTGGTGCTGATGGATGATGATGTTGAATGTACGATGGTGGAGAAGAGAGTCCTCTCCTTAGCTTGGGAACACCCATTCCTGACTCATGTCTTCTGTACGTTCCAGACCAAGGTAAGACAAGGATCTGTCACCTTCCTCCGTGGGGTGAGGATGCTTTGCTGAGATAAGGATACTTGGTGAAGTGCTGAAGTCTGCTAGATGTTAGGGTATAGCTCGGACATGAGGTGGTTCTAAGGGAAGGGATCTTCAGGTTAACCACTTGGGAAGTGGCTCCAGAAATTTCATCTACCTTCCCCACAGGTGCACCTAGGGGGTGCATTTGAGGATTATGGCATCCAAGACTGACCGAGGTGGCTATGCAGAGACCCGCTGTTAAAATCTGCGTCCTGGTACCCTGGGCTGAGGAGGATGTGCAAAGGCCACAGCCACAGCCAGGGTGCAGATGTGCCCACACTGGTGTTATCTGAACCTCTTGAACCATAAAGTGGTATGCTACAGCAACTAGCCTGGATCAGAGCTAACTCAAGAAATTCTGGTTATGAAGAATAAACATGTTGTCTTTCACTTTAGGAATCTTCTTTCCCCCCAGTTACTGGTAAATTGCATCAGACTCTTCCTAGTTCACGTAGGACCATTGACGGTGAAGACTGCAGTTCAGAGGGGCAGCACAAAGCATCTTCACCTGAAATCCCACTTAGGCCTCCAAACCAAAATTGAAATGACATTTAAGTAATGTATGTATCTTCATGGCCCTACATGGCAACAAACCACCAACTGATTAGCTTTCCAGAGCCTTTTCTACAGCCACAACCACTCATCTTAACACTAAAACATGCACAAGGCATAGAAAAAAAATGATGGAAGGAAATTTGAGAGATTGTCGTGTCTGTCCAACCTACCCAAACCACTCCCGAGAGATGTTTGCTGTCCCAAAGCTCAAATTCAGAGGAACGTCGCTCTCTCAAGGCTGCTTGTTAAGGGTCTTGTTAGGATGCTCCCAGTCCTCGCTCGGTCCCAGGATTTAGCGATACAAAATACTGCCTGGTGTGAGGTTAGGACCTGCCCAGCAAGAGGCTTGTTGCTTCTGCAGGGTCAGGAGGAACAAATATAACCTCTGAGGTATAGACCAGCCACCCATGGGATGCGGCACCTGTTTAAAGACAGACTAAATTTATAACAGGGAACATCTGGGAACTGCCATAGGCGATGTGACACTAAGCCCAGGCTTTCATGTTTAACCCCTTCAGGACTGTTGGTCAGGACGGCACATCCTGGGAATGGAGCCTTGCCTGGCGAAGAAAGAGGTTAATTCCCTTTTTTGGGGGCTAAATTTCAGAGGAAAATATAAATGACCCAACTCCAAAAGCAAAGAAAATCAAGACTTAACTAAAAAGGCAAAATATTCACAACAGTCCCAGCTCTACAAGGGAGCTTATACTCCAGGGAGAGCTGCTTGTGCTGCCAGTAACTCCAGGTGCCCAAGGGGACCGACACCAGTGGCTGACTGGCATGCAGCAGCAGAACCGTCTTGTCTGTGGTCCAGCCCTGGTCCAACCCTGATCTGGAAGCTGGAGGTCAGGTTTGGGATGGCTACAGCAGTGGCAGCCTGCAGCTCTGGTTTCAGGGAGTGCCTGCACGCAAGTGTCCGCTTCCCTCGTGAGATCACAACAAGAAGATGACAGACCAAATGGAGTCACGCCAGGAGCCGGATGGGATTTACTGACCATTTAAGGTGGGACTGTGCTTCCAGCTGTGGCTGAGGCAAGGAAAACCTGCAGGATGGAAAAGCAATGAGCGCCTGAAAAAACCAGGGGTGCCAGGCTCAAAAACCTAAGGGATCTTTTCCTACACTGTCGTAGGGGCAGCGTCAGGATATTGCCCTCTTGACATGTAGAAAGCATCTCCATCCATCTCATCCCAAGTCAACATTGCCACTTTAAGAGTTATTTGATCTCCCCATTTTGCCCTCAAGTGCACAGACACAGAAGCTGGAACGTGGCTCGCCCAGGCCAAAGCCGCTCTGGGCTGTGATTGATTTCTAGCTTACGGTTTTCTCCTCTGCCCTTTGCAAGCCAAGCAGCAATCCCTCAACGCGTGAAAGCCATTCAGAGCAGGAGAGCTGTGACAAGCCGTGGACAGTCTTTCACGGCCCAAAGGACAGCATGGTTCAGTTGTAATCTCTTTTCGAGCAGTCATTTTAGAAGCCGGGGCACTGCTGTGTAGTCCCTCTCTGGACTTTTAATATTGAAAACTTGAATTTTCAGTTGAAAAATTGGTGGGGTTTTTTTTTAAGGCATCGCTGGATAGATAAGTCATTTCAAACAGAAATGCATGTGTCAGTGCCTTTTTGAATCTCTAATGGTTTGGCTTGAGAGGTTTCTGAGCTGCTTCAGGTACTGAATGCCTCTGCAAAGGCCAGGAAAAACAGGAATATTCCTACACTGAAACAAGAACCTCAGTTGTCCCCGCGTCTCCAGAAGGAAAAAAAGTCATATAATCTGTTGACGGTTCTCTGAGCTCTGGGATGAGTTTCTTTCTTGGCCTCAACCCAGGTAATCAGTGAATGCTGAAATATAAAAAGCTTGACAGCCCTTCAGACGGGTTTTTGTAGGCACCAGGCACCTAATGCTCCTTTTTCTTCCTGCAGAGGCTGAATGATCAGTGCCTTCAAAACTCAGAATACTTGTCATGTTTGGCTACATGAGAACAAATTCAAACGCATGGGGTTTGGGGTTTTTTTCCCCAATCTCTTTTTGAACTTGCCTGTTTTATTTTACTGCAGGAATCTTTGTATCCAGATATTCAGCAGAGATAATTATATGGTGTGAATGTTAACAACAAGCTCAGGGAGCTGTTCTGTTTATTAGATTTAAAGGGACACTTTTGTGTTCAAGAGGAGGAAAAACATGTTTATTATTCTGTGAAATCCCAAAATTTGTAATGCCAAAACAGTGGATAGCATTCCAGTGCTTTTGTTTTATTCTTCTTTTTGCATTTCACTGATCTTCTGTGATAAAAATAGGCTTTGCCGTTTTGAAAGTCGCTTTTGCTTCTAACTGTTTCTTTACTTCAGTGACCAAGTTTTTATTCACACCCTTTACCTAAATGCAAATTAAGTCTTGAGGCATTTTGGCTCGTAGCACAAAATAGCAACACAGAAGATTATCTCAGCCCAAAAGAGAAGTAATCTTTATTGCAATTTAAAAGCAAATGTTACAGAAACATTTCTTTTCTGCTTTCCTAATGTATTATATCTTTTCAAAGTCCGGGTGGTGAGCCATTTTCAAAGGCTCTGTTGTTTTAATGTGCTTAATACCGACTTTGAAATTTCTTACACTGGCAGGAAGGAGAAAAGGATTGCAAATAAGGAGTGTGATCCTAATTTAGAAATTCTTGGGCTCTGAAGTGTTTTCCATGAGTATTTTCAGGAGATTTCTCATTAAAATATCTCCTTGGAGAAAACTGCAATTCCTGCAAAATTTTCCAAGGGCAATTTCAGTTTTCTTCTATCTTTGTCTTGCCGTTAGAGGGAGAGGGCAGAGTTATTTGACCTGAATCACAGCATGTGGGTTGGCGCACGCGGGTTTCCCACCCGTTCAGTGTTCAGCTCCATTGCCTGGCTGTACCAGGGACCCTCTGAGGAGCCCTGGATCAGGCCCACATGCTGGGCCCAGGCAGTGCAGGATCCCCTCTGACCACAGCACGGCTGCAGGATGCTGATGCATTGCAGGAGAAGTCATCCTGCAGGGAGGTGAGGTTGCAAGCTTTGACTTCCAGCACCGCTGAACCACTGAAGCACAACAAAATAGTGGACGGACTAAACTAAAAAGCGCAACATAAATCTTGGTCACAAGATGAGGTGTCCTATGAGGTCAGACCAGATATCTTTGTAGCCAACATCCTGGTTTTGGCATTGACCAAGATGGAAGACTAAGGAAGAGAGTTCAAGGCAACACCTTGTACAAACCATCCCATGCCTTCATGTTTAGCCATTTGGGAGACACGATCTTGAATCATAGAATCATAGAATGTTTAGGTTGGAAAGGACCTTAAAGATCATCTGGTTCTAACTCCTTGCCATAGGCAAGGACACCTTCCACTAGACCAGGTTGCTCAAAGTCCCATCCAACCTGGCCTGGTTTTGGGGTGGTAAGTCAGCTTGGAAACATCTGATTCAAAGCTAGTTGGCCAAATTTGAACCAACTGATGGGAAAGCTGGGGAAGAATTGGGAAGTTTACAGAAGCTTTGAGGATTTTGCCTCTTGCAACCAGCAGGCTGGAAAACTGGCAGGGTTTCATTCAATCCTGACCCAAATTTCAACATGGTTTGGTAGA
Source organism: Burhinus oedicnemus (assembly GCA_008921705.1). NCBI lineage: Eukaryota > Metazoa > Chordata > Aves > Charadriiformes > Burhinidae > Burhinus > Burhinus oedicnemus. The sequence continues at coordinate 167,478 of VFFE01006200.1, forward strand.
AATAGCAGCATCTCAGCAGAGCTTTGGGATTGCAACAAGGTTCTGCCAGAGAAGGTGTGAACAGCTGTAATTATAACATCAAAAATATGAAGTCTTTACAAGACACTTCTAGGTGGTGTCAGCCCATGTGGTGTGAACAGGTGGAACGTATTGGCAAGGAAAAGAGGTGCCCAGCTCACAAGCATGGGTTTTTTAAGTCATAGATGATCGACATATTAAATACACATATTCTAATTGCCTTCCTGTTGTCCAGCTCTGAGCCCAAAATACATTCACCTTTGTCTGGGATTTCTAAAAGTCTGCAATGCATTTGCTGAGTTCTTTGTCCTGAAAAAAGGTGACTTTTTCACATGAAAACATTGCTTTCTTCCCCCTATTTTTCAGCTGATGAAATATTTATGTTTCATAAATTTGACTACTTTTTGTTTAGTTTTCGGTCTGATGATTTTTTTTATCTCCAAATTTTCACAGAAGTTTTTATGTGGCCTTGAGAAAATTAGCCTCTTTCTGAGATCCCGCCCAATACTGGTAGGAAAAGCCACTTTCTCTTGCACGACAGGGCTGATGGTAACTCAATTTACCTCTGTGAGTGATGTACCCTGCCTGCTGTGAGCTGTGAAGAAGGGTCCTGGGGTCCCAGAACCGAAGTGAAAGGAGCTATTGCCAGCCATGTCTGCACCTTTATGTATACATATGCATTTTTATATATGTGTATAAATATATACACGTGCTTTGTACCAAGTAGATGGGCACACAAAGCTAAGCATCCCAAAGGAGCAGTTTAACGTACAGTCAAAAATGCTGACAGTGCAAAGATTAGAAGAAAAAATAAATCGTGAGATCAGGGACCAGGCTGAATTATTTGACAGCTGTAAGAAATGCTGCCGGCTCCAGAAGATAGACCAGAGAACAAAATTAAACCTGAGGTTGCTTTAATCTGTAAGAAATTGGCTTTGCTAGTCCCCAGATGGTGCAAATACTGATGTTAATATCTCCTGTGGTCACCTACGAGCAAGGAGTGACCCTGTGTTAGCTGTTCCTCATGGGAATAGATGCAGTGAGGCGCACAGGCACGGCTGTCTTTCCCACTGGCGGGGATGCTGTGATGGGACTGCAACACTCCGTGGGTGATGTGGTGGAGAAGGGCTGAGACCTTTGGCTCCCATCTATCCCAGGAACTAAAACATGATGAGCATGGATGAGCACCCAGACTGGGCTGGGCTCAGCTGCATGAAAATGTGAGACAAGAATCAGCTGCAGGAATTGCATGGTGCCAAACCTTCCTTTTGGTAAGGGCCAACCTGGTTCAATGGGCACACAGGGGGGTTAGGTCACTTAATATACATTGAAGAACCTTCTCCATGTGCAGCCATTTCCTCTGGTAACTGCTCTAAATAAGAGTAAAGCAACACTGTCCTGCAGCATTAATTATTCTGATACTAATCCTCCTGGAAGTCCTGGGAAGAAGATTTTTGCTCTTCCGTAAGTAGTGTTAAATTGTGTATTTGTATGTATGCAAGTGCTTTCAAATGCAAAGAAAACAAAATCTGAAAATCTCTGCAGAAAAGTGCTCTGGAGGGCTTCCAGCTGGTTTGAGGATTTTAAGAGCCTGTTATAGGATGTACCTTCAAAAGATCAATTTAAATGCTGCCAGCTTTATACTCATTGTTTATAAAGTTGAAAGCATCTCTGATAGTGACTATTCATTCTCACAGCAGTTGCATGCGGAACAGAAGCAGGTTGGTTTAACTCCATCCCTGCCATGTCCTGGAGAGGCAGAGAGAGCAGGTGGCTCTGCGGAGAGGAGCTCAGCTCAGCACGGGCACCGAGGGACTGATGGGGCAAGAAATTGAGTTCTTGCAGTACTCAAGTCTTTCACCACCTGGCAGGATTGAGTCAACTAGGGAACCGTGTTATTTTGTGTGCAGGATGCACACCCGTATGTGTCTAACTGTGTTGTACAACATCAAGTTGCGTGGTTCTGCCTGCTGTAGGAGCACCGTTTTGTCCTCCTGCAGAGGGGTTTGTCATGTTCCCTCTGTTACGACAGAGAAGGCCCCTGGAAGATGAGCTAGAACTAGGGAATGGCTGACATGAATGTCCTCAAGACAACTAGTGCCAACTGTCCTGGGGCAGCGTCCATCGCTGAGTGCAGGAAATGCCTTTATGGTCCTCCTTGAGCTCTGTGGTTGTAAAAAATGGCCCTAAACTCTGCTGTAAGACCAGAGCACTGGGAGTCTCCTTCTCTGGAGATACTCAAACCCTGCCTGGATGCATTCTTGTCCAACCTGCTTTAGGTGAACCTGCTTGGGCAGGGGGTTTGGACTAGATGATCTCCAAAGGTCGCTTCCAGCCCCTACCATTCTGTCATTCTGTGTGATTCTGTTCTGTTGTGTGAGTCTGGAACCTTGACCAGGAGTTTGACTTGAGCGTTTGCTACCCAAGCATGTTCTCACAATGAAGGTGAGAGGCTCTTCCCAAGCTTTCTTCCGAGATGTGTAGGTCTCAGCACTGAAGAACAGTGTTCCTGTTTATTTGCTTAGCATCCCTGAGCTAGGACCGTCACAGGGGATAAGTGCATGATAAAGTTGTACCAACCCAGCTGCATGCCTTGAGAAATACCCACTCAACGTATGCTCACCTGCTCCAGGTGCTGACAGGCTTCAGAGTCTGGCAGTAGCAGGTAAGAGCCATCAGATAACTTTCCCAGGACAAGAGGAAGTGTAGGTCGGAGCCTGTCTGCAAACACGTCCTCTGTGCTGTTCTAACCCTTTTACCTCTAGCACACTGTCGAATTTTTGGTGGTTTCAAGCATGGGTTTTGCCACTTCCCATTTTTAACGTGTTCTACTGCTCTGTAGATCTCAGGCCTAGGAAGCTGTCTCCAATAATTTGTTGCAGCTTGCACTGCTTGATTACATCTTGCTACTCATAATGATGTACTTAGGGCTGATCTCACGTAATTTTTCTCCGTGGGCCAATCCAGACAACTGACCTTTATAAGAAGCAAGGGGAACTTCGAAGTCTCAGAGCAGAAGAGTCAGAGTGATGCCATCTTTCTTTTCAATAGTGTTTATGTACCATGCTATAGAACTTGATAGACCATGAACTTCAGTATTAATCATACCTAAGTCAAGTTTGTAGTCTTCAGCTTCATAGCTTTAGACAGTTAAGCAACAGAGTTCATGTAATGATCTTTGGATGCCAGTTAATCTGAGAGATTGTCCACCTTTTCTTTCCTCAGATGGCAGAAGAATGCTGCCAAAGTCCCCAAGTTTCAAGTTAGAGCCCCCAGTTCAATTAGATAGGTACATCAGATGGTGGCTCAAATCCGTGAGCAAGCAGAGCACAACTTCTTGTTCTGCTGCATAAACATGGACTTCAAGGTACATTTAAAGATGTGTGACAATGTGTAGCCAAACTCAGTGGACTTTCCAGGGAAACCCAGTGGTTTTCTCCTTCCCAGTCCACTGAGGCTGAATCTGGCCCATTTGAAGACCCAGGAGGTTTCTTCTGTCCCAGTGTGATACATGTGGCTGCTGGTCTGTTGTTAGCTAAAGCTCATCCCCTCCCTGTGTACCTTCGCAGAGAGCATCTGTTCAAGTGTTTTGCTGAATGGGCTCCTGAGCTCATATTGCTTCCAAGATTTATACATTTCTCTACTAAATTGCCCATCTCCATTTGGCCTTCTTACTTGCTTAAACTGATTTACGTGCACAGACCTCTACAGATGCAAGACCTTCAAACTCAAAACCTGCACCCGTTTGGTTTATTGGCAAAATTTGTATTCGTTCCCTGGGAAGCCAGATCTGGCCCTGTGCTTGTCGGATGACAGGTGGGCTTTCCAGCCAGACATCCATTTAAATAAGAGTACTGTAATTAAAAGGATCTGGCTAAAGAAATTGCACAAATTAGAGCAGACAGCTGTTATTTGAAAGGAAAAAACACTTGGGTTTTTAAATAGCCAGCTCTTGGCTTGCTGCCAGAGATGCTTACATTAGATCTTATGGATAAAAATCTTCCTTTAACTGTTAAATATATAAGTGAAAAGAAGTCCATTCCCCCCCCCCCAAAAAAAAAAATCAGCAATACGCAACAAAGGGAAGATATTAATAAACTTTAACATAACATAGAGATGACTAACTTCAGATGTGTACAGAACAGAGGCTTTTGAGAAAAAAAATAAAAATACTGCATCCATTCTATTTTATCCATGCATTTATGCACAAAAGCTGAGATTCCTGAAACAGAAGCTTAAACAGGGAGTGTAACTTATTGCACAGGTACTCTTCTTCCAGAAAAAGGCACTCCTCCTGCTTTGTAGGTGCAACTCAGTGTGGAAGGGATCAGTCTGAATCAGCCTCCAGGTTCTGTGGGGGCCTGATGATGAAGTTAACGGCTCATGAAGCAGCAGAGGGATCAATGTGGTGTACATCCAGGATTGGAAAGGAAACCTTGGTGATCGGTTCTGCTCTTTATTCAATACAGAGATTCCCCCCATCCTTCCTATGTACCAGGAGCAGAGTTTTCCACTGCCCTGACCGAACGACTGATGGTTGCATGCAACTTGGGGACAAGGACCGGATCTTTTCTCCAGGCTTCTCTGACATGCAAGCACTCAATGGGCATCCAGAAGTATGATTAATTCATGAATCTTCCCACTAGCAAGTTATATCTTGCTGTGTTTAACAGAGCGGCTTTCAGGCTTAAAATCAAGCACGTGCTTAAAAGAGATTGCTGCATCTGGCCAGTACCTCTGGTAACTTGAAAAAGTCAGACCCACGTGCCTCCGCAGAAGACGTGGAGGAATGCAGCTAACACCAGCTTGAGCTCACTCCACTGGATGGATAATCCACTGAGCTGGCAACCAGAGGAGACGTGGGATTTACTTCTGCTTCTTCCACTAGTCCCCCAGGAAGTTGGTCCGTCTGTCCTTCTGTCATACAGGCCCTGCAGAGTCACTCATCCCCTTCTAGCGAGCCTTGAGGTCTGCTGGTAAAAATCAATGGCACCAGCTGGGTATTATGTGGCTTTGCAACGTTTGCTAATGCCATTTATACAAACCAGAGCAAAGAGGGTGAGTACGGGCCTAGAGAGCAAAGAGGAGAAATGAGGACTCTGAAAAAGAAACTGCTTTCTTTCCAAAACCCTCTCTGTAATCTTTTTAATCTTTTCCTTCCTCTTTTCAAGTGCTTTCTGGGTGGTTTCTTCTTTTTTTTTTTTTCCCCCCTTTATCTCACCCTTCTCCACCTCTTATTGTCATCTTGTCTCATTCTCTAGGAAAACCTATTTTTTGTGATGGAATACCTCAATGGAGGAGACCTCATGTTCCATATTCAGAGTTGTCATAAGTTCGACCTTCCCAGAGCAACGTAAGATGTTATTATTACCTTTTGGCTTGCAGGTTGCACACATGGTAGAAAAAAAGGCAGCAGCTGCAGACAACCAGGGATCCTGATTTTATTCCCAGCTCTGCTACTGTCCTGTAGAGGAAACCTTGGGCAAATCATTTGACCTCCCTGCAGATTACCCAGCTGCAAAGTGGGGATAATGCTTGTGCTGGAAGCAGAATCACTCTCTATCCCAGCTCTTCCCGAATGGAACAAAACAGGCAGGTCATTCACTGACTCAACGATGGGCTTGGAGCAAGTCACTTCCTCTCCCTGTCCTCTTTCCCCTCCCACAGAAGGGTTTTTAGAGCCCATCCACAGAGCTGATTTCAGTCAGACGAGACCTTGCTTTGCATTCTTGGTCAACCAGGGAAGCTGTTTCTGTCTGGAATTATTACAGATGCTGCTACACCCTTGTCAGCATCGCATTTCTCTGATGGCTTTTCCTTTAGCCTGCAAACTGGGGACCTCCTTCTAGCCCGTGACCTGGCTCCTGTATTTCACACTAACTTCAGCATAGTCCCACAAACATTTGTTCAGAGCCAAGAGCTGAGCTGGATAGAAGTTGTCCCTTAGGATTCCCTGCTTGCTGGATCAGTCCCCTTCCCAGGACTGCAGACCCTCAGAGAGGGGCTCCAGAAGGACCATTCAATCCATGTGAGATCCAACAGCCCCAAGCATGCCTAAGACCATATTTACATGGCCCATGGATGAGGGTCATTTTAAAGGTAAGGCCGCACGTGGAGTCCTGTCTCCAGTTCTGGGCTCCCCGGTTCAAGAAGGACAGGCAACTGCTGGAGAGGGGACAGCAGAGGTCTACAAAGATGATGAGGGGGCTGGAACATCTTTCTGATGAGGAAAGGCTGAGGGACTTGGGTCTTTTTAGTCTGGAGAAGAGAAGGCTCAGAGGGGATCTTGTCAATGCTTATAAATACTTAAAGGGAGGGTGCCGGGAGGACAGGACCAGTCTTTTTTCAGTGGTGTCCAGTGATAGGAGAAGGGGTAATGGGCACAAACTTGACCATAGGAAGTTCCATCTGAACATGAGGAGGAACTTCTTTCCTTTGAGGGTGGCAGAGCACTGGAAGAGGCTGCCCAGAGAGCTGGTGGAGTCTCTGACTCTGGAGACATTCCAAACCCGCCTGGATGCCATCCTGTGCAACCTGCTGTAGGTGTCTCTGCTCTGGCAGGGGGGTTGGACTAGATGATTTCCAGAGGTCCCTTCCAACCCCTGTGATTCTGTGACTCTGTAAAGCAACCTACAGGTGTCTCCTGTGAATTACAGCAGCTCTGGGGTTGCTCTTTGTTGTACTCATTGAGTTCCTGCTCAGCCCATAATTGGAGGCCCCAATAATGACATCGTGGACCCAACCTCCACCCCAGATTTACCACCATCAAAGAAATCCCACAGATGCATTTTCAGCCATCTGTGGAACCAAATATCTTGTTCTTTACATCACTGGGTGGCCTGTAGCCAAGCTTCAGGACCTGTTTAAGCTGAGGTTACTGATCAAGTCATCAGAGGTGAAGCTGTTGTTTGTTAGAAGTAATGGGATTTTCCCTTTTCCCCTTTAAGGTTCAAGGAGGGGGGGAAGAGATAAAACCTATCAAAAGTGAAAAAGGTAAATTTAAACAAAAAATTAATACACCAACAGAGAATTAAAAATTTATTTAGCTTTGATTAAAGTAAATAGAAGAATTAGAATAAATGAAAGGTGCTTTTAATCCTTCTGTGAGCAAAAGGCATTTTAAAAGTCAATATTGAAACCACTATAGGAATTCATTTTTATTTAATAATTAAAAAAAAACCTGAGCCAAACCCTCATTTACATCGGTGTTTAATTTGATGATTTTTTCAGAAACATTTGAATGTTCAGAATTAAGGGCCAATGCAGTGAAGACTGAAGGAGCAGAGCTGTACGACAGTGGACCCACACACCATCCTGCCGTTACGTTCCCTTCTGGGAGAGCACTTCCATTGCGCGATCGTGCTTCAGCCTTATGCGGCCCCTTTGCAGCAGGATGTGGTGGTGTCCTTTAGGCAGAACCGTGTTGAGAACAAAGATCTCAAACTCCAAGAGACTCCAGACAAAGGCCACCGAGCTGCTAGCTAGTTCGCAGCTTGGGTAACATTTCAAAAGCAAGTCATAAATCTGAGCAGTGAAGAGGGCTGTTTGACAAGCCAAGGAGACTGGCTGTGGTCTCCAAACCCAGATGCCCACCTGCCTGTCCCATTCCTGGGACCACTCCACTGTTTGTGCAGCAGCTACTGGATATGGCAAATTATAGCTGCTCTTTTGAGGTCTGAGGCATTAACTGTTATTTGCAGTTTGCAGTCTGGTGCGTCACTGTAAATCATTGAGTTACTTTAAATATGTAAATAAGGGATAGATACCGCCTGGTCTGCCTTCTTTGCGACAGGGACCATATCTTGAGGTAAGGCAGGGTAGGCAGTAGGAGATGGGTGGTGTTATTTTGCTTCACAGTTGATCTGAAGACGTCCTTGGGCACTGAAGGACATATGCTCAGAGACAGTTATGTACAAAAAAAATGCAGCTAGCCATGCAGCATGGCTTCTAAATCCCTGAAGATGAGTAGGCTCCAAATCCCTACTGTTTCACCAAGTGGTTTCAGTGGGAGTTGGGGTGCTAGCCATGTGGCATGCTTTTGGGAATCTTACATTAGCCATCAGTTACCTGTAAAACCCTGTTACCCCAAGCCTTTCGGAGCCACTCCAAGCCTCCTGGGAAATTAATGAAATTTTGGCTCCTGTGGAGACAAAGTTTCCATGGTTTTGGGTCTACTTGAAAGTGCCTGTTGGGAAGCACCCGTTCTAACTTGTGCTTTCGTTCACTCAGGTTTTATGCTGCTGAAATCATATGCGGGCTGCAGTTCCTCCATTCCAAGGGCATAATATACAGGTAATTTTATTCTTTAGTGTCTAATATGCTAAACCATTTCTTTTTTGCCTGCAAGCACTGACGGTAACTGAGAGACTGTTGCTTGGATGTACTTACTGGTATTGCATTTCTATGCAGATTTCTTTTTTACAATCTGACTGTTCTACTTCAAAGAGATAGTGTAGAAAAGGCAATTTTGAGCCCTTTTTGAGAATCCAGTCCTATTTCAATTAACATTAAAACAAGCCCTTTGATGCATTTACACTGAGTCATTCATATAGCACCCAGCATAGGCACCCAGTTTAAGCTTCCACGTATGAAGGTATATAAGGTCAAGCTAGCCATGAGAAATTTGGTATATCTTCTGTGCTGGTTACCCTGGAACAGTGGTGACAAGCTCAGCTCAAGTAATAACAACAGGGAGACAATGATGTACCTTAATTTTTGGGTTATTAACAGGTCTGCTGTGCACAGTTCCATGGGGAGATAGGATTCATCTCACCTACCATCATGAATCTGAGCTAGCCACCCAAGCTCTTCTTGTAGTAAGTAGAGAGGAGTGGGCTTTTTTAGGTTCATCAAACCTATGTTAGAGTGTGTATGAGAAGTGCCCATTTCTACCAGTGAGCTCCACAGGGAGTTGATGGGGACTAGGTGGGACACGGCAGGCAGCTGCACTCAGACAGAAGAGTCCTCTTCCAAAGTTACTGGTATGAACTTAGTCCACAATGCATCAATCTATCAAATCCTGAGGAGGAGAAGTCCTCTACTACAAAATTGCCCGTTCCAGCTTCTGCTTGACTTCCCTAGGAGCTTCAAAGTATGCACAGATGCTTTGATCTAAGGTACAAGTGATGTGCTTCAGACCTATATGAAAGGACAGAGACAAGTTGGGAGCAAGAAGGGCTGCAGACATCAGGCCACAGTCTGCTTTCCCATGGCCGAAAGGAGGAACTGAATTTCTAGGGAACTCTAGTCCAGCTCCTCTTCATGGCAAAAGTTAGTTACTACGTTGCAGCCTTCTATAAAAGCAGGAAGCAAATAGCTTGTCACAAACAAATGAAAAAGCTCACTAAAGCAATAGTGTTTGCTGAAACCAAAATGAGCTTATTTCCATGTTTGTCATGTAGCGTGAACGTTAGAACAAATGCTAAAAGTGAATGGCTTGTTTACAATCCACTCTCCCATTAAAACTCAAGCTTTGATTCATATAAACTCGCCTTATTATTCATTACTAGTACTCATGTGGGAGCCATTTATAGTCTTTATTGACCAATGATGGTGATTGTGTAAACATGAGATCAATGTCAATGGCATTAAGCTAAGATGATGTTTGGGATCTCAGCAAGTTTCTGGCTCTAATTATTGTTCTGGATGACTGAAGGGAAACATTTTCTGAAATGCCCAAATCACTTAGCCATGTCTGTCATTTTTACTCAGACTTCTCAGAAAAGTTGATTAAAAATATCTGCAGGACATTGTGAGTTTGTGGCAGGACTGCTAACACAGACATTTTGTTTATAATTCACATTTTTATTTGGAATTGCTACACCAGTGACATGTCAGGGTTTAGGACCTGTTCCCTCATGGAAGGAGGGAGATGTTTGAGTTTGGAGCCTTGGGAAACGTGGGCAAATTGGGAGAGCTAGACATTGGGTAGCGTGGTGATAGGAAGAAATAGCTCATTCCCAGGAGTCAGCGCAGCATTGCTTTGGGTATCAAGCTTTGAGAGGAAAGATTTAACCAGTCCTACTCCTTTTTCCTTTTTTCATTGAAGACAACGGCAGTGAGATCAGTTGAGAACACACAGCCATCAGTATCTCAGTCAGAGCTAACTAAGCACTTAGGAAAGTGAATAGGAATAATTTTTGAAACTACATCACTTACAATGTAGTAAGAATAATGAATCCAGCTGTTCTGTCTCATGCACCCACGTTTGGAAATGTTGGCTTAAATTTTAATGAATGAGCCGAGGCGTTTTTGGCAGAAACTCCAATTCCTGGAGCCAATGATTTCGAGACTCATCAAAATAATGAAAGCGAACTGTAGGTGATGGGTTTTTTGTTTTGTTTCGATCTACCAGACGAATAAAAGCAATGCTGGCAGCCAGAGATTGATCTCAATGGTGTAACTAAAATAAGTCATTCCAGCTGGAAATTGTGACAACATGAGTGTCTGCCACTTGGAAGGCAAATGTCTCGGTTGTCTCTATATTTCTTTTTGATTGATGACTCCCACTTTTTCTTGGGCCATATTCTAGCAGCAACGAACTATTTCCCCATGACAACAATTTGGTGTGTAGACACTACGAGGTCTCCCACCTTGACTGGGACCTGGCTGAAGCACAGAGGGAGGCTGAACAGCGATCTTTCCTGGAATTGTAGGCGATCATCTCCAGAGCATCATGCATTAGAAGTTACCTTCTTGGAGACAGTCAAAAGCATTTCTAAAAAAAACTCATTGTAAAACAATTCCAAATGAAAGGTCCTGCACATGGGTCAGCGCAATCCCAAGCACAAATACCGGCTGGGTGGAGAATGGATCGAGAGCAGCCCTGAGGAGGGGGACTTGCAGGTGTTGGTGGATGAGAAGCTCAACGTGAGCCGGCAATGTGCACTCACAGCCCAGAAGGCCAACCACATCCTGGGCTGCATCAAAAGAAGCGTGGCCAGCAGGTCGAGGGAGGTGATTCTGCCCCTTTACTCTGCTCTCATGAGACCCCACCTGCAGTGCTGTGTCCAGCTCTGGGGCCCTCAGCACAGGAAAGACATGGACCTGTTGGAGCGGGTCCAGAGGAGGCCATGAAGATTGTCAGAGGGTTGGAGCCCCTCTCCTATGAAGACAGGGTGAGAGAGTTGGGGTTGTTCAGCCTGGAGAAGAGAAGGCTCTGGGGAGACCTTAAAGCCCCTTCCAGTACCTAAAGGGGACTCCAGGAAAGATGAGGAGGGACTCTTTATCAGGGATTGCAGTGACAGGATGAGGGGTAACAATTTTAAACTGAAAGAGGGGAGATTTAGATTAGATATTAGGAAAAGATTCTTTACTGTGAGGGTGGTGAGACACTGGAACAGGTTGCCCAGAGAAGTTGTGGATGCCCCATCCCTGGAGGCGTTCAAGGCCAGGCTGGATGGGGCTTTGAGCAACTTGGTCTAGTGGAAGGTGGAAGGTGTCCCTGCCCATGGTCCCTTTAAGGGACCTGCCCTTTAAGGTCTCTTCCAACTCTAACCATTCTCTGATTCTGCGATTCTCACCAGGAGGGTAGCTGTATAGCAGCCTCGTGGTTAGGACTCTTGCCTGAGATGTGGAAAATGTGCACAGGCTGTGAATCAGCAGACGCTGGAAAAGACCAATTGTATCCTCAGCTGTGGGCACAAGCAAATGTTGTGTCTGGGTGCTTTGGGAGCCCTCAGAAGGAGCAGGGATTGATAGCACAGGGTAGGCAGTGCAGGAACGTGGGTGCTCTGAGACCCGGTAACCCAAATTCTGCTTACATCCCTGGTGAAGTACAACATTGCCAATCCAAACATCTCCTTGCGTCATTATTTCAATGAAAAGCAAAACTTTTACGTAAGATATAAATAAATTAACATAGAAGCCATCCCAGAATTCCTTTCTTTCTGCCTTTTTCTTTCTTTCTTTACATGCTTTTCTCTGCTTTCAGAGGTTCCCACGTGAGGACCTCTTTGTTCTCTGTCAATGCCCATGATTCATCAGTTCACTTGCTTTTATTTCCTTCTCTGTGCATTTCTTTTTTTTTCTCTCTGGGCTTTTTGCTTCCCACAGTAGCTCAGAGCCTGAAACCTCTGACACCAGCTTGGCAGCTATGCGTGAAGGGCTTTGTAAATCCCCGGGGCTCAGATAGTGCAGCCCAGCAGTGAAAGGTGGTGGGTGTTCTGCTGATGTCTGGGATTATTTTGACCTTCTGCAAGCCATGCAGGGCTTGCAGGTCTTTACTTCTTCCAACATTGGTAGAGCCTGCACTGGGAGGGAGATCTGGCAGCAGCTTCAGAGAGAGTACTGAGACTCCCAGGGAAGGAGAATGGTCCCGTCTTGCTCACCTTCTCCAAGCTGTGTTAGGGCAGAAGCACCAGCTGGCACAAAGCCCTTCTTAGCTTCGCTATTCTGCATCCTCAACGGAGGCAGCTTCCAGAAGATGTCTTGGGTAAAGTCTTCTCCAGCAAATGAATCGGTGCTGGGACAGGAGGAATGAGGAAGAGGGATATTGAAGTCCAAGAGAGCAGCTCCTCATTCTGCCCGCAGCCTTCCTTTGTAGGCACACATAGGCACTATATAGAGGCAGATAACAAATTAATAACGTGACCTGCTAAAATAACTTGTATGGCTCTGTAACACTTTAAAGCAGGGTTTTCCCTCTCTTCCTCTGCAGAGACTTGAAGCTAGACAACGTCCTCTTGGACAATGAGGGACACATCAAAATTGCTGACTTTGGGATGTGCAAGGAGAACATGTTTGGAGATGCAAAGACAAGTACTTTCTGCGGGACTCCTGACTATATCGCTCCTGAGGTAGGTGTGGCGTCCAGGGAGGTCAGCAAGCAGCCGTGGGAAAAAGAACATGTCTTAAGACATGTCTGTCAGTCAGTGGTGAAAAGTGCAAAGAATAATAACCTGCTTTTGAGCAGTTCCAGGCTAGAAACTGGATTTCAGTTTGACTCAGAGTCTGCGTTGCTGTCTGGCATTGCATATTTTTCTGGCTAATTCATTTTTTGTGCAAATGGGCCTGGGAAGCAAGCGGTGCTTGGCTTAACCAAGAAACAGAATGCTTAATGGAAATCCAGCTTGGGCCATGGCAGAAGAAGCTCCAAGAGGTGTGTCCTGCAATTCAGGGACAGAAACATGAGGAATGGGAAGCACGTTCCCTAGCTAGATAACAGCAGGCTTCCATGGCTGTACAGGCTCCTTGATAGTGGGTAGGAAGCTATGGGCACTTCTAAGGGATGATGTTCATGACAACCTCAGAGAGAAAATAGAGAAAGGTGGGACAAAATGCCCACCTGGAGCTCATTCTCCCTTCTCATTGGTTAACCACCTTGAGAGGCTGGGTCCACAATAAAACAGAGACTGGGGTTCACCTTCCCTCTGGGATATGCTCTGATGCTTGAATAGGGATGGCACCCATAAGCTTTGACTTCTCTCTCACTCAGACAAGTTCTTAGCTGGCTGCAAACACAGCCTGCATCACGAGCATCCTCCCAAAGCTGAATAAGGCGCTATATACTCTGAAAAGGCTCTGCCATCGAGGCATAACCTGAAAACGGAGCGTGGGCTTGAAGGTTTGTCTAGGTCTAAAAAACAACCAATAGCTGCTTGTAAAAGGGATGGAGATACTTGGAGACGTAAACATGAGAGTGGTCATACATCCTGATTTTTCCCCTCTAAATGCCAGCAGTTAAAGGAGAGGTGCTGCTGTCTGGAGGACAACAGGGACCCGACCTGCTAACTCTGGGCTCTGGACTACCTGCTTCTCTGCTTTGGCTGTGCATGGTGCCAGAGCACTTCATGTCACTGCATGAATCCATCCCTGGAGGACATGCCTCCACAAGTTGCCTCCTGGTGAAGGAGACTCTAAAACTAGAGATGATGGAGTTGTATAGGGGGAGGCTGTGCTTGAGCTAAAAAGGGCAAGGCAGAGCTTGTAGCTTGGGTTATGGTCCTCTTGACTCAGGAGGCTGGGGCTTGCATGGAGACAGTCTCCAAGCTCCATGCAAAAACATACCAACAATTCCTCTTCTCCTTCTGCTGTTGATATCTACAGATACTTGATGGAGAAAAGCTGAACCTGACTTCTATGTGCCCATGTAATAAAACTGGGTGGTCACAAACACCAGACTCCAGCTTGCTCATAGCTTGCACATAGCAAGATCCTTTGCCCTTCCTCTTCTTTCTTTCCCAGACAGAAATTTTTCGTTTTTATTTTTTTCCTTGTAAATTTAGATATTTTGGACTAGATCCCTCCAGATAAGAGAAAACTCCCTTAACTTGGTGACTTCACACAATGATAGACTATGGAGAGGCTTTGATTAATTAGGTGGCAAATTGGGGCCAAAGAAAACATTTTTCAGCTCAGAGAAGAACCTACGAGTCATCCATGAATCATGTCCGAAATCCATTTATTTGCCTTTCAAGATCCCATTTCCTGATTTTAGTGTTTTCATGATGGATATCGGTACTTTCCAAATAGCTTTTAAAGCTTTTGGTTTTTCCCCCTCCACTATAATTCATTGATCTTTTACTATGCACCAAGGGCTCGATTCTGATCTCGGTTACACCGCTGCTGACACCAGGGCTGGTCTCTTCAAATCAATTGGATTTGTATTGCCTAAGAGCAGGAGCAAGTGTGCTCTGCAGTCAAGCTGCAACTGTATTTTATTCCACTTCAATACGCTTTCAATTTAAAAAAAGGCAAAAAAAAAAAAAATCTATTGTCTGATCCTAAAAAAAGAGAGCCAAGTGATAATCCATTATCTGTGATTTTACTTCATAGAAAAGAGAAAGACTAAAATAGCTCAGAGTTTTATTTCTGCACCCTCATTTATTTTAGAGATTCAACGAGTGCATATAAAACATTTTACCTCTAAATTGAAAGCACTGCTAGAGTTCATGGATCATCTCTCCCGCCAGAGGCAGGAGCACTGGACTTTTTGTCAGTATTTCAATGCAGCTGCTGCCGCTGTAATTTGTTACAGACCCAACACCTTGGCTACAGCCGTGCAAATAAGGGGGCTTGGGGTCAGCAGACAAGCCATTTTTTTATTTCAAAAAATATTTTAAAAAAAAAGAAAAAAAAGAAAAAGACTTAACCTGAAATGATATTGCTGAGTTTGTTTATTTTTTCCAGAGAATTGCAAAGCTAGTAAATCTTTTCTTTGACTACCATGAATCATTTACTTTCGATTTCCAGACATTTTATACTTTAAAAGGTAAAGCCTTATAAAAATGATGAGTCTTTTTAGAAGGAAAAGTTGGGATGATTTTGTTTGTAAGTGATCCAGAAGAAATATATTAGCAAGTCTTACTGATTCCTTGTTTTTGGCTCTGAGTGAAGCACATTGTATATATTCCTTCTTATATTCCAATAGGGGTTTTTGTCCTTTTTGAGTCTCCTCTTTTGGCATTTTTGGAGACAGATGTGTCAGTCAGGAGCACTCTACCTCAGCTTGGGTTTAGACTTCCAATATTAAGGTCCCGCATTGCCAGATGCCACAGGTACATCAGAGAGGGATACTTCTCACCTAATGTGAGAAAATTCATCTAAAAATGAAGCATTGGATGGCACCTTATAGTGTTGTAGAAGGACAAGCATCCCAGAAGACAAGTCATCCCTTCCTGTCTTAGCTGTGTAAGTTGATTAAATCACCGTTTTCCCTCCATTGACTATAGAGAGACTCTGGATAACTAAATTAATGACACATAACTTTTAGGCAACTAGATGAATCTGGGCCCAAGTGACAGTATACAAGCAATGAAGAAAAGGTATGAAAACAGTCAAGAAATTACTCACCCACTTCCACTGTACCTCAGAGCCAGTGGTAAAGATCACCTCTCTAAATCGTAATTTTTCAACTATCAGTGGTTTCATATGTACCGATCTGGATAGTTGTTTTCACTGGTATTAAGTCATCTCCAGGGCTTGTCACTGATACCTACACCATAGCTATAGTGTAGGGTATCACATTGCAACCAAGCTGTAGGTTCAAGAGTAAAGATTGTGCCTTAAAATGAACTATTCCCCTCTCCAGCTCTAAAATCCTGATAAGGATCCTACACATCATAGTCACCACACGTACCTTTAGACATCTGCAATGTAAATATATATATATGTGAGCCAGTTTTCTAGGCTCCTTGATAATCAAAAGAGACAAATAAGGTGTTGTATTTTACAGTAGGTAGATATTTAGCTGGATGTCTAAAATTGGATTAATTCTCTTCCTTGACTATAAAAGAAGCTAATGATAACTGCTTCAGCCCTAAGTATCTCTATAACAGATATCTAAAGGCAGGTGAGATTAATTTGAGAGTTTGAGAACTTGGTGGTGTCTGGCCAAGTTTGTAGGGGAAGAAAATATCACATCCCTTCTTAGGGGAGGTCATCACTCCAGACAACCCTTCCTGGCCCCCACACACTGGAAGAAGCCTTCACTTTATAGCTGACAGAGAAACCCACAAACCAATGGACAGACTGAGGGCAAATTCCTATTCCTCTGCCTATAACTCAGTTGGTCTTAAGAGGAAAGCAACAGCTTTCTCGTGTTTTTCCTGGGACAGATTTTGCTAGGAGAGGTTCGCACCATTTCTACAGAATGATTGTCCTAAAGTACCCTTACTCTGTCACACCTGTAATTTTAAAATACAGCTTGTGTGAGTCAAATCAGTCCCAAAATTCTAATGCCTAACCATTTGTCTTCTTGGACTTCAGAATCCTTATTTGAACCCTTGGGATAACTTGGAGAGCAGGCAAAAGGTGACTTGCTTCCCTTTTTATGTTTGAGATCTCTCTGGTAGCCAAGGATTTGTTCAAGTAACTGAAGGGTTACGTGCAACTTATTAACCGTAGTGTGAAGGACTGTTTTGGCACCCAGGTGTGGCTGTGACTTGGAGCTCCTGGAACGATGGCCTCTGTGCCGCTGGCAGATGCTCTGGCTCACGCTGCGGGCGGGGGGAAGCACCTCTGCTATCCCACCCAGTGCAAAGCAGCAGCTGAAAGGTGAGGGTCTGGCCACCCTTCTGAAATTGAAATACTCACGTCAGACATTTTGCATCTGTCTTTGTCACTCCTCCCTTTGGGCAGATATTGCTGGGGCAGAAGTACAACACCTCCGTTGACTGGTGGTCCTTTGGTGTCCTCCTGTATGAGATGCTTATTGGTCAATCTCCTTTCCATGGCCAAGATGAAGAGGAGCTTTTCCAGTCTATCCGTATGGATAACCCGTTCTACCCTCGCTGGCTTGACAAGGATGCAAAGGACATTTTGGTGAAGGTAAGAATTACCACACATCGAACAAAAGTCTTTTTGCCCGAACTGTCATCTTTGATTTGTGCATCTTCAGCTGTTGTTCAGAGAAACAAATTTAGTTTGTTAGGACCAGAAGGAGTCGCTTTCTCGTCTGTGGACCTCAAAGCACACCTGACCTAAGTCATAAGGCCATCTTTGTGTCTCCTTTCTCCTGAGCTTCCATGGTGGCTCCTCACATCCAGTAAGTAGGATCACAGGGTATCAGATACCAGCAGAGATCAGCTTCTTTGCAGAGCAATCCTTTAGGTGCAAAGGCATGTTAAATCCTGGGAAAGATATTCTGCCAGGTTTCAAGCTAAGGGTTACAGTGCCTTCCGTGGAAATTATGATTTTGAAGCAGTTCGTGTGCCTCCAAGATATGAGGACATCTGGAGTAGATTACTTTGATGTTCAGCTTGATTTTCATGAGAGGATATTTTACATCTTTGCACTGAGCTGAAGAGCAGGTTAACAAAGCCTGAGCTGTGTCCTGAGGTGGCAGAGCCCACTGAAGCTAGTAGCACCATGTCATCTGGATTTTTGGCCCTTTTAGTCTCCTACATAGCGATGCATAGTGTCCCTTGTGAGTGGAGCACTCTTCTGTTTCCCGTCTTTTAGGTTCCCTTCCATCAATACACCGATTTTTTCATTGCCTCCTTCTCAGCCCCATGCCGTTCAGCATCGTAGCGTTTCTAGTTTGGGGTGCAAATTATTCTAGAGTTGCAAGATAGAAATGCAACGAAGTCACAACTAGTCTAACAAGTTACCTCCCCTCAGTTGGGCCTTGAACTGACATTGAACATGATCTAAGCTAAGGCATTTTAACTCGAGATGGAGCATGGTGAGAGAGCATGTACAGAGGCTGATGTGAGGTAACTTGTTCACCCCAAGATTTTGGTCATATTTGACCTACAGTCCCTACCTTGACTTTTGCACTTACAAAGTGACAGGACAACATACAGCATTCCACTACAACAAAAAAAAAAAAAAGGGAGAACAAGAGATTATTTTAGCATCTGTGCTGTGCACAACAGGGCCCAGATGTTTAGGTATCACTATAAAATGGTAATAATGAAAACAATCAAAAGCAGTTGTTCAGGGAGCAGACTGAGATTTTGAACATCTATTTCTGGGACATACGCTGCCATCTTTCTGCACAATCGACCTGTACTTCTGTCAGGATGAGAGATAGTAATCATCTTTATACCTATCAATAAACTTCCTTGCTTAGGAAAAAAAAAAGACATTTTTCTCCATTATGGGCTATTCTCATTGCCACTGACTCTGGATAATTACATATTCCACCCTGCTTAATGCCTGTATGATTGGCACAGAATTTTACCTATGGAATCTGCACTGCTGTGCAATCGGTTGTCTGTAGGATACTTCCGTTTTGGTGAGGTTTTGCCCGTAGTGTTCACCAAAACCCAATACCTGTTTTTTTTCCAAACAGGCCCTCAGTGGTCCATACATCAGCTTCTTTTGCTGCCACTTTTGACATTAGATATTTCTATTTGTTCTTTGCTGAGTGGTATCTATTGTATGCTCACTGTTGGCCAAATAGAGTAGCAAGAAACTTCTACCATATGTAACCCAAGTCCATTTTGAGATGACCTCCAACAGTAAAGGGCTTTCGAAAATTTGCCCTTACCTCTGAAGCAGGACATATTGGCTGCATTAAGGTCACCTGCTAGTGTTGCCACTATTCTTCTTCATTGGCTTTAGAAGGATCTAAGATCTGGTGCTCTACGGGCCAGCTGGCCTGCAGGCCCCAGACATTTTACTGCAGATACAAAGATAAGTTTTAAACTATCCACATCCACCATTACAACAATGCTTCAGCACTACTTCCTGCTCACAAACATTGAGAGGAGCTCTGAAGTGATTAGCGCTCCTGAAACTCTCCCCCAGAAACACTTCAGCTGTTTCTAGAGACATATGGCTCCTGCATCACCATAAAAACACCTGTGACAAAACAGGCTATGTTTACACCGAACTGAAGAGTGAGCTCAGACCTGCACGTAGCTGATGGTGAGAAGATACACCCCCAGTTCCAGCTTTTTCCTACCTTCAGCAGAATTAGTCATCCACAGGACTTGTGGCTGGTAGCGTGCAGCAAACACAAGCTATCTGAACTGGGAGTCTTTTGACAAAGTGGATGGTTGTCCATATCTGAGCTAGTCAGTGGAAAGAAGCAAGCACTTCCAGGGTGTCTTTTATCTCATCTTCAAGTATGTAAAGTTGGTCAGATGTTTTGCACCTAACATGTCTGGTTTTCTCCATTAATTATAAAGGGTCGCATACTGACACTCCAAATGTCCAAAGGTATAGGAGATGAATGCAATTCCAGGTAGCCTAGGCTAGTATTTTCACAAATTATGCTTATATTTCAACTGTAAAAAAATTTCCGATAACAAGAAATTGTTCAGATCGCTTGCAAGTGCGATCCAGACATTTCACCTGTGTAGTTGCGTATTTGCATGCTCAAACACCTGTGTTGTTGCCGCTGTAGCAAATTTGTCTTCTCTCTCCTGCAAAGGAAAAATATGGCCAAGGTCTCTCAGTTTTGGTATATTAGGCTAACAATCTGAGCTGGTTCCCTGATCAGAAATTTAGAAGAGTCTTCATACTCTCACCAACCATGTTTGAGTTTGAAGTCTGAGACACTATCTGGTAGGACAGTCCTAATGGATATACTGTTATTGATAAAAGCCAAAGGTATTTATCTTTCTTCAACATTCTAGCTTTTTGTGAGAGAACCTGAGAGGAGACTGGGAGCAAGAGGGAACATCCGCCAGCATGCCTTTTTCCGTGAAATAAACTGGGAGGCTTTAGAAGAAAGAAGGATGGAGCCTCCTTTCAAACCGAGAGTGGTAAGGGTGCATCTTCTTTCATTTCCACCCATCTCATGTCTGTCTCTCCTGAGTCATTCATTCCCCAAATATTTAAACACTCCAGCACATGCTAGGAATAAACCAAAGCCAGGACCCACAGTAAAGTTATAAACCCATTTATTTAGGGGCACTGTCCAAAATCTTCAAGCATGGGTCTTTAATGTCAGAGACCTCAAAGCCTATTTAGATTCATGGAGTCAGCATTTTAAAGGTGGATAAACATCTGCTTCACACTGGAACTAACAGTTTTAGGCCCTAAGTTCAGGCTTTCAAAATGCCCTCAAACCTTCAAGGTTATCTTCTGGAGTTGCTCTGCACATGCAGCCTCTGTCTAAAAGTAGATGGAGGACTTTGGTGTTGGGCAGTCAGAATGGAAAGTGTTAACTCTTACTTAAAAGTCCAAATGCAGATTAAACTGTTCACAGGCTGTCTGGTATGTTGTGTACACCAGATACAAGCAGCTGAAGCCATCTACAGTTTGGATCTGCCTCAGCGTCCGGTCGTTGGAAAGAAAACTGTGAACTATGCACCTCTATTGGCTGGGCTGCCTGGCTTGGTCATCATGACTACTCCTTTCTGATGGCTGTAAACCCAGGTCTGGCATGACCACACCTGAGAAACCATAAATTACTCATCACTTGCTCAGTTGCCATAGCAGGGGTCTGGATGACACTTACAACACCTTCTCTTAACCACATAAGTGCAACCCATTCTGTTATGATTAGCTTTCACTGCACTGCAGAAGGAGAAGCAGTTCAGGTAACCAGGTGCTTGGCTAAGTTGGGATAATCCTGACCGTTAATAACAGTCCTATTAAACTAGTAAAGTCCTATTAATAACAATAATATAATTTAATTTGACAAGTGCATCATACTTTCATTTTACAGTCCTTCACAAGTGTTACTTAATTGATGGGTCCAGTCCGCTGTGTTGCAAAACTGTAACATCCCTGCCTAGCAGCATTCATGGATCACAGGCTCAGCGCCTCCTATATAATATTTATTCCCATCGCTGCATAAGTAGGTTGGTAATAAGCAAGTCATTAGCGCTGGTTGCTGGATATTAAGAGCTCAGAAGTTCACTGCAGTTTGACATGTTACTGTGCATTGTTTGGGCTGGAGTAACTAATCATTGTGCAAAAGGCCAAGAGCCAATGGATTGTGGGTCCCCTGGCTGAGCTGAGCTCATAGAAAGCAGCCTGATAGGGCCAGTACCATTGTAATGAAGATCTGACTATTAGTGGTTTGATATCATTTTTTTTTCCTTTTCTTGAAGAAATCGCCGAGTGACTGTAGCAACTTCGACAAGGAATTTCTAAATGAAAAACCTAGACTGTCCTGTGCCGACAGAGCACTGATTAACAGCATGGACCAAAATATGTTCAGCAACTTTTCTTTCGTGAACCCTAAAATGGAGAAAATATTTTCCTGAGATCTGCCTTACTGAAGGAATTCTCCATAATGGTTTGAGTAACACTTTGTCAACTGAAGACTGTGCATGGTTATTTTTATCAAGAACCCTCCAGAAAACCGCCTCAGTGAAAGTTTGTACCATGCCTCTGGTTTCTCTGTAAGAAAAAACAAGTATATTTGAGCTTCTGGTGACGTCAGTGCCCATTTCTGCAATTCTCACCATAGGCCCACCTCCTTCTGAAGGACAAGTGGTTTGCTCAAGGCCTGAGGGCATCTGGGAAGACTTCAGGCTGGATGCTTTGGTAACCTCCACTCGTACGTGTGCAGAATTGTGCACATGTGCACAGGAGTTTTGAAGCAATTTAGCTCCCTACACACTTTAAAAATAATGTTCGCAGGTGTTAGGATTCAATTTTGCTCCGCTGGGACAAAGAGACTTTGCAGGTGCCCATTCCAGCATTCGTACATCTCAATCAGAGGTGCTAGAGCTAAGGACTCAACCCGAAGGAGGACCGTTGCCATGGCAAGTGTTAAGATCAATACAGAAGACCAGTGGTTTACACTTAGTACTTGAGCAGGAAGGATGGGAAGTTGCAGTCCAACAGAAAGCCTGGAGAACCCCTGTTCTAAAGCTTTAACTGTCCTTGCACACACCGGGCTCAGAGCAAAATCTGGACTGGGCTTTCTGGAGTTTTATCCTAAAACTGCATGAGAAAGGTGGAAGAGGTTTCCTCCAGCCATTAAGTGTGGTGAAACTGGCCTTCCAGTCACAGCATTGGCATATTTTACTTGAAGGGTGGTAATCAGTCCTTGCAAAGGCTGATATACTTTCTGTTGCTCTAAACGATGTTCCAACTCTTTGGCATCCGTGGTGGACATAGGTCAACAAGCTGCACCCAACGGTCACAGGGCAGGACAGCACGTTGGGTGAGGGTGGTCCTCTCCTTCACCTTGTGACATTTTGCTGTGTATTCTATCCCTTTGCAGTCTGCAGAAATGTAGATGGGTTAAAAAAAAAAGTCTTTTCTGTCATCCTTTCATCGTGGGATCCTTTTAAATAAAGATGCACTGTTTTCTGAGGTTGGAGAGATGTACAACCACCCAGTTACTGCTTGTCACTGAGGTACCAGTTAAGTACTGGGTCAAAATTAAGTCAAAGCCCAAATAGAGGATTCTGGAATAGCTTAGACTTAGACAGTCATCCAAGTTGGTGTTAGGCTCTAATTGAAGTGTATACATTTGGAGCTTCATTGCATCAACCTCTCCAGTCCATGGAGAAGTGAAGCTCTAGAAGGTGAGTCATCCCAAAATCAGATTCTCTTCAGAGATGTCTTTCTGGCTCTGCTGGACCAGGTTGTCAACTTGGACCTCCCAACAGGTTGAATGCAGCCTTGCAGGCAGTGCTGGGATATCTCTGGCGGTGACTGCAGGCACCGAATCCCGCAGGACCAAGAGCGGAAGTGCCTAATGTCAACAAGAAAAGCAGAGCGCCCTGAAAAAGGTTTCAGTCCAGTGACTCTCATGAAATCCTTGTTTGTGCTGTATGAAACACAGAGGGGCAGCTGTGCTCACAGTTTGTCCAGCTGGTCATCCTGTTTATTTAGAACGGTTAACATGAATTTTTTTAATGCCAGTGCTGTTTGTACAGTTTAATAAAATGTTGTGTACAATTAGAAAACAGGCATTGAAGTGATTAAATAGGGACAAAGAACAGAGGTGCTTAGAAAAGCCATTAAAAGACCTCCGCGCTTTCTGGGGGATGTTCCCCAGGGGAATTTCAACCCATAAATACATAAGATCATCAAGCATTTGAACAACTGGAACTAGTCCACAGATCAGTAGCTTAAAAAAGGATTTGGCACTGTGCAGAGGTATCCAAGAAGAGAGTAAAATGTTCCTTTTCACTGCCAGAAGGTGACGTCGCTGTAATTGGGGTCTGGTATCTCAAAGGGGTCGCAGAGCCAGATGTGCAGAGGTCGTTACTATTAGAGGGCGATTCAGGCCACCTTCCTTTGACACCTGAATAAGGCTGGATCGGCTGAGTCCTGGGAGGGCCTGACTCTGTCCACATGCTGTAGATGGAGCCTGGATGGCCTGACCCAGACTAGAGATTGCATTTCTGAGCATTTGAAGATTGGTGGCATCCTACTCTAAATGACTCTTAGGGATGTTCTCTTTGCAATGGCACAGTGGTTTGTGCTTGACACCAGTGCAGGGACACCCCAAGAGTGTAGAGTTAAGGAAGTAAGGTGCTGAATCACCTTTTGTGGTTAAGTAACTGAAGAGCAACAGGGTTTAACACCTCTCTGACCAGAGGCAGGGCTCTCTGCACTCCAGCTGTGGTCCCGTACAGCTAAAGCAGCCAAACGGAAGAGTAACTGCGAGAGCAGACACAATGGTAGGCTTACAGTAGGGCTTTTGATGCAAACCACAAGAAGTGCCTGCTTCTCTCTGCAAGGTGTCTTCAGCTTAAAAAGCAAAGAAACTCATTGAGGATGGGGAGAGGGGGATGGGGAGAGATGAGTACAAACCACCGCGAACGTGCGTGCCATGTGTGTCACCGGTGCCACAGCCTGAAACCCTCCTCCCGCTGTGCCTGTGGTGTGTGAAGAGTGACGTGGTAAGCAGCAAGCATTTTCCTGTGGTGGCAGCGATTGAGAGATAGGACCCGGTGAAGGCTGAAAGCCAAACACCTGCACAGAAATGAGCAGGAACCCAGGTACTCACAGAGACGCTCCTTTGCCTGGGCTAAACCTGGCACCTCCATAGCCGTCTTGTCTTTTCTTCTTTCTTTTTATTTTCTTTCTCCTCCTCCATAAAATGTTCATTTTATGACATAGTAGATGGGGCTTGCCAGGTTTGGTTATTCATTCGCTGAGCCCAATCCTGTTCTGGAGCCCCCTGTGATCACAGCGCTGCTGTAGGAGCATGGCACCTTCTGTTCTTCAGCCTGGAGAGGGAAGGCTCTGGGGAGACCTTATAGTGGCCTTCCAGTATTTGAAAAGGGCCTACAAAAAAGCTGGAGAGGGACTTTTGACAAGGGCATGTAGTGATAGGACGAGGGGTAATGGCTTCAAACTGGAAGAGGGCAGATTTAGATTAGATCTCGGGAAGAAATTTTTCACTCTGAGGGTGGTGAGACACTGGCCCAGGTTGCTCAGAGAAGTTGTGGAGGCCCCATCCTTGGAAGTGTTCAAGGCCAGGTTGGATGGGACTTTGAGCAACCTGGTCTAGTGGGAGGTGCTCCTGTCCATGGCAGGGGGTTGGAACTAGATGATCTTTAAGGTCCCTTCCAACCTAAACCATTCTATGATTCTATGAAACATCAGAGTCTGACCTCCAGCACCACCTGCTTCAGCTCAAGTTTTGGGAGTCCTCACCACCCAACTGCTCCTTCCCCAGTCTTGCTGCTTCACCTGAGAGATGCACAAATTTCTACTTGTTGGCATTCACCAAACCAAACCTCAGGCTGATAAATGGATCAGGATGAGTGGGAGTCACCAGTGAGTGACAGCCCTAATTTCAGCCCTCCTGCGAAGACACCCAAGTTACTTCCCAGAGGGGGTTGGTTGTTCTCACAGCTCCTCAGTGTGCAGCCCAGGGCTATGGTTGTCTCTCCCACAGGGAAGACCAAGCTCCATCCTGCACCCCACCATCCTCTTTGCTGCCCATGCAGAAAGGAAAGGCAACTTTGCCCAGTGGTTACCAAGCACGTCTTGCAGTGGAAAGGTATTATCAAAAGTCCCTGTCTGGCAGTACAGCTCCAAACAGTGGGTACTGCAAGTAGGTCTTCTCCTCCCTTTACTGTTGTATTTGTACCTTAGACACTTAAAACCCAAGCGAGAGATCGCAGCTGGGACTTAAACTGCTCTCTCGCTCCAAGAGATGCCAGCTGAGCCTCGTGTGTGACCTACAGCAGCTAGGATCACAATCAATACGTGGCCCAAAGCGTGCCTTGCAGTGTTGTGAAGCCAGTGGAGCTCTCAGTGCAGACCACAGGAAGCTTTTCTACCTTCCTCACTTAAAAAGAATTTTTATCTTTGCTGTATCACAGCAGCCAACATAGCACACGCAGAGCTGGTGAAATACAGGAATTAATGTATTTCTGGCTCTTCTGTAACTGGCACTGGTTGCAAGGCAGTGGTCCTGTACAGCTCAGTGACTGTACCTGATATGATGAGGTCCATTCTACTGTTTGGTAACAGACGCGATGGACTCCTTTATCTTCTGTATTACCTTAATGTTTATATACACAAGGGTATGAAATAATTGAAAAATGAAAGGAAAGTGAAACAAAGAAAAAACATAATTGAGTTGTGGTAGATGAAATAAGCACAGGAAAAGAAAGTAGGGAAGAAAGGAGGAGCACAGGTTGGTATAATCTTACGCAGCACTTCCCTTCATTCAATGGTTTCAATCACAACTCTGCTGTTTTTCTTCAAAGCCACAAGTACCATCCTAGAGTTGCTTTTGTAGCTGAAGCACAGGATTTTTGGAGATTTCAGAGGACAGGTCAGCTTGAAGTTAGAACAGGTGAATGGCTCCAATCTGGCCTCCTGGGTAATACAGAGCAGCCACTCCAACCCTGGCATCTCCTCCAGAAATCCAAGTACTTCTGTCCTGAATCTGGATTCAGGTCCCAAGTCAAATAATTGAATTCAGCTGTCTGTGGCATAGGAATGCAGTTTAACTGCTCACCTTTAGTCATCTCGCATCACTGAGACACCCTGGGGGACTTCCACTGAACACGGGTCTCTCCTACAAGCTGTGGCATATCCCACAACCCTATTACCCCAGAACACCCCCAAGAGCAGTAGACACCTCTGCGTAAGCAGCTGAATTAAGCCCAGTGATTGAGTTCACCCTACAACAGGCACCTGCACTCCCCCAGCCAAGTCACTTCCTGTGGTGGGGACAACAAGAAAGCTGGAGAGGGACTTTTCACAAGGGCATGTAGTGATAGGATGACGGGCAATGGCTTCACACTGGAAGAGGGCAGATTTAGATTAGGTATCAGGAAGAAATTTTTCACTATGTGGGTGGTGAGACACTGGCACAGGCTGCCCAGAGAAGCTGTGGATGTCCCATCCCTGGAAGCGTTCAAGGCCAGGTTGGATGGGACTTTGAGCAACCAGGTCTAGTGGGAGGTGCTCCTGTCCATGGCAGGGGGTTGGAACTAGATGATCTTTAAGGTCCCTTCCAACCCAAACCATTCTACGATTCTATGATTCGTTTGTGGGTTTTTTTGCTTTTGCCACTGGGTTACGAAAATACCATCTCCTTGACTCACGTCTTGAGAAAGCACCAGAAAAAAATAGTCTTTGCCATGGTGCCTACCAGCCTCCCAGCCAGAGGAAACCTGTAGCTGCTGGCACCAAACAGCGTGAGCCCTGTGGTTTGGTAGACTGGATCTACATGCGTGTGGTAGCTGCTTCTGGGACATTTGCTGGCACTGAGCTACTGAAACAGCCTAAACTAGAGGCTGGTGACGTCACAATGTTTTGACCCTGTCAAGGAAGAGCCTTGTAAGAAGAAACATCAAAAAGTAGCCATCAACATATTTTCTGTAGTTGACAAAGAAACTTCTTGAATGAAATTCTTGATCTTTCTGCTACATCCTCATTAAGGGGGAGCAGAGGACGCTGCATTCCCATTGACAAGCATCTTCCCTTCTCCCATACTAAAGCTGTGATAACCAGAGAGGCACAAAGCGCAATATTTATGGTCTTTTGAGAACTGTCTTTGCTTTCAATCTCCACAAGGATATTCAGTTTAATTTTGAATCTGAGGATCTGGTGAGTCAAAAATTCAAAGAAAAGCTGTGCCAGAAATCTTTGTCTACCTCCATGAAAATGATGCAGAAGCTCATTGCAAACCCTTAATACCTTTTGAGGTGTCCTCAAAAGGTCAACAAGGCCTAGATTATCTCTCAGTGGGGTGAAGTTGGAGCAAAACTGAATTAACAATATTCAACAGAACTTTGCAGAGAGACATGTCTTAGGGGAAAGACGATACTGTGCTTAAGGTGCTACTGAGTCTTTGTAGTCACAAGGTTTAGAAGGCTTTGTGTGATGTTTCTTTTAGAGTGGATTTATTCCCATGACACTTTCTAAATATGTAATTTTAGCGGTAAGTTACAGAATCACAGAATCGCCACAGCTGGAAGGGACCTCTGGAGATCATCTAGTCCAACCCCCCTGCCAGAGCAGGGTCACCTACAACAGGTTGCACAGGATGGTGTCCAGGGGGGTTTGGAATGTCTCCAGAGTCGGAGACTCCACCACCTCTCTGGGCAGCCTCTTCCAGTGCTCTGCCACCCTCAAAGGAAAGAAGTTCCTCCGCATGTTCAGATGGAACTTCCCATGTTCAAGTCTGTGCCCATTACCCCTTCTCCTATCACTGGACTCCACTGAAAAAAAACTGGTGCCATCCTCCTGGGACCCTCCCTTTAAGTATTTGTAAGCATTGATGAGATCCCCCCTCAGTCTTCTCATCTCCAGACTAAAAAGACCCAAGTCCCTCAGCCTTTCCTCATAAGAAAGATGTTCCAGCCCCCTAATCATCTTTGCTGTACTCCCTCCAGCAGTTGCCTGTCCTTCTTGAACTGGGGAGCCCAGAACTGGACACAGGACTCCAGATGGGGCCTCACCAGGGCAGAGTAGAGGGGCAGGATGACCTCCCACGACCTGCTTGCCATGCTCTTCTTGGTGCGCCCCAGGATGCCATTGGCCTTCTTGGCCCCAAGGGCCCATTGCTGGCTCATGGTCATCCTGTTGTCCACCAGGACTCCCAGGTCCCTTTCCACAGAGCTGCTTTCCAGCAGGTCAGTCCCTAACCTGTACTGGTGCATGGGGTTATTCCTCCCCACGTGCACAACCTTACACTTGCCCTTGTTGAACTTCATGAGGTTTCTCTCTGCCCAACTCTCCAGCCTGTCCAGGTCATGCCGAATGGCAGCACAGCCTTCCGGTGTGTCAGCCACCCCTCCCAGTTTTGTGTCATCAGCAAACTTGCTGAGGGTACACTCTGCCCCTTCATCCAGGTCATTGATGACTATGTTGAACAGGACTGGACCCAGGACTGACCCCTGGGGAACACCACTTGTCACAGACCTCCAACTAGATGCTGTGCCACTAATCACAACCCTCTGAGCTCTCTCTGCCAGACAGTTTTCAATCCACCCCACTGTCCATTCATCCAACCCACACTTCCTGAGCTTGCCTAGGAGGATGCTGTGGGAGACAGTGTCAAAAGCCTTGCTGAAATCAACGTAGACAACATCCACTGCCCTCCCCTCATCTATTTGTCCAATCACGCCATCGTAGAAGGCTGTCAGATTAGTCAGACATGACTTCCCCTTGGTGAATCCGTGTTGGCTACTTCTACTTGTAGACCTAGGTTTATTTCCAAGTTCTGCTACACATATCTCCTGTGGCCTGACGCAAGCTGTCTTGCTAGGCTTTGACTTTTCTTTCTCTGAATGCGCATACTTCATGCCCTGTTACTCTAAGTGG
This sequence comes from Burhinus oedicnemus, assembly GCA_008921705.1. NCBI lineage: Eukaryota > Metazoa > Chordata > Aves > Charadriiformes > Burhinidae > Burhinus > Burhinus oedicnemus. The sequence goes on from VFFE01006200.1 coordinate 196,599, forward strand.
TTCAGAACAGAGGCTCATGGGATGGAATTCAAGCTCAAGTAACCAGAGCTGTCTAAAAGTACGTAATCTTCAAAGTTCATAAAAGTTTAATTAGGTGCATCCAAAGTAATCATCTACATTTCCTCTATTATCAGTGGAAAGAGTCTAAGAGTATGATTCATCCCATTCTAAGACAGATAACCAGAGTTGTCCACCGAACTTCCTTTCCCTCCACTTTCTAGAAAAGTAGGCAAGTGCTGCCCTGTGTGTATTTGTGCATCACCTTGTGCATCACTTTGGAGTTCAGTGGGCCCTTACTCTCAGGTAGATATAGTAGTGCCATTGTATAAATAAGGAGAATATAAAAGTGCCTCAGCTGGCCGTGAACGAGGCTTGGTTCTCCCAAGACTGGTGTTGAATTACTATGCTGTGAGTGTCATGGTACTCATATCTCTGTTGCGGCACACTGGTTTGGTAACTAGAGCTGGGAACACTCAAGGGGTTGATCCACCTCACTGTCCACCTAGCTAGTCTAGACTTCATCAGTTTGTCTATAAGACTGTCATGGACTCTGTTGAAAGCTCTGCTAAACTCAAGGTAAACAGCATCAACTGCTCTCCCCTCTTTCACCAAGCTAATAACTTAATTGTAGAAGGCTTTTATGCTGGTTGGTCAGACGTGATAACCCCTTCCTAAATTCGTGCTGACTACTCCTAATCACCTTCTTATCCATAACAAGTTTGGAAATTGCTCCCCAGAGGATTTTTTTCATGAGCTTCTCAGGGATGGAGGTGAAGCTTATCAGCCTGTAGACCCCTTAGCCTCCTTCTTCCCCTCCTTGAAGATAGGAGTGGCATTTGCTTTCATCCATTCTGCACTCCCGTTGAAGACCAGGCTCATGATATACGTCTTAATCACTTCAAAACAAAAAGCTCCTGCATGTCTGTCTGTGTGGCTGGATATAGCCTGGTTGTAGCCTGCCTGCAGCTTAGTTTAGAAAGCCCCAGATACTAAGCCACAGACATTTCCCACAGCCCATTACCATAAAGAAGCTGAAGACCTTTTAGAAGTATTAATAAGGTCCTTGGGTAGCCACTGGTGGGCTGGAATCTAGCAAGACTCTGCCCATGTGTGCCTTGCCTGAACAGAGCATGGGTCTGTGCTAACATGGGAGGAGTGCTTGTGTTCTCCAGCTTCAGCGCAGCTCAACCTGCAACTGCACCCAAGGGTGTCTGTGGTAGTCATGCACTGGTCTTTAAAGCCATCCAGGACCCCAGTGTGACTGATATCTAGCACCTGGGAGTACGGTCAACCACTTAGCCTGAGATTTCTCATCAAAGCAATGACGTTGCCTCCAAAGCCCAAGTGGGTTGTAAGCTTGGCTAAATAACTTGAGTATCATAAGAGATGCTCACTTAAGATGAACCTATAGGAATGCTTAAGGGCACAGGCTTTTACTCATTCAATATTTTCACATGTTAAATTAAAAAAGCCCTTAATCTCTGTTCCAAGAGGCAACTGGATTCTGTCTGTCTGGGACCCAGCTATCACTCAACCCATGCTGCTCCACTGCATAAACAAAAACCTGCCAGTATACAGCAGCTGAAGAGGTGAATCATTATTATAATAATCACCTAGAGGAAAACATGCTGTTTGAGTGGAGAGAAAATAAAAATTAAGCATCACATTTAATTTATGATGTGGGCCTTTATTTTAAAGGGACATAAACAGAAAATATTCAGACATCAAAGGAAGAATCTCAGCTTTCACTTCTAAATTCTTTTTTATTATTGTTGTTAGCCTCCCAGCAGCAAAGGAAATGAGTTCTCCAGTAATCATTTCCATTTAATTTTCAGCTCCTTTCTGTTGATAGCATTGTGTATAACCTTTTTTCTCACAGTTACTTTAAATTGTGTACTTTGATATTCCATTCAGCTGGTCGGGAAAGAAAAATCAGTGCTAAAAAAGCCATTTTATCTCTGCCGTACATGAGCTCGGCAGGGTAATGTGATATCTCAGAGAGTATATTTATTTTAAATCACTGGTATTTTCCATCAGGGTGAAATTCTTCAAGATATAACCTCTCACTGCCTCCCTCCTTCCCCTCAAAATGTCATGGGGCTAAAGTAGTGGAGAAAAAGGGACAAAACAGCAACCCTCATTCAAAAGAAACAATAATCCCCCTGGCAAATCAGCTCACTTCTGGTCAAACTAGACATAATGAAAAGAGTAAAAAAACCTAACAAAACAGGGAAAATGGAGCACGCTGTTATCATAAGGATAATAAATCCCAGACCACAGTGGCATTTTTGAGATAGCGAGGTAGGAGTCAGCAGTGACACAAAGTGACCCTCCATGGAAAAGGTGATGTTAAAATTCAATAACGCATTTTAGTTCTTCAGAAGACGTTCTTCTGAAGAAGATCTGGTGGCACTGAAATTCAGATAGGAAGAGGAACATTAGCTGTTTCTTCGTGCTGGGCTGCCTCCACACCAAATCATACACTTGCTTCTCCTTCTTTGGGTGGACTGAAAAGAAAGGAGTAAATAGAAAGTCTCCCCAAAAGATCATGGCAGATTTGGCTGAAAAACAGCCATGTTTGGGACAGAAGCAGGGTTTTAACTTGCTAATATGAGCCATTGCCTTGAGATTTCAATGAAATGCCTTGGCTGAAAAGCAGCAACACTTTCGCAGACTTATGCAGACTAACCACTAAAGGGAGACGGCTGTATCAAGTTGTATATAGTTGGACTCAATGGTCTTAAAGGTCTCTTCCAACCTGGGTGATTCCATGATTCTGGGTGATTCTAAGTCAAGCCACTATTTTTAGCAGCAGCAACCACCTTGAAGCACTTTCCATATTCCAAATGAAGGGTCTTCACTGGACCTCTTGGGACCTATGACATGGTTCTTTATCAGCACAGGAGCATATGGGAGAATAAGATATCCCGCACCCAAAGTCTGTAAAAAATCTGGGTCTAGACATACCTGAGAAGGTGACTAAGAAAGTTCAAGGTGCAGGCCGGGACTGCAAAGGACCACTGCAAAAGAAAAGACGCATTTGTTCTTGGTATAAAGAAATAATAAAGTCTGATCGCTAAGGTGTAGCTCTCTGAAATATACATTTCTTCCTTGCCATCAGTGCTCAGCCGAACACTGACCCTGAACAGTGGTGAAACTCTGATCAAGCTCTTCAGTTTTGGAAGAAATAAATAAGCATTCAGAAGGACACAGCTTTCTACCATGTCTTACTAGAGATATAAATCTTATTGTCTATTATATTATATTATATTATATTATATTATATTATATTATATTATATCCCTTACATTCTCCCCCAGGGGTCAATACTCACTCCAATATTGATCAACATATTCATCAATGACCTGGATGAGGGGACAGAGTGTATCCTCACCAAGTTCCCTGATAATACCAAACTGGGAGGGGTGGCTGACACCCCAGAGGGCCATGCTGCCATCCAGCATGACCTGGACAGGCTGGAGTGCTGGGCAGAGAAGAACCTAATGAGGTTCAACAAGAGCAAGTGTAGGGTCCTGCAGCTGGGGAGGAAGAATGCTAGGCACCAATATAGGCTAGGGGTGGACCTGCTGGAAAGCAGTTCTGAGGAGAAGGATCTGGGGGTCCTGGTAGATAGTAAATTATCCATGAGCCAGCAATGTGCCCTTGTCAGCAGGAAGGCCAATGGAATCCTGGGATGCCTAGGGAAGAGTGTGGCCAGTAGGTCGAGGGAGGTCATTCTGCCCCTTTACTCAGCACTGGTGAGGCCACAACTGGAATACTGTGTCCAGTTCTGGGCTCCCCAGCTCAAGCGGGACAGGGAACTGCTGGAGAGAGTCCAGCATAGGGCAACAAAGATGTTTGGGGGATTGGAACACCTCCCTTATGAGGAAAGGCTGAGAGAGCTGGGACTCTTTAGCCTGGAGAAGAGAAGGCTGAGGGGAGACCTTATTCTTGCTTAGAAGTATCTAAAGGGTGGGTTGAAGGAGGATGGAGCCAGACTCTTTTCAGTGGTTTCCAGTGACACGACGAGGGGCAACGGGCACAAGTTGGAACATCGGAAGTTCCATTCAAACCTAAGAAAAAACTTCTTTAGGGTGAGGGTGACAGAGCAGTGGAACAGGCTGCCCAGGGAGGTTGTGGAGTCCCCTTCTCTGGAGATTTTCCAGACCCGCCTGGATGCAGTCCTGAGTAATGTGCTCTAGGCATTCCTGCGTCAGCAGGGGAGTTGGACTAGATGATCCCTAGAGGTCCCTTCCAACTCTGAAAATTCTGGGATTCTGTGATTATATGATGCCCAGTTTACATCAGGGAATCAGACCCAAACATCTACCTCTTCCTTTCATTAGAGATTTTGAATTCATCTTGTGCTTCTTCAATTGAGACTGCTGCTATAGAGTGACCTTGGCTAGACACCAAAACAGAACGGTGGAAGAGCAGTCTGGGAAGTAGTTTTATTTGAGCATGGCTCTGCAAGCAGTGCAAACCTTGCTTAATATGGTGAAGTTCCCTTTTCTTCAGAGTCTAGACCTGAATTTGACGTTAGGTCATTGGAATCCATTTTCATGATAGCACAAGCTGTATTTCTCTCATCTGACTTAAGTTATTGGGATGTTAGGGTCTAATCTAGCAAATCAAGTAGGTTCCCCATGCAGCCAGTGGAGGCACGTGCAGACAGAGGTTCATCCCATCCCAAATGGGATCAACAAACAAGTTGAATAAAACACTCTGCAGGTGCCTGTAAGACTAACAGATGCTAAAAACACCAAGACTCAAGCAATAATGTGTGTCTGTGCACTTGCAGTCCGGGTAAGATGAAAATAAGTGCCATAGAAATCAGATCTGTGTCCTAGAGTATATAGTACAGATGTTTGTATCTGAACAAGTACAACCTCAGCTCTCTCCATCGTCACTAAGGACTAATTATTAATCTCAGAGAAACTTATAACACAAGTCAATTCATCTTTATGTAGATACTCCCATAATTCATACCCTAAACTTCATCAGCTGTTTTGACAAGGTCTCCACTGACTATCATGGGACCAGAAGAGCTGTCTCCCATGTAGGCAGCTAAAGTCAAGTCACTTCAAGTTAGGAAAGAAGAATCCCCTTCCAGGTGAGATCAGAACAAGATAATCACAACGTGCACTAATTAAATTGTAAGCTGTAGAGGCAGCAAAGTGGCTGCATGGACTTCACAGTCCATAGATTCATAGAATCATGGAATGGTTAGAGTTAGAAGAGACCTTAAAGATCAGCTAGTTCCAACCCCCCTGCCATGGACAGGGACACCTCCCACTAGACCAGGTTGCTCAAAGCCTCATCCAACCTGGCCTTGAACACCACCAGGGATGGGACATCCACAGCTTCTCCGGGCAACCTGTGCCAGTGTCTCACTACCCTCACAGTAAAGAACCTTTTCCTAATATCTAACCTAAATCTCCCCTCTTTCAGTTTAAAACCATTGCACCTTGTCCTATCACTACACTCCCTGATACAGAGTCCCTCCCCATCTTTCCTGTAGGCCCCCTTTAGGTACTGGAAGTCTGCTATAAGGTCTCCCTGGAGCCTTCTCTTCTCCAAGCTGAACAGCCACAGGTCTCTCAGCCTGTCCTCACAACAGAGGTGCTTCAGCCCTCTGATCATCTTCGTGATCTCCTCTGGACCCGCTCTAACAGGTCCATGTCCTTCTTATGTGGGCTGACTAAGATTCCCCCTGGAGTGCTAAGTACTTATTAGCAAGCACCGAAGATACTGTGAAGTAAAGCCAGCTGCTGTGATCTCTGTACTACCTCTGGCTATGTTTCTGGTGATAACGCTAACAGGCGGAAGATATCACCCCAATCCCTCATTTCCTAGGCCTGCAATCTCTGAATAAGGAGAAATCAGCCCATCCTCAAGTGACCTCATCCAAAAACCTTAGCGTTGTTATTCCAGATTTATACCACTCTAAATTAAGCCAGAATTCTTTGGTGACCATCATTTCGGGTATCTCCTGAGACCTTGACAATGACGGGGCAGCAATGGACCGAGACCCTTCCCCTTGTATCACCCATCTGTGCTTCTACGTCCCTCTGCACATGCAGATGTTCATCCTTTCTCACCTTTTACTATACAGAGGAGTGTCTTCATCTAGCCAAAACGATTTCAGAAGTTACTTTTTGTGCCAGCCATGCAGCGGAGGAGCTGGAAATACCCAGGTGAAGCCCCTTGGTCTGCTCCAGGGAAAAGTCAAAGAACATCCAGAGGACTTAATAAATTAATTTGAAAGAAAACTCATTCAAGCAGCTTTAATGGCTATCAAAATATTATTCTTGACAGGGATAGAAGTGACTTTAATTACTCCCAGGCATAGCATCTTCCTTCAGTGTTCTCAGCAATGTCCTCAGCAAGTTTAAGACTTGGATCCACAATTCCTGAATGCCTGACCATCTTTGGACATGGAAATTTAGTTTATATCAGTGTCTCTCAGGATCTTTTCTCTGATACACTCACTGTGTTTAAATTATTCCTTCCTTTTTACTCAGTCAGCGGAGAATTGAAATTTGCTGATGTCAGGATCTCTGAACAGATGGGAGAGCAGTATTGATTATGCAGTTGAGAGTAGGACATAAATAGCTTGTTAAAAGCAAATAATAATAGTTTAAATGCTGTGTACAAACCTTTATAAAACCTAGTGAAGCAAATCAAATAATCCTTCCAGAAATCTATCCGAGTTTTTAACAAGGTGATGAAATTCAAGAGCCTTTTTCACTTACTTATGTTAGTGCTGATACAAGAGCTGATTGAATTAACAGTCTGGAACTGCTAGAGATGAGCCTGCCTTCAACATCCCAGCCAAATGAGATGTTTGCAGCTGATGTGTGAAAGGGAAAAGAGAATTGATGAGGGAGAGAGAGCAGGAGGACAGGAGCTGCAGAGTGCAAGCCAGTTCTGTTCAGAGCAGAGAGGGAAATTTATTTTTTGTCATAAATTCAGCATCTGGGCCCAAACTCACTCCATTGTGTGTGAAGTTCAAATTGGGGTCTAAGGCAGGGCATGGTATAAAGCCATGGATGAAATGTATCCGTATTGATTTTGGTTCAGGTTTGACACGTACGAAGTCCTTCTGAACTGAGAGCATTGTGAAGTCCATGCTCAAAATCCATCTGTCCCTTCACCCAGTAACCACACAGTACCCAGCTTCTCCGAATGGTCATGACGCCAAGCGGTCATGACTCCAAAGAGTCATGACTCTAAATGGTCATGACAGGTAGAAAGAGAGATTAAAATTTTAAGGTTAGGCAGCAAAGAGGAGATTTGGAGAAAGAAAAATTATTTTGAGCTCGGGCTGCTATTACCACTGGTGTAAATTCTGTGGTTTCCTGATTTACCTCTATGCTGATCAGTCACAATCAGGACAAGGTGTGCAACAGAGACTGAGTCAGTCCATGAGGAGTGTTGAAAATTATAACAATAGCTCAAACTGGGGAACAGGGTGTTTGTACCAAAAAGCGGTCTTTCAAACTATTCATTTAGGCAAAGGCGGAGTTTTCCTGGGGATTGATTCTCTGTTGTTTTCACATTAACTTATTTTAGCTCCAGCTCAACCCACAACCAAGAGACAGTTGAGCAGCACAGCCACGGTGGCAGGCACCCAAGCAGGCGCACAAGGACACGCACCCATGCAGACGCACCCACGCTGACGGCAGGACTGGCCCTTTCCCCTGAAATGCTGGAGTTGCCTCCTCCAGAAGGACATTGCTTCCCTCAAGCGTTCATCACTGCTGCTGCAGAAGGAAATACTCTGGGATCATACTGACTTCATCTCCCCGGAGACAACTGCCTGACCAGAGCAGGGATTCAAAGCGTACGGGGCTCCCCTCATTGCTGAACGATCTGAGACATCTGTCCTGAGCCCTGCTTTTCATCCACGATGTGGGGTTGGGCACCATGAAGTAGCTCCCTGCTTTCTTCCCACCCAGATGCAACAAGCTAGGAGGAAACTCTCTCCTTTACTTCTTTGACATTTTAAAAGTTTTCAACGATGGGTTTCAGAGAAGCTGAAATACCATAAACAGATTCTGTTGAGATGTTTTCAGCTGAAATTTCTTCAAGACTCAAGGTGCTTTGGAAAAATCCTCATTTAAAGAAAAAGTAAGAGATGCCAAAGACTGCCTTTTCAAGCAGATTTACCCTTCCAATGCCGAGGTAAATATTGGGCTCCAGGACTTTCAGCAGAAGGCACAACCTAGGAATCCGAGATATGGACAGGCTGGAATACAGATCAGGGCAGTGAAGCAAAAATTACAGTCTCATAAGCAAAAAAATTTGATTAAAAATTTTGAAATAACTTTGCATGCAATGAATAACTAACTTGTGGAACTCACTGCTGAAGGATAGTACAGAGTTTAACAGCACACCAAATATTTTAGTCATTTTTAGTGAAACACTTGTGGAATGGGAAAAAAAAAATAATGAGAAAACACATAGCTGGATCAGATCGATTGCCCTCATGGTGCACAAACAACTCTCCAACCATGGTGAGAAGTCCTTGCACAGGGAAACAGTCAAGAACAGTTTTTCTCTTTTAGCTCCAAACATCAAGAAAAGAAGGAACAGAATGATCAACAGAAAAGATGGTTTTGTGGCAATGGCGATACAGGAGGGATTTGGGTAAAACTCCATTTCCCAGATTTGCCAGAGATTTCCAGGGTGATCTTAGCAAAGGGCAAATATTACCTCTGCATATTTCTTTTCCTATAAAAAAGAGATGACAATCGTTCTTTAAAAAGGAGGTGTGGTAAGTACAGAGCCATAGCACTTTGGAGATGCTCTGCCAATATGGGGATGAAAACCACAGACATTAGATGAAAAGACCAATAAAGGAAAAGTTGTTTAAGTCATATTACTCCTGATTCGCATCAAAGAAAAAAAGAAGGAAATTCCTACAATGAAGAATTTTTCTTTTGAGCAGAACGATGCTGTGTAACAACACTAAGGCATCACACCAACGTTAAAGGGAATTGCCGCTATAAATGAGTTATTTGATAAATTCAGAATCTTTTGTTTGTTTGCCTTAATTATTCACAAACAGGTGGTAGTTTTACTACTTTGGTCTTTATTCTAAATAGTTGGTGGAAACGTATTTTTGTCTCTCTGATAGCAGGACAGTAGTGTTCTCATTACTCCTTCCTGGTTATTTGTGCCACATGTTGGATGTTAAATCACACACCAGCAATGATGACTGTGCCACTACAGCATCAGCTGTCTGCAAAAAAAAAAAAGAGAGAAAAAAACCCTTTCCTTTTTTTTTTTTGTTGGCAAATTATCTGCAAAAAGCTCAGCATTGTTTGAATAGTAAAAAAGCTTTTACAGATGGCCACAAAAGCATTTGCAGCGAGAATATTCTCATGAATATTTATTCTCACTGATTCTCCTGACAACTTAACTTTCCGCAGACACTCTTACAAGCAAACATTCAAACAGTCTCAAAAAAGCAAATAAAAAGGTTTTGCACATAAACACAGGAACGCTTGCAGAGTATTTATTTTGCAGCACTATCTAGAAATCTCACCCAGAAGAAAAGCCCTCTTGTGTTCAACTCTTTAGATGCATGGATGAAAAATTACCTCCTCCCTGAAGAGCTTGGTCTAAGAGCACAAAAAACTGACATGACACTGTCCTCATTTTACAGACAAGGAACTGATGTTGACCACAATGGAGACGCTTGCCCTAAATTAGATAGCAAAAAGCAGAATCACAGAATTAACTTCTACTTTCTCTGAATCCCCATCCTTCCACAAGGTTCAGATCTAGATACTTTTTACCCAACGGTGATTTAGGGACTTTTTAGTGCATAGATTTTTGGCCCTACACTCTTTAATAACTCCAAGCAACGTGCTACCCCATACAGGGTATCCTATGTAACTACTTTATAGTTAGTATCAATACACTTCATATCCTAGTAGAGGCAAGAATTGGAATTACTTGCTTCAATGAGCATGGACTATTTTGCCTCAGCCAAATTCCATGTTCATTACATGATTTTTTAAACAAAAACAAAGTCTTTTTATGGGTTGCTATAGTAAATAGTATTTAAATGGCATAACACATCAGGTGCAAGGCAGAGAGGCTGGAGGTATGGAGGCTGACGTATTCATTTGGGATACTTCTACCCACATGGTTCTTTTGCGTGAGTTGAATCATTGCAGATTATGTCCAGTTGAAAGGAAACAGTATATTCGGTGCTGTTTAAAGATGTCACACTCATTGCAGAGCTTTTGGAAACCAGTGAGTCAGCAGGAGGAACACAATGCTGGTTCCAGCCATTGGGCAGTTATTTAAAACAAAACAAACAGAAACAAAAAAAGCCACTTGTGAATTCAACAGATGCAGTGAATTCCCTGCTTTGCCAAGGCTAAAGTGTTTGCACAGAGGAGAGGGCCACTTTTATTAACATAAAGGTCACTACAGTTCAATTATTCATTCAAATGAATTATTCAGTATTTTGTTTTAATCTCATTAAATGTGGATGTCTGTAAGCAAATTCTGAAGATGCAGAGAAAATCAAAGACTAGCTAAAAGCATGTGCAGCGATGGAAAAGCAACAGGACAGACACCTTACGGATGCACAAAAGACCACAGCCAGAATTTAACCCAGCCAAGGAAATGTACACAAGGGCTCAAACTGCCATCTGACTTCTTGTGAACCACATCTCTTCTCATGTGTGTCTTGCCTTCCCCTTGAATGCCTGGCTTGTTGCAGTTGTGTTTCCAGCAGAGCTTAGACAATGGAAGAGCCTGTGAGCCACAAACGCCATCACTGAATCCTCTAGGCACCCAGTCCTCCAGGTAGAAACAGGATTGCAGTCGCTCAGGACAGAATTAGCTTGAAGTCCTCCCCAGCCTAAAGTGTTTTCCAGTGGTGTTTCAAAGCCTTCAGAGATGCTGTCTGGTCAGAAAGACTAGTTTCATGGAATTGAGTAGAATTTAGTTATCAGACTGTAACTCATTGCCTTGGTTTTCAGGATATTGAAATGCTTAAGTTCCTTTAAGCGGAAGCTGGAAACATGAAGACACCTTAGACGATATGGCAAAAATTACTATAAGCTCTCTGGCACAGATCTAGTCGCTCTACATCTGTACATCTAGCAAAAATCAAAGGAGTCTTGGTTGGATTCTCTAGACGTAACTGGAACTTAAGAAATAATGTTTTTCACTCTTCCTCATGTGGTAACTAATATATGCAAGGACAGAAGCTCCAAAGCTGCATGTCCAGTGTCTGCTCATTGGAGCTCTGGAGCCAGCTAAAAAGTCAAAATACTGGGGAGGGAAAAGAAAAAAACCCACAGCATCTTCTGTTCAAGAATTGTCCGTGTGCAGACTTTTAATTGTCACCAAAACTCATTTGCCAGTCACATTTGTCTGAGGAGTGTTTTCTGCAGCCATCTCATCGTTTACCTTTGCAGCTTAATCTTTTGCAACAGCTGTCTTCATTTGCACTTTATTAGCCTGGTTGGTTGATGGTCTCAATGTAAATCTTCCCTTCATCTACTGGTTCCGGGTCCATAGCACACTTCACTTCTAGATATCCTTATTTGGCCAATTACTTGAACTAACAACTCTTCTGGTTATAGGGAACACTTCAATTACAGGAATAACTATGTACTATACCTTCATATAATGAATTCCCAGTGATCAGTTATTATAAACTTGGTTTTATTTACAGCCCTGCCTGAGCACGGAGGTAAACCAAAATCCAAGACTCATGACCACTCTAAGCTTCCCCATAATGTTCTGGTGAATGGTGGTTTGAGACTTGGTACAGGTGTACTTATGTCTATGGATGTTGTCTAGTCAGTTGTTCTCCTCAGGTTGAGAACAGAATGAAATCAAAAGAAGTATTAAACAAGCTAAAATCACAGAGGTTTGCTCATTGTCACTCTGAGCTTGTAAACAGGGGAAGGTTCCTGCAGCTCTGAAGTCTGGTCTTGCACATAACTTCTTACAGACTTTCTAGTTCTTGTCTGCCAGAGAAATGTCCTCTCTTCTCAGAACTCCTCTTCCTTGTAAGTACAACTACTTATTCACACAACAATAGCACTAGCTTTTTTTTTTTTTATAGTACAGACACACTTTTTCTCTGAAACAGAAGAACACAAAACACACTGCAAGTAGGTCACCCTTGTGTATAGCTGAGTCAGACTTAAAAAGAACAGACAAGTTCAAAACCAAACAATGGCATGAAAGAAGGCTCTCCAAGACAGAGAGTTGACTCATAATCAATCCATTTCCAGCACAATTTCAGAGAAGACCTTCAAGGATACTATTTTAATCTCAACCATATGGGGTGCTACTATACTGGCTCTAAATAGCTCCTTCCTTAATCCCTTTGCATAGAAAAGGACAGATCCAGCAATACCCATCTACTGTCATCTTCTCCTCAAAACACTGCAGTGTCAGTCCTTTCCCGACAAAAGAAAGAAGGGGCCAACAACGACCAGGACAGGGCTGGTGGGTGGTCTTTACCCATGATGTCAAATTAGACTAATTCCACTATAACACCACTGTGACCACACTTTTCCTATCCCAGAGGGTTTCACAAAATCATCTCTTTGTGGAAGAAGAAGCTCCTTGGTCATTGGTGGGGTTACAACGCATAAGGTTGGGATGTCCAGATAGAGTCCTTTGATGAGAAGGCAACACATGTGCTTAAAATGATGTGAGGAGACAGGCCAAGTCCGGCAGATCCTGGTGGTTCAAGGGATACACCCACAGAAAACCAGCATGTCTTGACTCAATTTGTCACCTTTACTTTGTGCTCCTGCCACACGTCCCCAAGGAAACAAACTATGTCCTTTCCCTCAAGGCTGTTGCTCTCTGACACACAAGGGGGAAGGAGTCTTTTTTTTTTCTGTTTTCAGTGTGTTTCTAGAACTACTTTTCTTCTTTACTGGAACAAACCTGCAAGATGAAACTTTGCCAAGTTATTATTTTTAGTCTCTCCTTCTAGCACAACCCATAGCAGCTCCCATGCAAGGCAGAGAGAAAGAGGAAAATCCCAGTTAGACATGTGACTTAAAGCCATGAGGACTTGCAAGGATTATGACTCCAGTTCAGGACAGCACCCTGATGCCAAGCCTAACTTCAGTCACTTGGATAATTACATATCTCCTGAAGTCAAATAGTGTGATCTAACTCTATCAACATGACTACTACACTTCCAGTGTGAAAGCACTGATAAGTGACTATGGCCACCTAAAACACAGGTCTGACAGACTCCGCCACCCTGTACAGACAAGGGAAAAATAGTAATTAACGTTCAGACACCTGAGCTGAAGTCAGGATGCAGCCCAGACTTAAGGACTCCTCAGATTGAATGGGATGATTTTGCAGAAATGTTCAACAGACTTCATGAAATGCAATGTGCCCATAAAATTAGCACCCCAGGTACCATATTGAAACCAATTTGAGGAAAGGAAGGGTTTCAGTCTTCATTTTCCTCCTCCTTTTCTAGCTAAATAAGGTTTACAATCCTGTTCTCTGATTTCTTCTCTCCTTTGTGCGCCATGTAACCTCTGGACCTGTTGAAAACAAAATTACTAGACAAGATGAAAAGAGTGCCTTACAAGGAAAGCCACCACAATCAGGGCCCTTCCTATGGTCCTGAGGTGCCATGCAACAATCTGGCGATCTCCATCAAGCTCAACCCATTCACCCTCAAGAAAGGTCCCATCAAAACTGACTTCTGAATTGCCCATTGACCCATGCTAAGCTTCGGATGATGGAAGTCATCTGGAAGAACGCCAGCCAGCAGGGGTTTAAAAAATTTAAAAACAAAAAAAAACCCATTATAGTAACCAAACCATTGCAGTCCAGTGCCCAGGAAGGTCTTTTGCTCTTTAATTTCTTAGTACAGACACAGCCACACAGACGTGATGAAATGGGCCCACTCATGACAAAGATAGTAAGAGCTCAGCTACTGCAAGTTTTGCTTTGCAGCAAGCAACTGGACGGTTAGCAAATATGAGCTGGCAAGTCAATAAGTGCATTTGTATCACCAGGTTACTCCATATCTCTGCTTTTGGCCAACGAGAGCCTCAAAGGTTCACAGAATACTGGAGAGGGAAGAGGAGAGCTTTTCTGAACGAAGCTGGTCCTTACGAAATTGCTCTAATGTGGAGGACAGCAGTAGCTATGCAGAGAATGTGTGACCAATAATCTTCTCAAATGGCTTCTTTACCTGCTTTTGTGTTCTGGGAACCAGCAGATGGGGATATTTCTTCAAACTTGAATCCCAGTTGGCGGTCAGTTATTGCCTAATTCCCTTAAATTGTTTATAGTTCTTCTACAAGCGGCACTTCCCAACTGTCACAAACTCAGGTTGACTGTAGGTGTAGATCACATGAATTGTGATGTGATGTCATTTGGTTGGAAATAGCTCTAACTTCACGACCTTCCGGTAAAGCCTTTTAACAAAGTTTTTTGCTGAGAAAACAAGGAAGTTAAGGGCATATTTTGTTGCTCCAAGTGACCAAGCCTGCTGATTTGTGATTGCTGGCTGGCCATCCTTGTGAGATTGTGAGCCCAATTGAGGTAGGTCACAGCATTTTTTACTGTGCCCACCTGAGTGACTGGTTACACTTAGAGCATACTTCCAACGTGCTGTATTTTGTAACTGAAAATTTGAAACCTGCTTTCCCAATGAGTTGCTTTAGTTACCTACTTTAGTGGAATTTTCTGCCAGCAAACTCATTTGCTAAAATACGTGTGGAAGGTAAACACAAAAGAATATCGATTGTGAGTGTGTCTGGAAATTAGAGCGAATATTAACAGTACTTATTTGGCAGTAATTGCCATGATGAAGTAAATCTGGGGTATTTTTACACCTGTAACCATGATTCCTGAGCACTGAAGTTGTCTGAGTCTGTTATATACATCCACTTCGCTTGTACAGATGCTGAATCCAGTTGAAGTTGGGTGAGAAAGAAACTAATTTCCATCTGTCACCCATTTGTTGGTTTAAATAAAACAATTTGTCAATCATAGACAATTTCCTGCTGCTGAGAGGCCATATCAATAATTGCCAACCTGAACATCATTCCCTGCAGAGAAGCCTGAAGCTGGATGAGTGAGGGTGATGGCACCTCAGTCCTGTAGTGTGGGAATCACGCATCCTCCCAGGTCCCCTCTGAGCTCAGGGGGAGCGAGAGTTGCCACCCTTGCCCGGGGCAGGACAACAGGGTGCTCATACCCCTCTGAACTATTACATGATGGTTCTGTTTAATACATTTATCAACAACCTGGACGAGGGGACTGAGTACACCCTCAGTAAGTTTGCAGATGACACCAAGTTAGGCGGGAGTGTCGATCTACTTGAGGGTAGGATGGTCCTACAGGGGGATCTGGACAGGGTGGATTTATGGGCCGAGGCCAATGGTATGAAGTTCAACAAGGCCAAGTGCTGGGTCTGGCACTTGGGTCACAACAACCCCATGCAGCGCTACAGGCTTGGGGAAGAGTGGCTGGAAAGCTGCCTGGCAGAAGAGGCCCGGGGGGTGGTGGTTGACAGTCAGCTGAATATGAGCCAGCAGTGTACCCAGGTGGCCAAGAAGGCCAACAGCATCCTGGACTGTATCAGGAATAGTGTGGCCAGAAGGACTAGGGAAGTGACAGTCCCCCTGTACTCGGCACTGGTGAGCCCCCACCTCGAGTACCATGTTCAGTTTTGGGCCCCTCACTCCAAGAAAGACATTGAGGTGCTGGAGCGTGTCCAGAGAAGGGCAAAAAAGCTGGTGAGGGGTCAAGAGAACAAATCTTCTGAGAAGTGGCTGAGGGAACTGAGTTTGTTCAACCTGGAGAAAAGGAGGTTGAGGGGAGACCTTATCACTCTCTACAATTACCTGAAAGGAGGTTGTAGCGAAGTGGGGGTCGGTCTCTTCTCCGAAGTAACAAGCAATAGGCCAAGAGGAACTGGCCTCAAGTTGCACCAGGGGTTTAGATTGGATATTAGGAAAAATTTCTTCACCAAAAGGGTTATCAAGCATTGGAACACGCTGCCCAGGGAAGTGGTGGAATCACCATCCCTGGAGGTATTTAAAAGCCGGGTAGACGTGGTGCTGAGGGACATGGTTTAGTGGTGGTCTTGACAGTGTTGGATTGATGGTTGGACTTGCTGATCTTAAAGGTCCCTTCCAACCTAGACGATTCTATGATTCTGTGATTATGCACTCTATAGAGAGGGCCATAATTGAATTTTTTATCCCCCTAGCTTCCCTTGCTTCTTGTGGAAACAGTGTGTGGCTGGGGAATACTATGATTTATTTATATTACAATTCTATCTAATAGCACCACATACTCCCAAACCATAAAAATTGCGTCTCCCTCCTTTCCACTAGCTGGTAATATCACAAGTGAGCATGACACCAGGGATCACAACACGGGAAAAGGCTGTCGTCTCTGTCCTGCAGACTTAAAATGACTAGGAAAGCCTGGCTTCAGCAGAAGATGGTGGTAAGACTCATACGTCCTGGTTTGAGGGCCCTGGGTTTTTGGGCCAATCCTGCCCAAACTACAACATCATGATAAATGAGGGACACTGGGCAGGTTGGAAGCAAAACCTTCAAGTTTTGCTACACTGCCCTAAGAGGAGTCCCAGCCCCTATCAGCATTAGATGGTCGGATGTACCCTTGTCTTCCAGCAGCCCGTCCCCTTTCTGCTCATCCTCCCCAATTCACATAGCCTTACCCTCAATATCTTTCCAAACCTCTTTATCCCTCTCTTTGAGGCCCTTGTGACATTAAACACCTTAATTGGTGGAAATCACAGAATCATAGATTCATAGAATGGTTTAGATTGGAAGGGACCTTAAAGATCCTCTAGTTCCAACCCCCCTGCCATGGGCAGGGACAACTCTTACTAGGCCAGGTTGCTCAAAGCCTCATCCAACCTGGCCTTGAACACTTCCAGGGATGGGGCCTCCACAACTTCTCTTGGCAATCTCTTCCAGTGTCTCACCACCCTCATAATGAAAAATTTCTTCCTGATATCTAATGTAAATCTCCCCTCTTCCAGTTTGAATCCATTACCCCTTGTCCTATCACTACATGCCCTTGTAAAAAGTCCCTCTCCAGCTTTTAAATTGTCTCCTTGCCAGAGGCTGATAGATTGTCGTCATGGATATACACGTTCAGCCCCGGCCTCCATCCCTGAATTCCCTCATTAAGCCCAAACCCATCCAGCAATAGTTGTTAACTCTGTCCTGGGAATGTGGTGGCAGCTCTTCAGCAAAGCCTGCTGGAAAAATCTCGGCTGAAGCAAAACCATCTGAGAGATTTACTTTAAAAAAATGTAATTGCAACCTGCCCTGTCCCTAGCTTAGAAATAATTGAGGATCATTCCAACCCCGTGCCCAAACCATGTGGCTGGGAAGGAAAGAAGAAGCTTTTACAAATGCTCTCCAGCTACATTATCTTCTCCCACACTGGTATGGCCTGGTGGGCAACACGGCTGGTAATGTCAGTGCAAAACAACCTCCTTCCCACTCATCAGAGGGGGAATTTTTGCCTCGGCAGTTGCTGGGCGAGCTCTGCAGAGGTGAGTACGGCTTCCCAGCACCATCCTGCTGCTGCAGGCAGGGTGAGACTCTGCCTGGTTGCAATAAACAAAGCTGCCTGCAGATGCGGTGGTGAAACCAGATTGCACCAGAAAAGCTTGATTCGGAAAATGGATAGGTTTATCACAGGTTTCTCATAGGATAAGATTTCTGGACAAAGAATGAAACAGGTTAGAAAGCCTGAAATTATGCAAAGAAATGAAGGTTGGAGACAAGGTCAGTCCCAAAAAAGGGCTGCTATTTTTTGCGTTTTCCCTGTTCCTGTATCAAACTCTCCTTTCCTGTTTTCCATCTGGATTGTAAAATTTCCCATCTTTCCAATGCACTGGGGTTAAAACTATTCACACTAATAATCTAAATATGCCAGGGGATGCTCCCGTGTACTGGGACCACCTTGCATGTCGTGGCTTGGCTCTGTGCTACTGACCTGCCAGCCACAAACGCAAGGTTGTGAGCAAACTGCCAGCTGGGAATGGTCCCCGGACTGGACTACTTGCCAAATGTGGGAATAGTTTGGGAGTCACTCCTTGTAGAAATAGGCCAAATTTGTGCCAAGGAATGTCCTAACATTTCACAAACATGGACGGTGGCCAACAGTGCTCCCAGCACACTTGACCAGTTTTTATCTACATAGTTATACACGGAGTGTATATCTATACAGGTGCAAGTACGTCCAAGGGAACCTGGTCCACAGTGGGAATTCCTAGTTATGCCTCAAAACAGATCACATAACAAACAAAATAATAGTACGTGGTCAATCTTATCACTGTTTCAAAACTATGGTCTCTAATCTCGCAGTTTTCATAAACAACGGTTATGACATACATATTTTGTAACCAGCAGCAAATCTGTCTTTGCTTCAAATCTGGCCAAATGTCACCTGGTTCCTCTTGCAAATGTCTAGTGCAGGTCTAGGTCAAAACCCAAGGACCTAGGTGACAGCATGGCAGAAATTATGTAGAATGATATGTACAAAAATTTCTTTTTCATACATACCAGTTCACTGGGCAAGATTTAATCTGACACTGCCCCACTTTTCTGGCCAGCTGGTACATACTGCATCCAGCTCTGGGGCCCACAACATAAGAAGGACATGGACCTGTTGGAGTGGGTCCAGAGGAGGGCCACAAACATGATCAGAAGGCTGGAGCACCTCTGCTATGAAGACAGGCTGAGAGAATTGAGGTCATTCAGCCTGGAGAAGAGAAGGCTCCGGGGAGACCTTATAGCCCCTTCCCGTACCTAAAGGGGACTCCAGGAAAGATGGGGAGGGACTCTTTATTGGGGAGTGTAGCGATAGGACGAGGGCTAATGGTTTCAAAACTGAAAGAGGGGAGATTTAGATTAGATATTAGGAAAAGATTCTTTACTGTGAGAGTGGTGAGACACTGGCCCAGGTTGCCCAGAGAAGCTGTGAATGTCCCATCCCTGGTGGTGTTCAAGGCCAGGTTGGATGGGGCTTTGAGCAACCTGGTCTAGTGGGAGGTGTCCCTGCCCATAGCAGGGGGGTTGGAAGTAGATGATCTTTAAGGTCCCTTCCAACTCTAACCATTCCATGATTCTATGATTATACTTGGCTTTCTCGTGGAGGTACTTTCCAACGCAGAAGATACTGGTCTGTGAGGCCAAGGGGATGGGGAAACAGAGCCCCAGCACTAGGCTGAGCCTGGGAAGGTGCCTTTGAGCAAGGGCCCCTAAAGGCTCAGGACCTTGTAGTGAGCCCTGCCCAGATGGTGTAGAGCTGTGCCATGGTCCCATCGCTTCACACCAGCAGACAGTGTGTTACACGGACATACCCAAAAGAGATCTGCACACCTGCTTTCCTGCAGACTTTTTCCAGGCACCCAGAAAATGATGCACTCTTTCTCTGTGATTAAGGTGAATCCGTCTTTCCTGCCACCGTTTCCACTCAGTCCTTTTCTCTAACAGCCTGGTAATCAAAACACTTAAGTGATATTGAGAACCTCTTTGGCTAGGTAAGTGAAATCTCACACCCCGAGGAGGTACTTGCTCTCTGCTCCCTCCTTGTGTTCTGTTTTCTTGCACACAGCTCAGTCCCTCCCTTTCTCTGTCACCCCTCCATCATCATATAGAGATGTGATTTGGTGCATCAAAACTGATGTGTCTTGGTGCTGCTCTGCAAATGAGTGAGTCTTGATCCTGCCTATGGGGAACCTCGAGGCAGGAGATACACAGAGGTTACAACCTTGGAGGAAGAGACTTGGGAGATCTATTCAAATATGCAAATGTGAAATAATCAGTGTCATTAATTAACCTCATTGTACCACATCAATGGCCTGGGGTAAAAGCTTTTTTGTACAAAGTCTCTTTTAAAACAGTCTGTAACTGTGTCTAATTGTTCCAAGAGCTGTTTCTGGGAGGGATTTGGTGGTTGGATTTAATAATGTGTGATGATCAAGTCCGGATATAGCCCATCAGACTAGACAATGCAAAGTTTCTATGCATTGAAACTTTACAGGGTGGGAAAAATTCTCATATGCCTGATTTTAAAGGGTGGTTCTAGTGACTTGTCAGAGCATATGTGATAGGAATGAGCACGAAACTGAAGCACCTCTTGGGACATGAGTGGCACACACCTTTAATCAATTCCCATGTGCAAACAAAAGAAAAGTTCTGGCTGCAGACCCTGGGTGCGATGAAGGCTTGGAGACTGGCCTAGACTTTATGCCTTTGCCTTGTGTCAATTCAGGGTTTGCCAATAGTTATTATTTTTCACAGGAGACCTGCCAAAGAGATTGAGAACCTGTAGCCTGTTCAGTGATGAAAACAGTCTCTGTACCTTCTCCAGAAATGAACACAAGATGGTGCTGCCATCCACCGATAACTAGCTTTGCATGTAGCTTTACGCTGTTTCTACTTCTTAGGGTGTTTAAAACAAGCCCACTTTGGATCCTCTGTTGATGAAGCTTGCCAAGAAGTCTCTGGGTTACTGAGAAGGACAAGCTAAAATGTCTTTCTGGCAGCCTGGCTCAAACAAGGAGGATTAAACCCATGTTGCACGAGAGCTGTGAGCAAAGATGCCATGATTTATTTCTCAAGGACTCATCTTAACTCTCATTCAGGGTAAAAAATTCCCCAGGGGACAAGGACCACCGCAGTTATCTCCTGTAATGAGTCTCCGTAGGAGACGATGCCTGCCATCCCTTGCCTAGATGGGCTGGGTTAATGCCACGATGCCCAGCAAAATCCCCGTTGGCCCAAGCAGAAAGTGCCAGATGGCAAATGCAATACAAGCTGAACAAAAACCAGCAACAAAAAAATGCATTTTCCAGGATTGTACTGTAACCAAATTCAGATCTGCTGTGTCTGCAGTGTTCCCACCACAGTCAGCGTTTGGGAAAGGCTTCTCAATCCACTGCAGATGCAATGCAAACTCCCAGGCCAGCTCTTTGCCCCTCTCTAAGGAAAAGCTAATGACTGATGTATATGAGACTTGAGCCACTGGACAAAGTTGAGCCAACATCAAAAGGAGCACAGGGAAAACGGACATGACCTACCAGTGTCATGGCATTATGTGAGACTGACTAGGAAAAAGATGTGCCGGACTAACAAATTTAAGGAAAATACAGCAATTTAATTCCTCATAGGCTCAAAAACCTGCCTGACTTCCGTGTCTGAACCCCGTGGCCACGTGACTGAGACATTTATGAACCACACAACTGTGGCTGTTGCTCTTGCACGGGGCTTCTTTGTGCCCAGTGACTTTGCCTTCCCCTCATTAGGGGCTCTTACAAGCCCTTAGAGACGACTCTTTCCACCCAGCTGCTTGCTTGCAAAATCCATGGGAATGTAAGCTCCTGGAGACGTCTCCCTCTCTGCTGAGTGGGCTTAAAACCAGCCAACTGGTTCAATGGTTCCTGGTGGGACACACAGCATTGCGTAAACCTCTTTCCGAAGAAAATGAGGCTAAAGGGAGATTTCTCTCCTTGTTGTGGAGACACGCTTAAATAACATAATGCAAATGCCCTTTTCACAAGGAGGGAGAGGGCTGCTCTGTGGTTTTGGACTCTGAGGCTCGCAGTGACTAGCACTGCATTAACCCTCTCCCACTCCTAATTTCTTGGCTTCCCGATGCAGAGTAGATCGTTTACGCTCATGTCTTTCCCACCCTCATGGGGGCTTTTCTTTGGCAGTACTGGGGGCTGTGGCTTGCAGACATGTGGCTTTGACATTTTCTCAGGTGGTTTTTTCCCCTATCAAAACCTGAATGTTTTCCCCCTCACACGGCCACACCATTGAATCAGTGGAGGTGCCTCAAGTTGCTGTCCTGGTAGCATCTGACTTGCAGTGCAGGTAGGAGTCAGTGACACTGGGAAGACTGGCAAGGCATTACTGATGCTTGCACAGCAACCTGAACCAAACCGATCTTCTCATCTCAGCCCCCACAAGCTGGTTTGATGCCATTCCTAGAAGTCTCCACTCCAGCTTTCCTCCTACAAGGCCCAGACTCACATCACTAAAAGTCAGTTCTCCCCTGGAAGTGCCTATAATTTTAGGCTAGGCTCTGAGAATCACTTGCATTTTGACAATCTATCAAGTTAATAGCCGAGTGGTTGGAGCTGAATAAACCAAGCAGTAGAAAATTGCAGTTTGGCTCAGATGTGCACTAATTCAGTGGCTGGACCTTGAATACCATGGTCAAATCCTTATCCTTCTTTAGATCTCTCCTTAGATACCCCTTCCCTGCAATTATCTTGACTTTTGGTAACAGCCAATCTACTTCTTCATGCCGGTTTGTCTTCACGGTCGCTTGTTTGGAGAGACCTGCCCCTCCTGAAAAGGCTGCTTGCAATTACATGATACTTTTCCACTGTCACACAAGCATCCTCCTTTCTGTCCCTATTTCTGTGACAGCCTATATTTTTAAAATCAATATAGCATGAGTGGGAATGTGGTGAGAAGAGCCCTTCACAGGGAGACTCACACAGCTCACTTCTCCTAAGCTCTGGATTTTTTTAAAAATCATTAAGCTTTTAGAAAGGAAAAAGTAGACCAAGGAAAGCTGCTGGGGTACAAATTACACCAAGCCTGAGAACTTCTGGTGGCTGAGAGAGCATCTGCTTTTCTAGGTGACCTACTAGTACCAGTTTAGCTTGTCAGGGACAGATGGGGATCATAATACGCTTGGAAGTCTCCCATATCATGGGATTGTGGGTCAGGTCCTGGCATTACAGGAAAGCTGATGCTGGCACTTAAGACCCTCAGGCCATATAGTGTGGCAGATAAAGCACTGTGTGTTTGAGTCCCAAGCTGTGATAGTCACGCCCCTTTCTACGCACGCCCCATCTCACTCACTCACCTGTTAGTGCCACAGGTCAGATGGTACCACAAGGGCAAATCCTGGATGAGATTGAAACCAGTGGAAAAGAGGTAAAAAAAGTACATATTTGGTCAACATTCAGCGGCCAAAAAGTAATTCCCTAGCAGGCTAACCACCTGGCTGCGATCCCTCTCAATACCACTATTGCACTTCATGTCCTACCACTATGTCCAAGCCTTCCCAGTGAAGAGGACAAGCAGGCTACAAGCCCAAATTATCCAATGATCGGGCTACAAGCCCAAAGGAATCATCCAACGTTCCTATGAAATTGGGCTAAAGCATGGAAGTTCACAGTATGTCTGAGCAGGGAAAAATTAAGAACAACTGAAAAGACGGTCAGTTATAGAGCTGGCCTGCTCCCCAGCCTCCTAGGGAGCCAGGACTCACCTAGTCCTGCAAGGACGTACATACAGCACAGGCTGATCAAGACCTGTTGGGGCAGAGGCAGACAGCAACGGGGATTGTCCAAGAGGAGACACAGCTGTCAACATGGGTTGATCAGAAATTCGGGTCCTCAGAGCTGCTCGTTCAATCTGCTTTATCAGAGTTGAAACCTTTGGGCCAGATGCTAAGCAGGAATATGTTGTCCCGGCCGCATCAATGGCCAGCCAAATAAGTTGAAGCATCTTTCCTCAAAGGTCGAGCACTGCTGTGCTCCCTGCCAGCAGGTACCGTACATCTGGGAATACAGCCAGCAGCAAAATGATCTGTCTCACAAGTCCTCTTGATTCTTAAAGGAAGGTACAGAAGACTGACTTCGCAACGATACGGGCATTTTCTGTCCAGGACCACGCCGAGAACTGTCCAACTCATTCATCAGCTGCTGCTGTACAAATGGTAATAGCATTCACCCACCAGCAGCTTGGCAGGGGTTTGGAGCAGTGACCTAGAAGTTAAAGGCTCTTTGTTTATTACTAATCCCTGGAGCTATGCAGTCCCAAAGCCCTTCCCTTTCTGTGCAACACAAGACCAGCTTTCATAGCCGTACCCTGAGCCCAGTGAAGTCAACAGAAAGGCTGTCATTGTCTCTGGTGACCAATGCACTGTCCCTGGATTCTGCAAAATTAGACTGGCTTCTGCTTTTGTTGTAATCAATACAAGTATTACCAGTGACCACTGCTGAATCCAAATGGGACCATAGCATGTGTCCCTCACAAGTCCCAGTGATACTGAAATCTGTGGTCATCTTTTTCCACATATTTTAGGGGATGCAGAATAAAGGCTTAGATTTCCAGCAGGTCTTTAGTATTTTCTAGGCGTCTTTTACCCTCAGAAGGGTTTCTTACAGCCACACCTAAATCACACGGTCCTTGTCCTATCTCTGCACAACCCTTTTCCAAAGCTTGCTTGCATCTCCTGGAAGTTGCTCCTGGCGTGATATGAAATCACTATTGGGGTACAGCAACACCTTTTCTAATGCAAAAAGGAGCTGGGAAATGAGGAGCCAGGCAAACAAATATCAGCGAGTTGTTTTAAACCAGCCAAGAACCTGTTTTAGCATTAGAAGCAAAATCCCCTGTGTTACATCCATGAGCAAGATTTTTCTCCTGGGCTGTTGGAAACTCCTCTGCTCTCACTGGCTCTGCGTCATTAATAACAGCATTGATATTATGTAGTCCTTGATAAAGAATAGAATGATTCTCAGATCTGAAAAGAAAAAAAAAAAACAAAAACAAACAAACAAAAAAAAAACAAGAAACACCTGACCAAAAAACAAGCCCAAAGAACTTTACCCTGCAAGTCCTGCAACTGGTCCATGTCTGTCTGATCCTTTCCTGGAGGACTTCAAGTGATGGAGAACTTGCACCAAGATGTAGGGCAGCATCATGCTACCAGGGACATGTCATAGGGGATTTTGGGCCTTTAGAGATGCAGCTGGCTTTCTCGGGAAGATTAATGCTGTGACAATCTGTATCCAGCATGCTCTGCCCACCAGAACTGCCCTGTAGCTTTTGCCCTTCTCCAGACCCACACAGCCCTACTTGGCTCAGCCAAGAGCTCTTTCCCCACACTCAGGTCCAAAAGACTGTGTGTTTAAGAGGAAAAGAAGCAATCCATATTTCCTTTCCAATGGCACTGTCCTGTGTGAGTCATTTCCACTATCACAGTTAAAAAGAAAAGACCTTGTTTCCATCTCTGGGTAGCTCTTGCTCCTGCTTCCACCTGCTGTGCCTCTTCAGAGAGAGGGACAGCCATGAAACCCTGAGCTAGGCCTCCAAGGGAAGGAGGACAGATTTCCCCCTGGAGTTGTCGTCGTCTCCATATTGGCTACAAGAAGAACCAAAACAGTATTTTACACTAAGTCCTTACCTTTTCAGTCACAGAATCCAGGTGAAAACTAACCTACTGAAAGTTAACCCAACCCACCCACCATGACCAAACCACGTATCTTAAATTTCTTCTGTAAGGTTAAGCTACAGTGCTTTGGGCCAGATTTTCCAGAACTTTCTTCAATTTTGGACAATTATGGCAGGTAATATGTCTTTTCTAGGGTGAGTTGGAGATCTGGGCACCAAAAAAACTGTGTGTTGTTATTTTTTACTTTCCTAGAAATCTTTTCACTGGAATTCTGAACATCGAGAAATGATAATTGGCCCCTTATGTTTAGTGTTTCTTTTTTTTCTTTCTTTTTTTTTTTTTTAAGGCAAAAAGGTGAGCGAGTCATTTCTATGCTGAGTTCAATTTGTTTAATGCATCAGCAGAAGGGCCAAGCCAGATGGTAGGGGAGAGCTGACATTTCCCTTTATGGCAGTAGATGGAGCTACACCCTCAGCAATGTCCCTTCCCAGACAGGCGAGCCCAGAGAAGAGGTTTGATGCTTGTGTGTTCTCACAGGAGCCTCATCCAGCAGGCGACTAGGCGGACGAAGGAGATGAATCAGCAGGAGCAGAAAGAATGAAATAAATGCCAGGACTGGGAGCACTGACCACTTCTCCAAAGACTTTATTTACCCAACATTTACTCAGGGAGCCGCAGTCCCCTTTCACATACGTGATGTAACATGGGGAATCATGGTTGAACATATAAATGTTTGCACCTCTTTATACCATGGCTGCATCAAGCCCTGAGACCACCGGTCTCCTCCGAGAGTTGTTTTACTCTCTCTTTTTCAATGGGAGAGCTGAGGCTCTTCATTAAATTCCAGGGATTCCTTGTATAATTGCCCGTTAAATGACTTTACTAACCTGCAGCTTCAGTGCTCAGATTTAGAAGATCGTCCTTTCTCCTGCCACGGTCCCTGACCTGTTTTGCCTCTTCTCCTTTGCCATACAACTAGTGAAGTCCTGCAGATCTTTTTAGTTTAGATGGGCTAAAACGTCCTCTGGAATATGATCTTCTTTCATCTTCAGGACTCCATAAATTCTTTCAGCATACTCTTCCAGACCTGCTACTAGCAAGTTTTCATGCATTCTGTCCTAAAGCAGAACAGAGAGACTTGTTCACCTCCCCATACTTGCAGAAGCCATAAGTTTGAATATTTCTTTCTCGAAGTGGTCTAAAAATGAATCACCGTGTAAGCACGAGACCTTCTTATTATTTATGAGTAGGCAAATCACAGAAAACCATTTTAATAATTCTGTGTTTATCATCACAAATGCTCCAGCAATGTTTCCGCAAGACAGAGCAGCTGCAGCCCAAAGCCTTTAGGTTATTGTGAAAGGCATCTATGAAAAATTTAAGACCATCTCAGCCTCTAGCAGATTCTAAGCTGAGTGGGGTAGAAGGGAAAGTTTATGCATCTACTTCTGATCAGGGCTAAATAAGCTGTTCCTGGATGACAGAAGCTGCCTGGATTTGTTGATTTGAAGCTGGTGGTTGGACTTTCAATATCTGTGAGCTCCAGTGGGGCTTTTCCTCTACCTCAAGTTTTAAACTCTTTAGTGTCTTGTAAGGAGTGAGTTCACAGCACAGTTCTTGCCTCAATGGGGACATTATTATGTTCTCTGTCTTTGTTCTGGCTACCTATTTTCATTAAATTAGTTCTTTTGCAGCCTTTACCTGCCTGCCAAGTTTAGTTTAAACAGTCTGCAGCATCCCAAAGCTATTGGGATGGATGGACTCACCTCAGCTGTCCAGCACCCTGACAGCCAGAAACTGGAGATGGAGCTGGCAAAACCTGGGATTTTGGCATACTTCAAAAATGAGGCTGTTCCTATGAATGTGTCAGCGTCGCTGCTCTCACAAAGTCCGAGAAAAAGTTAGATTTCCTGTGACATTAATTGCAACTCTTGCCTTAGTCTCTGATTCACCCTGCCTACCTGAGATGCTCCTAATTTGTGGATAGCGAGATGTTTGCAGAGCTGATTGCCCCTCTCCCATATATTCCTCCCTCTCTTCCCTTATCTCCTGCCAAGAAGGCAGAGGCAAAGTGATTGCTCCGTGGGAATCAGCCCACACCTATGCATTAAAAAGGCAACATCAGCCTTATGTAGCTTTTAATCTGGCCTGAAACAACCTGGAGCTGGGCAGAGGGAAGCGACCTTCACTGCACTCATGGGAAAAGCTGGCAGACGTGCGTTTTGTCCTGCTGACAGATGAGTAGGGCCAGGACCCAACCACAGAGACAATTTCAAAGGAGCCCCTAGTCTGCAAGACACTCAGGCATTTCCAGCTCGGAGACTTTTCAATCCCCTCCAGTGAGGCTTAGGATCCTCATGAAGAGAGGAGCCAGGTAAGAGAGGGAAAGCGTTTGTGTTTTTAAATCATTTCACCCGCCAAGGAGGAGGGGGAAGCACCAGGAACTCATTTCATAACGTCTTTGATGTTTTCTCCTCTGTAAGAAAACATCTTCCGTCATCATTCTTGCAGTGAGATAAGATCAAGCGGTGCAGGGCAGAAGGGAGGTGCTGACTAAAGCTATTGTAACTCACTCCAAAGCTCTCTGGTCTCAGGTAGGAGCCACATGAGGGCATCACGTGCCATGGGAATTTGGGTAGAAGGGGCACCAGGGCTGGGTCTTGTTTATTGTTCCTGCCTGACTCTGACCTGGAAGCCAAGAGGTAACTCGGAAGGACACCATGTACCCTGTTCCTTTCCTGTGTCCACCCAAAGGCAGTTTATTCTCAAGCTGAATGATGGCCCCAAAGCAAAATAAATTCCTGTGTTTGGCTCCGAACACAGAGTACAGTGCAATTAAGGAAACCTTCGGTGTAAAATGCTTCTAATGCAGAAAATGTTGATGGAAAATGATTGACAAGGGCTTGTCTCACATTACTCCTTATTGGCACTCCTGGCTGTAGCCAAGGCTTTGTCCTGTCCTTAGGTGGTCTTCACCAATACACTCCCTGTTAGAAGGGTTTTCTGTAGGGTTCACACTGTTGGCTTCCCTTCACATTTAAGACAGCTTGTAAATACAAAAGCCAAAAATGTGGCTGGTGGGCAAGCAAGGCATTCATTTCCAAGGAGTCATTCTTGCTTTTGGGTTTCCCCAACTATCCAGCTTGTGCCTACAAAGCTCCCTGGGTCTGGGAAGGACCGTGGAACTTTTAAGATGGTCATGAAAAGGTCTGGGAAGGATCCCTGGCTGTGTTGGTGCTGTAGAGATGGGCTGTGTGCTCCACAGTCCTGGTCCTCCAGTTGCTCAGGCCATGGTCTCATGCTCTCAGTGTCACTCTGAAGCTGCCTGGACACATGGGAGCCCCATGCCCCAGCAGGCAGCAGAGAAGAGTTGATGGTGACATGGGCTTCAGGGCAAATCATGAAGAGTACTGCATACTGTGTCACCTGTGTTTACAGGACCGGGGTCTTATGTTGGAACAGGTCAGTTCCTTAACGTCTTCCTCCTTAAATAAACACAAACTGAAGGAATTCATAAAACTATCTGAAAATATCAACACTGACAGTGAAGAGTTCACTGCTCAAACTCTGACCCTTGAAAATATTCCCTGGGGATGTTCAAAACCCATTTTTTTCTTGTATTTGGAGGAAGAGGGAACAAGCAAGACAACTGAGATTCATCCCTTGCACACAGAAACACAGGGCTGGCAGAGGATGACTCAGAATGAAGATGAACCTCTTGCTATCATAATCTGAAGAGTGGGACAAGCATCTGTCTGTCTGTCCTGTACATTTGTCAAAGTAATGCAGTAGAGGCTTCTTGCTCTATAGAGACTTAGCTGTCTCCTTTCTCACTGTGATGGAGCTCATCAACCCAACCACCCATAGATGTTTTCTGCATAAAAAACATCAAGGTTAGGTTCCCTGCACAGCCAATGAAGCCAACCCTTCTAGCACACAACTTATCCACTACGCATCTGTATTTAGAAAACTGAATCAAACATCTACTCAACGCGGTTGGTAGTCTGGAGAGTGACATAACTCACTCTATATCAGGCACCTACGTATGACAAGCGGACCCCTGCCTAGATTCTGTTAGCTATTTTAACTAAATCTCCATTGGGCTCCCAAATCACATGGAGACACCTCTGTCCAGATGCCTACACTGTGTGTCTGTATCAGTAGGATGAAACTGATCCCTATGTTGGCTTTCCAAGGTGGAAGGAATAGCATGGCCATGACCTCTGTGGTCTCTGACCTTCACAGAAAGGAAGCAAAAAAGGTAAATGGAAATTTCTCCTGCCTTGCAAATGGCCCTGGGATTTGTAGATCACTCAGTGCTTGTTCAATGGACACAACAGGTGGGGTCATCACCTCTGCAAAAATAGAAGATGTTTTTAAACCAGATTAGATTATCTTTATGGTAGGTTGCGTTACAGGATTTCAACATGACTATGCAAGAACCCAGCATTTCTCCTTCCTTGGAATGACAGCACCTGAGAAAATATGTTGATATTCTCCTACTTAAAAATAAGTGGAGGTGAAGTCTGGAGAAGTGAAACTATGGTTTTCCTCAGGATTGTTCAGTTTTTTGGAAATGGTGACTTGGTTTCTAAATAGGCAATGAGGACAAGGCAGATCCTCCAGGTATCCCAGATTGTGGATCACCGCAGAAACTGCTGTCGGATCTGTTGTCACATCACACCGTACCTCAGATCTGAAGAAGAAGGACCTACAATGCATTTCATCCCTTACTGCACACACTGCCCTTGGCTCCTGGCCTGCCTGGCTGCAAAACTCCAGGCAAGGACCTTTGTGATCTCCATCATGAAAAAAATCTTTGCAGGCAGCTGGGTTTTAGTATGTGCAAGTGGTAGTGTAACAGTGCACCAGCCCATGGGTGCCAGTTATCGAAAAGCAGTCGTTCTGCTTATCTGGATCCAGCTCTTACCAAGAGTGCCACCCCTCCTTCTCAATGGGATGGAATTTGCTGGCACCACTGCAAGTCTATTCTGCCTTTTCAATAATTGCCACCGCAATGCAGCGTCCCAGGGTGTTGGCAGACACGCTTTGGAGTAGGAGGGCATTGCTCCGCAAGCTTTTGCTTTGAGAAAGAAAATTCCCCAGAATTATCATATTAGGCCCTATTCCCAAAACATGTCGAGACAGAGTTATTTAGGATGGGCTGTATTATAGTGTCCTGCCTTAAAGAACTAACTCCCACTGAATTGGTTATTATTTGTTTCTTGAGGGTATTGCAGTTGCACTAAAAGAATCGAAGATCCCTGTCTCCCTAGATGTTATTCAGGAAAAAAAAAGCTTGAAGCACGGACGCCCATGCCCCAAAGCATGTGCAGCCTAAAAAAAGATGAGATAAATAAAGAGAGGAAAGAAACAAGTGCAGAAAAAGTGTGAAACTGTTTACCTATTAAAGACTTTGGGGCAAACACAGATAAATGCAAGGACAAAACTCCGATGTTTTTACCTGTATTTTCTCTACCCAAAACTTTCAGAATTCAGTTTCAGGGCAGGGCTTTGGCAAGAGAGACTGAGGAAAAGGATGAGAATTGTTTAGCTTTTGTGAATCTTTTGAACTTTCAAACTTAGTACGAAGTGAAGCCGGATATTTTGTGAAACTCGGGCTATCATGAAACATTCCTCCCTGCAATTTAAGACCTTGTTTGTACAAGTGAGATGCCCTGATTGGTTTCTTTGACTTTGTAACTGAATGCAAGACTGTGTTATGCAAGCTATAATTATTCTTATTTGGAAACAATTTTCTCTTTTACTTTCAGGATTCTTTGGGGAATAGGAGGCAGCTCAAAACAGCATGGTTTGCCAAAGCTAAATATAACAAAATCTTCCAAAAAGTTTAATTCTGTTCTAAATCTGTATCGTAGCAATTCTGATAAACTTTACATTTGGCAGAAGAATGTCTCCCCTCCTAATCTTCTCTTGGGTACCAAACGTTATCCCAGCACTGTTGCTTCAAAGTAAAACTCACTGGGGATTTAGTACAAATGAACACTTCATGATCTGACTATTTCAAGAGAATAACACCAAGTTCTCTGAGAGTGGAGAAGCAAGCTTATTAACTTCAGGATTTACGCATTTGACAAAAAAAAATAAAGGAGTGAAAAATCTCAGGCTGGCTGGAAATTCAGCTGGGGTTGAATCCTAGTTTAAGCGTCCACGCCGAGGGCTTGTCTACACTAGACTTCTGGTTAAAACACTGTTCTCTCGCACTGTGGTTTTGGTAGAAGCAGCCCTTCTGCAGGTAATCAGCAACATTTATTTTAACTACCAACAAGACACAGCCCTGGGAAAACAGAAGCATGACTATTTAGTCTTTTGGTTTTGAACTGTGCCATACAGAAGAATGTGAGCATCCTGCAGCTGTGAGAGAGGTTGGCCTTCTAAGCCAGGGATGGAGGGATGGTGCTCTTAATAGTGAAGGTCTCACTCCAGATCCTATTTCAGAGCCAAATGAGGATTGTGATAGGCAGTTTTTAATTTTTGTTCAGGATGAAACCAGATTCAGCTGAGCTTTCAGGTTGTTTGCATGGGGGTTTTTTTTCCCTACAGTGTACTTCCATAGTCTGAAGTACGTACACAGTCTTGCAACTGGTCCCTGCCCTCGGCCACTCTACTCCTCAGTCACTCTGCTCCTAATGGCATGAGGGCAATTTTCTAGGGAAAGCTATGGTAGATGGGAGCACCGGGAATGGCCTAAAGGTTAATCAGGTCATCTTACATCAACCTTTGTGTTGTACATCAAGCACAATGTTGCACACCTGGGCGCTGTATCTGCAGGATATGTCTACAC
The DNA here is from genome assembly GCA_008921705.1 of Burhinus oedicnemus. NCBI lineage: Eukaryota > Metazoa > Chordata > Aves > Charadriiformes > Burhinidae > Burhinus > Burhinus oedicnemus. Next base: position 228,637 of record VFFE01006200.1, read on the forward strand.
CAGAGGACACTGTCATTGCTGGGACAGCGATGCCTCCCAGTACAGGCTGGGACACATACAACCTGCTGTGGACGTGGGCATGGTGTGTGATGGTCTGAGCCACAGCGAGGGGCTGCAGAGAGGGACCCCGGTGGCCACTCTGCAGCAGAGGAGCAGGAGCGAGGGCTGTTGCCCACCCACTACCCCAACCTCACCTCCCACTCGCCCGGGAAACACAGACCTGTAGAGGCAGCGTATACTGACAAAGGCTTTTCAGCTGCTGAGGTAATTCTGCCACCTCTTTACAATGATCTAAACTGGGCCAACACAAGCACTGCTAGCCTAATTGCCTCTGCACCAGGGATTTTGCCAGGAGATCTATGGTGGCTCCCGACCATCTTCAGGCTTAGAGATGCTCAACATCAGGATCAGGGTCGAGACTGTCTGCAGGTAAGTGTCTGGATGTCCTGCCCAGGTGTTGCAGTTCAGTTCTTCCTTTCTTTCCCATTTTCACAGCAAGCAGCCAAAATATGAACCCTTCCCCATTCAAAACCTGGACATTTCCCACCACTACATGCTGCAGACAACTATGCACACCCAGCCAAGAGAAGAGAGGAAGATGAGGGTAGCTGCTCTGAAGCATGTTTTAGCCAGGCTGCTCATTGTAGCCCCATCCTGCATGGCCACACTGTGCTTTGGAAAGGACACTACCTTCACCCTCCTCATGCCCTTACCTACCCCCAGCTGCAGGACCAGGAAGTTTTGACCCAGAGCAAGGAGGGACAGCAGCCTCCAGGTTGTCCCATGCCAGGCAGCTTTTCTAAACCTCTGTCTGAGACCATGAGTTTTTCCATTCCAGGCAGTGGTGTCTCATGCCCCCAACAGAGCCAACAGCATAGGTATGACCCCAACCCTCCAACCTTACCCCCTCTGCCTGCCCTGGAAAATTACCTCACTCTAGACAGTTTATTGTTAATCAATCGGATTTAACAGAGCCAAATACAGCCCCGAAAGAAACAGCTGATGCAGCCGTATCTTGTCAGCAGCGAACGCCTCGATGTGAACGGAAGCATGATCTGCCTGTGTTGGCATTTTCTGCTTTGTCTCTGACGAGCATTTGCGTCTCCTAATTAAAGAAGTATGGGCAACAGTATAAATATACATATAGCATTGCATTAAAGCCCTGGGATCTATCTCACAGCCCAGCATGATGCAGCAGCATTAGTAATGTTTGTTGTACTGTTTCAAATGACCTCATTTGGAGTGGAATTACAGTCAGCCTGTGCATGTTCTAACCCAGACAGTTGCAGGCACATGAGTTTTAATAGAAATACATCCACTGAATTGCATTTGGCTATCCTTTTCTTTATAAAGGCCACGAGTGCTCTAAGTAAAGTTAATCTGTGCCTGCGCAACTACCTACGGATTACATTCTTGTGTTTTCCATCAGATAAGTGAACTTTCAGGTTGTGATGATAAAGTGTAGGAAGCTGACAGATGATTGATGTTTGGGGAACTGTGATTTGGCCTCCTCACACACCAGGACTAGGTCTTTAGCTTCTCTCCCAAAACATCTTCCTTCTCCATGTGCAGGATGAGCTGCTCTTCAAGGGTGGGTCGATGTTGTGCTGGGGAAGGAAGGAAAACCATGAATGAAGCAAAAGCGACAGGAGCAACTACTTGTTATGGAAGGTGACTTTCCCCTGCTCGCCTCGCCTCCGAAGAGGATGATATCAGTCAGTTCCACAAGGTTTTCCATATTATTTCCGTATCACTTTTTTCTAAGCAACCAGTGCAATTCCGGGCTCATTTACACGTGGGTCTCTTTAGTGCAGGGCAGTGTCATGTGCACCCCAGGCTGGAAATGTTTTTCCACTGACATCAAGAATTGAATTTGGTCCAGAAGTGACTTCACAAGCTCAGGAGTTACCTTTCTTCTCCTCTGAGCGTGGCCTCCTTGGTTCACAAAGCAGCGTGACCTGTGTCAGCTATTGCTCAGCAGAACACAAACAGGGAAGGAAGGATTTGGATTTCTTGGGTTACCTACAAACTGGTTCTTAAAGCATCAGTGAGGGTGACAACTAAGCCTGCCTGTCCAGCTGCCAGTGTTTAAATACATTTCTGAGTCTCGAAAGCAGGAAGCGAGATGATAAGTTAGATTATCTAATCATTATCTCCAGTAAGGAGGGCAGCTGGGTCAGTACAGCACTGCTTAGGGCAGCCAGTATATAAATAGGCTCGGCACTTACAGATCAGGAGACTGCCGGTGACCAAGGTTAAAGGAATAACTAAATATACTACTATCATGCTCAGAGTCTGCTTGTATTTCCTGGAGAATCCGTGCAGAGGGCTGAGTATAATGAGCCTTCATAAACGACCTTGTTATGAGCATCAGGGGATCTCTGAAGGCACCACGGGCAGATGGGAGAGGGCTGGATGCCTGCCAGCTGAGGAGGGTGCATCTGCGCTCCCCGTTCGCCATTGACTCGCCGGGTGACGATGGAAATCGGCTTTTCCCTCCCCCTGACCTGGAACAGACGCAGCACAGGACCGTCATGAGGACTGATTAGTTAATAAGATACCATCATCCCCCAGGCAGGCAGACGCATGAAACGATGCAGGGATGCGCTCACGCTGTGCTATGAAGGCAGGGACGCTAGCATGGATCTGGAGAACTTTTCTTTAGGTTCATGCTTCAAAGAAAGCCAACCCAGAGTGTCTTCTAGAGCCCACAGCACCATTCACAGGGCAAAGGGACCTCATTTAATCACCTGGACGGCTGCGGCAATCAAGAGAGAAAGGGGAGGTTTAGGCTGCTCCCTGCCAAGGAGGAACACACATTTGTCCTCTACACTCTGTTGACAACGGCAGGGAAAAACACTCAAAACAATCCCCAGTGATTTCAAGAGGCTTTTAGGCAGGTGAACGAGGAGCCGAAGCAAGATCTCAGCCTGGCCCACACTCTGCACGAGGCACTGTGCCCTGGGAAGCCAAGGGTCATGTTTTCTCTTCCAAAAGCCGTTGGCACCAAGTGCATGTTATCACACAGGGCTCAAGTTTGTGTATTTCCTGAGAAAGCTCTTTGCCTTTGCCGTGAGCCACAGCTGATGAGCACGGCCTTAGTTTTCAATGGTGTTTTTCCATCCTTTACTTCCCCCCCTCAAAAAAAAAAAAAAATTATATAACCCCATCCTTTTTTAGGAAGGCAGACCCAGGGCTGCTCAGACCCAGCTCAGTCAGATATTGATCGTTTCAGCCTTCGTGACTTCAGGAAGCCAAACTCTCGGTGGGGCAGGACAGGGCTCGAGTCGGAGGAGGAGGGAGGGTGAGAACAGAGCACTTAAGGGGCATGGGCAGCTTTTTTTATTTGTGTTGCAGTATGTGCCCTGGTGGAACAGAGGACGCATTATCCTGCCTGCACAACATTTTCTGACCTGCTTTTGACCCAAGAAGTATTTGCATTCATAAATACTTGAGTCGTACCCCTGGGAGATGAGGGAAGGAGAGGAAAGGGAAAGACTGGGTTTATCAAATCTGGGATCGCTGCAGGGCTTGGAAAGCAATCTTTCTTCTTCTCTCTTCCAGCCCAACTGTAAACCAACCTGCATCCAAGAGTGCTTGTTTATTAGTCTTTGAAATGGACAGTTTTTGCCAAGACAGCTCCCCAGTCTGTGACCTTCGGTTGAGAGGACAGTGAAACAGATTCATGGGGTCATGCTGCTCCCCACCATGCCCCCAGAAAGGTGTCGACTGCATGACTTAACCCCGGGAGACTTTACCCAGTGCTGCTGCTCTTTCTGGGAGAAAAAGGCCTGAGAAGGGTGTATACCAGAAACCACCCACTTGCTCATGTGAGAGCCTGGAGAGATGGGGGAGCATTCTGGGAAGAACTCAAGGTGGGTGGTGAAGAAGGACATGGGAAGAACAGGAATGAGAGTCAGGACGTAACCGGAAAGGCTGGAGTACCGTAGACATCCAGGCCCTTCTCCATATACTGACTATGAAGCACAATTCTGGTTCTCCGAAAAAGAAAAGCAAAACTGGAAGAGGTACAGAGAAGAGTATGGCTGATAGATCTGACCCTACATTGTCAAGAATTGAGAATGTCAGCTAGAAATGGGATGTTACAAGTGGAGTAAGGTATCTAGAAGATCATGAGTGGCCTGAAAGAGGTGAATATGGAGTGACTGATCACTGGTGCTCCAGCCCTGTTATTAATGGAGAAAGGACGCGGGACCCAGAGAGCCTTTTGTCCCTCCGTACCACGACCACTCCTGTAGGGCATTGTGATGTGTGCTAGGCATTGCATGGAGCCATCTCGATACAGAAAGTCCACCAACTTCTACACAGAGAAAGCAGAGGCGCTATCGGAGAAATTCCTGGAGACCCCAGTAGATTTCTTCAAAACAGCCCAAAAGAACACATCAGGGAGCTAAAAGCAACGCTTTGGGAAAACACAGGTGATCACTGAAAGCTTGCTTTACCGCCAGCTGTTAGATCAAAATTCAAGGGGGATCATCAACCCCATCTTCAGCTCCTGACCCTTGGCCCTGCCACCATATTTGACTGATAGAGCTGTCAGTCTCATATCAGCATGTCCTGACAAGTGGTCTCTCTTCACAAGGCTAACACAAGCAGGCCTGTAGCAGAAAGATAATGGGGTTTGTGTCAAAAATCATTCTATGCCTGCAGGAGTAGCCAAGGCATGTTATGCAAAAGCAACCAGAAAGCCCTAGGGATGCACCTAAAGGAGATCTATTCACTAAGCAAAATTCAGATCTTTAGGAATTTGCTCTTGCTATAGCATGGGAAATCCAGCTCAGCCAGATTGGGCTGGTGACCGAAGGAGAAAAGGGCAGAGGGCAAATTAACATTTTTTCTTTCATTTATGTTTTTATCCAGTGGGTATAAGTCACTATCGGAAGCCATTTCTGTAACTGCTTGAGGAAATCTGCCTGGAGCAGCTCAATTCGGGTAATGCTCAGAAGGGACTTTCTGCTTTGTCTTCCCAGTGGCTACCACCATCTTTTGGGGAGGTGATTTCCAGCCAGTGCAATGGACATCTTCAAAGTGCCAAGTGAGTGGTGTTTTTTAACTCATGGAGCACCAGTCGCAGTGCTTTGCTCTCACAGTTACCCTCAGCTTCAAGGAAGCATCCCAGCAGTGCTGGGAACACTTCTTGGAGTCTTGTGGTGACACGTATGTCGTGTGGAATTTAAGAGGTACTGTGGCTTTTGATTAAGTTTTATCTAAGATAAGGCAGCTCGGTGATAAACAGGGATCTAAATTCAATTCCCTACTTTCTTTACTGATTATTTCTTCTGGGATCTTCAGAACCTCTCTCTGTGCACTTCAATTTTCCCAGCAGTCTAACGGAAATAACTCTGACATCTTGCCTGAAGAGTTGTGGGGGAAACACAACAAGAGTTGTAAAGGATCGAGCAGTAACAGGAGCTATAAAAATACCTACAGAAAATAGAGAGCCCTTTATATTACCGTTGGAGTTGATGAGTAATGCGTGCTTGTGTAAAAGGCAGATGACTGTTGGAGTGTCTCGGGTTCACTGGGGTATTCCAGTTACGTGCGGCACCAAAAATCATACCATGTCGTTTCCCAGCCTTTGACTGCGCAGCCAAATGTTTACACACAGCTTCCACTTTGACTTCAGACAATGTCGTCTCTGCCTGAAAACTCATCTCGTGCCTGGGGAACAGCTCACGTCTGAACCCATCATCCTTTTTTTGTTGCTGGTGGTGGTTTTGGGGGACTTTTTTTTTTTTTGAAATCACATTGCAAAACAAATTTTGCTTGCACAAAAGCAAGCCGTAAGCATGAGGGGGAGGGAAAACCTGATTTATCGTCACCAAAATGCTCTTCTCCCCATCTTTGCAGCTTTAGCTGAGGTGATGGGCTCCATGCAAGGACACATTCCTCAGTGGCAGATCATGTTTTGTGAACCAGGACAGGAGTAAGAGACAAGCCCTGTCGCACTTGCATGACTACTGTCAGATTTTGATTCTCTGCCCCCTAGGAATTTTGTGCACGAGTAATTTACCATGAGAGAATGTGCCACAAAGCCCAGTTGCAAAAGGCCATAGTCCGAAGCCAGGTAGCACCCCAAGAACATCAACAGCAGAGTCAAAGTGCTCCCCACTGAGCTGAATGGCACCTAAGGAAGAGGGGACATGTTGCAGGCTTGGGGACAGCCACTAGATGGGGGCACAAGCACACACCTCTATAGGGCCCCAGCTGGACCCCAGGAACATGAACACCAGGAGGTGACACATCACCAACCTTTTCTGCCCCTTGGCATGGACCAGGCCTCTCCAGGGAAATGGATCTGCCAGCCCTCCACCACGTTCATCGGAGTGCAGCCATGCGTGCATCCATGACCAAGATATCAGGACACTCACAGTCTCTCCACTGGAATAAGACTTGACTCCTTTATGGCTTTTGGGGGCTTAGGCTGGACCATGAACATCAGTAGGAGACTCCGTGTGGCCACCACTTGAGATCATTACTGAGCCATAGAGCTTTGCTCTTGAGATCTGCTCCAAAAAATTGCTTTGCTCAATACTTCCAGCCAGGTGATTATCTCTCAGACTACAAAAAGGTGCCTGCCCACTTCTCTTGAGACCTCAGGTCATCAAAACCATCACTGGAAACAGCCTGCGGGGTGCTCTCTGCTGTCTGTCTCTTGACGAGGTGTCCCACAAATTGGCTCTGACTGAATGCAGTGCTGCTTTCATGGAGCCCGGAGGGACAAGAGCGTGTGAAAGCTCCCCCCGACTCCAACATATCCTACGTGCTCTTTTGGTGAAGAAGCAAGTTCAAGAGGCTGCCAAACACATCAGCCCTGGAGCCTGAGCAATGTGCTGAATTGGCTCTGCAAATCTGTCATGAACTGCATTTTATACATGTACGGATATATTCCCTGCTCCAAAAGGAGCCAGGGAGGGAGAGAGAATTGGCCTCTTACTGGGAATGCTAAGCCCTGTTTAGTGTTACCAGTTTTGCAGAAACATAAAGAGGCCTAAACAGATTCAGCTAACGATGTGTCATCAATTAAACAGAGGCGAGTTTTACAAGGGAAGAAGCTTTGGCTAATGTACAGTCCTGATGACATATCCGTGGAAAGGCTCCTTGAGCGCCACTTCATACCCATCCTGCGGGTTACGAAGGGGCCAGTGAAACAACGTTGGGGGCCACTTGGCTCCCTGGCCCCATGGGGGAGCAAAACAGCAGAGAGCAGCTTCCCTCCTTGTGTGCCCGAGGCTGCTCATATTTTTTGCAGAAATTCAGCTTTTCCAGGAGCCCTTGGAGGGGAGGCCACACAGCCAGCCTGTCTCCTGAAATGACTTTTCCCACCCCCGAAGTAGAAAGACCCCCATCATTTCTTGTGTCCCTGCTGAGTGACATCAGTCCAGCAAGTTTTCCCTCGGCCCTGAGGCATGAGAACCGGTGCCATGCACTTTGAAAACCTCTGGGAATTTAGTGGCGTATGGCAAGACCGTATGTCACACAGAGGTTATAATAAATCCACATCGTTTTTCATCTTCCAGCACAGTCTAGAAACATTTGAGCTGAAATTTTGGAGTTGCAAGTAATTCTGTCCGGGCATTTCCCAGCCAGCCTGACCACTGATAGCCTCTGCCGGCCGAGGAAACAGAGAGTTTTTCAGATGATACTGGTTTCTCTCTGTGACTGAAGTTCCTTGTTCAATGCGAGAAGAAAATAGCTCATTGTGAAGCCTGTCTTTACCACTGGCATGTGACAAAAATATCTGTTCCTCCTTTTTGCTAAAGCCCAGCTGCTCCTTCGCTGATGGAAGGGAAATCCCTGCACACAGAGAGCAAAGTCAATGACACACAGGCTGTACCCCATGAGTCAGCACGGCAAAGTTCTCCTCATTTCCCCTCTGCCAGCCCAAAGCTGCTGAAAAGATGGTGGTGGTGGTGGGTGGGTTTGGTTTTTTCAGCTCAGCACTTTCTGGAATTTAATGTCTGACCTTGACTTCTTCAGTTACGCATGTGGTGTCTTCATGTGCAAGCATTGAGCAGGTCCAGGTCTACTTAGCATCTGAATTCAGAGAAAACAAGCTGTTTTCAGCCCTCAGTGGCAGAGGACTAAGAAGTCTCAGTTCTGCAAGTTGGTACATTTTACTTCGGAATGAAGTTAGAAGCAACTTTTCCTCCGAGACCTTTTCTTGCCTAGAAACACCCTTTTCTCTTTCTCCTGTTCTTTTTTCTTTTGTATTGAGATACAATCTTTACTGCCGTGATGGCTATGACAGCTGAGGATGGTGGCTTCTGTTGAAATTCTGTCTGGACTCCCCTTCTTGAGGGACACAGAGGGCTTAGCGCTGCATGCTTGGAAAGCATTTTTCCAATAGCTAGGCACTCCAGGAGGACTGTCTGGGCTTTGTGCCCTAAGATCGACAAAGACTTTCTACTTGATCCAAGGAGTTCCAGGAGAGTGGAATGGGCTTATATGGCCAATGTCACCAGCCTCTTTAGTCTCTTCTTTATATGCTGGCAGAAGAAAAATGCTGATTCAGCAGGCACAGAAGCAAATATCCACAGGGAAAAACGCACAATGCATATGCTGAGTGCACTTTTGTCCCCTACTTCTCTTTTACCTTCTGATTTCCTTGTTTCCTGCACCCAACAGGTGCTTTCGACAAAGTCAGATTTCCAAAGCCAGTGGATGCTCCACAGAGATTTGACCTTGTCCATTTTAAGCACTTCCTATCCCAAACCGCAAAGGGGATTGGTAACTCTGCCTGGAGACAAACTCAAACAAAGCTAGTATTTCTCAGGAAATTCAGGCCATGTTGTAATACAACCAAGCAGAGACAAAAATAAGTGGCAATGGCTTCTGTGAAGGTTTGTGTGCTCAGAGGCTTTTTTTGTTTGTTTGTTTCTCTTAATCTTTCTTGTTAGGACATGGAGAGTAGTTGTTGAAAAGAGAGGCTGTATCGACACACTCCTGCTGCAAGTCCTGAGATCATAGATAGAATCATAGAATCATAGAATCATAGAATGGTTTAGGTTGGAAGGGACCTCAAAGACCATCTCGTTCCAACCCCCCTGCCATGGGCAGGGACACCTCCCACTAGACCTGGTTGCTCAAAGCCCCGTCCAACCTGGCCTTGAACACTTCCAGGGATGGGGCATCCACAGCTTCTCTGGGCAACCTGGGCCAGTGTCTCACCACCTTCATAATGAAAGATTACTTCCTAATATCTATTCTAAATCTCCCCTCTTCCAGTTTGAAGCCATCACCCCTCGTCCTATCACTGCATGCCCTTGTCAAAAGTCCCTCTCCAGTTTTCTCCCCTTTCAGATACTGGAAGGCTGCTATAAGGTCTCCCCGGAGCCTTCTCTTCTCCAGGCTGAACCACCCCAACTCTCTCAGCCTGTCAATGTCATTCATCGATCCATTTTGTGCTCCAGCTCTAGCACCCGGTGTCCCTGTGACCCGCTCTTGGCCCTCCCTCTTGCAGACTGTCCTTCTTGGCTTGTTGCTTGTATTAGTTTCCAAAACCAACTCACTGTGAGCCGTCACAAGCTCATGGCAATTGTCCATCTGCATTAGACATTTCTGGTAAAATCTGTGTGCCATTAACTGGCTTTAAGATGAAACTTTCAAATGAGTCTATGTCTTTCAGTGCTTCTTCAGGCACACCTGCCTAGAGTAGGGATAAAATTTCTTCTTCCTTAAATAAACTCAGATAGTTAGACTGGAAGTGAGATTCAAAACATCAGGAGTTCAGTCAGGTCAGAGGGATTTAGATAACTCGTTCTCTTCAAGTGTTTTGAAAAAATACGTCTTTGCTAGAAGCCGCACAGCCGGAGCAGGTAGCACGGGAGCAAGGCTGAGGTTTCATCAGCTGCCGGGGAACTTCAAGGTAAATTTGAGAAGACATTTTACTTCTATATGTCTCTGTTTCCCCATCTGCAAAATGAAGATCTGGTTCCTCACCTTGGCCTCCCCTTGCTTTGTAAAGATCTTTGAGAACAAGGGCTGAAAATGCTAGATAAAACCTTGGCAACGTCGTTATTTACCTAACAAACAAGGGAACTGGGTCTTGCAAAGACAGCATTTGGCTTTAAGTCATTCCCCCAGCTCTGCAGGAAAACAGTCTATGCACAGACAGTGTTAGTCACACCAGGAAAACAAGTTGTCAGGCGAGAGTTTTGCTTGTTCTTTTATCTCCACCTGCTACCCAAGCTTCATGCGTTTCTCCTAGGCAAACCTTTTCAGCCGCTCTTGCTACTGCTAGGGAAACATAGGAGTATGTAAGTGCGCGAAAGACTGCGAGTACTACCTTGTTCCATATTTGTTTTAAAAATACTGCAACGCTCATTGTTTCAGGAAAAAGAAACCCCCCCAAAAAAAACCCAAAAAAACGAAAACCCATACACCACCCCAGAAAATACTCAGAAATAACTGACGTCCTTTTGGATATTATTTGCGGCAGCCTTGTGTGTGCATGAACTGTTTGTCTTTGCATTGCTTTCTCCCCTGTTGCTATATAACCATACATTTCCGTTGCCTTCTCCTCTTCCCCTCTCCTCGGATGCCTGCGCTCTGCATCCAGCCTTCTGCACGGCAATAAAAACTAAGTGGGATTGTCTTCTGTCGTCCCTGGCATTTGGAGCCACAGAAACGTACTGCAGGGTTTAAAGGAAGCAAAGGGCAAAGATCTCATATGACACCAAGGCAGAACTTTATGGGCTCATTAGAAAACTGTCCTTTATTAATCCTGCTGAGAGTAAAACTGGTCTGGTGTAAGACAGCCCAGCAATAAGCCTTTTAATCGGTCATGCTGATTTATTCCAGCATGTAGTTTGGTCCAAACTCAATCACGGTCAGTGCTGCCGGACCCTGAGATAACAGGTGCCAGTCTGCCATGTGTGAAACATCTTCAGCTTGAAACCTGAGATTGAACTGAAGCAAGAAAAATCAGCCTGAAGCTGAAAACACTTGAAATACCAAATTTAATTTGAGATGGAGCAAGCAGTGAGGAAGATGGCAAGGGGATGCAATGCTCCGTGGCGCATCTTCAGAAGCTTTTCACACCCATATGAGTATTTGTCAAGTCAGACCACAAATCAGACCCTGCTAAAAATGTTTATCTGCTTTTGGCTTCAGGCATCTGCTAGAAAGGAGCCCTTGAGTCTGATTATGTTATGCATATCTTGTGAAATTCGCAGTGGTTTTATTCAGAATTAGGCAACGATACACAATTAATTTTTTGGGGTTTTTTTTTGTTCTATCAGCCAGCAAGAAGGGGACCAAAATTAACTAAACACCGTGAGATCATTCAAAGCACCCTCATTCATTAAAAAATTTATCATTGTAGCCTGAGCCTGTCAGGGGACTTCAGCACCGCTATGTGACAGCCGCTCCGGGTTACTTGTCAGAGTCCAGAGCTGGAGTGTGAAGGCAGAAGAGGATTTCATCCCACATTGCCCAGGGCAGGTATGGCAGAGCCTGTCATTCCTCTAAACGGAGACGCTCCGGCCGGAGCCCGCTCAGGATTGTTGACTTTGCTGCAGACAGTCGGGCTGGGGCAGACTCAGACAGCAACAAACCCTTTATGAAAGCAGCTGGGAAACAGAAGCAAAGACATCCAGTAACCGCCAGTTCCTGCTGGACAGATTTAACCCGTTCAAGCTACAGTCTGGCCCCAGCATTCCCAAACAACCCGTTTTCCTGATTCACACCCACTCAGCTCCTGCCCTAAGTTAAGCCCCTAAATTCAATGTCTCTAGAAACGTGGGGCTAGAAAGGACTTCCAGGGTCCATTCCACAGTCGCCCCACAATCTGATCCCCACCTTCAGTTTATACAGCATCCTTTGAAAAGCTGGTGTGTGCAGGGGGAAATTTCCCCACTCCCTGAGCTTGCCAAGAAGCTGTCCCAGAACTCCCTGCTCTGGTGATTAGGACATGTCCTTGGCCCTAAGCTCTTATGGGTTACCTAGGGCACACAGCAACTTGGACAACATGGGGAATAGGATCTGGTGTTGCTCGATGTGGTGCTTAGAGACATGGTTTAGTGGCAGACCTGGTAGAGTAGGGTCAATGGTTGGACTAGATGATCTTAAAGGTCTTTCCCAACCTAAACGATTCTATGATTCTTTCCTCCAAGCCGTGGTAGCTCCAGAAACTGTGAGCCAGCATGGCTCCAGTTGTAGGTGATGGCATCAATGAGTCAGAAGGATTGGAGAAGACAGTAGGAAATTAAATCAGAGCAGAACTGAGGGAAGCGGCAGAGCTACCTTTAACCTTGAAAATCATCTGCTCGGAGTTTTAACTTCTACCACAGTGCTATGGGTGCAAATGTTGGCTCTCAAGAGGACAAAGCACAGCACAGTTTATTCTGAATCGGAGTAACTCAGTCAATGCTAGACCAGCAGATGAATGGACAGAAGGGGACGTCCCAAACAAAGCCTGACACTCTCATACAGCATCCTTGGGAGAGAGCTGGTCCTGCATTAGGAGTAATAACATGTTTGTGCCCATCTGTTGTAGATGGCACTGTGCCATTTCACAGCGTCATTTCACTAAGGGATGTTGAATTAGTGCAGCAACGTGACCAACCCTGCCAGAGCTTCTGCCCCAGGGGCAGCTGGTGACCTCTGAGCAGACAGCAAACCAAGCAAAACCAAGGGTGAAGTGTGGTGGAGTTGGCCACTACAATCACAGCTTGAGGTGAGGTGTTGGAGGAGCTGGACCACCAATGACAACATATCCATGCTCCTTGGTGACAACAGTGCCTGTTTTCCTCAGCCGTGGTGATAATCGCAGTCCTTGTGAAGGATCTCAAACCCAAACTGCACGTGGGTTTTCACTGGAGCAGTGCCAAAGGCCTGGGAATGTTCTCCCACCATATCTGTGTTGGTTATAGCTTATCTCTCCCATTTTATTATGTCTAAAATAGCTCTTTCTGCCCCGGACCACTAAGAGCATATGCATGGCATCCTGTACTCATCGTCCACCCTCTACTGAGGAAGCTGTCAATGTTGCAGCATCTGCTGAAAAATGTAGAACCGATGTTTCTCTGCAGCAGGTCCTCATTTTAAGTCTCAGTGCAGTGCCTCCTCTTCCTTAAAAAGGCACTCAATGAAATGTGTGTGCTGGATGCTGCCTGGAGTCACACCAGACATCAGTTTGCAGGAGGAACTTACACAAAATGTGAGTTTCTTTAGGAATCCAATGCCCTGAAACTACATCTACTCCACTGGGGCTCAGAAGATGAATCTGACCTTATAGATAATTTAAAAGTTAAATATATTATCCTATTCAGTCATGCACTATCACATATACACACACATATATATGGGGGGGCGGGGTGTGTGTGTGTGTGTGTATATATATGTATATGTCCTATATGGATGTGTCCGCGTACCTCTACGTGTGTTTCAGGAGGTTTTATCTATTTATATCAAGCAGATGAGGGCTAACTGGGATTTGCCCTAGCACTTGGCTATAATTATGTCTTTGTGGTATTCCTGCATTCATCTTCTCACTCCCTGTGCAACGTGTAGATACAACAGAAATGGTTTTTAGCACTTGTATCTACCAAAGGGATGCCATGTGCTGATTAACAGTTGTCTGAAAACCTCACGTCACGATCGCACTTGTATTAACATTGATAATTGCAACAATAAGAAGACTTAGCTTAGCTTACGCACAGCCCTTTTCATCAGCAGGTTGCAAAGTGCTTCCAAGGAAGGTCAACCTCTTATCCCCTTTTTAGGACGAAGAGATATGAAGAAGCACACCCGCAATCAGTGCTAGGGCAAATCCCAGTTAGCCCTCATCTGCTTGATATAAATAAATAAATAAATATGTAAATAAATAAATAAAACCACTGGACACCAAGTCTCCCCCTGTAAGATAGACCCTTGTTCCATCAACTGGCATGACGCAGCTGATATATTTGCTTTCATAAGGTCCTGCGCCCCCAGAGATATTTAGGATTTCTGTTAAAAAACAATGGAAGAGCCTGGCCTGCTCTTCTCCAGAAGAAGCCACCTTACATCAGGAGTAAATCCATAGCTCCTTCCCTCACCGTCCTTGATATGGTGAGGAGAAAAGGCCTTCCCTGCTGTGCTAAATCACTGATGTTTGGTTAAGGCACTCGGGAGGGAGCTCCCAGGCATAGCACAGAAATCCAAGCATGTCCTGGGACACCTTAGAGTCAGAGAATCTTAGAATTGTCTAGGTTGGAAGGGGCTTTTAATATCATCAAGTCCAACCATCAACCTAACACTGCCAAGTCCACCACTAAACCATGTCCCTCAGCACCATGTCTGCCCGTCTTTTAAATACCTCCAGGGATGGTGATTCCACCGCTTCCCTGGGAAGGCTGTTGGCACTGGCAAACTCAGCATGATGGGAACATATTGCCGGGATGTGTTTCCTCAAGGGCAACAACGTCCCCCCTGCTTGTGGGACCTCCACCTCCACACTGTGGAGGGCTACCAGGACAGCTGCACTCACATGCTTGGAGAGAACTTTGGTTTGATTTATTTACCTTTCCCACTTTCTTTACGGTAAACTGGAAGACTTAACTAGCTGTCTGACAGCTGTAGGACAGTTTCATTTAAATTCACTGGAATTAATTTGCCTGATCGGTGTTAGCCAAGTTAATGGCCAGAGCATGAAGCAGCCAGTTATTTGGATATTTTTTGGCTCTGAGAGAGGTTAAGTGAGGACAGGGCTGAGAGCTGCATTGAGATTTGGCAGCCCCAAAGGGGAAGTTTGTCTCAGAGAGCAACCGCCTGTTTTTCAACTGAAAATGTATTTCCTCAGCTGCCTCTGAAAGTAGAGATTAAACTTAGTTTAAAGCGGAGCTTTAGCAGCCTGGAAAATAAAATTAGCAGGAAATAAACTTGTTTCTCTTTTCTGCCTCTCCATATACAGGTTTTTCTATCATTGCCTTCTCTCCTGTCATTGTAACAACTCCCCATCTTGCTCTAACACATATTTCTTTTGAGTCTCGACAAACCAGTCATCCAGCACTGCCAGTTACCAGGAAGACCTTCCAGGTTTCCTCGCTAAAATCCAGGGAAACAATTCACCTGAATACCTCTTGAGCTTTCAGATTTTGTTCTTCCTGACACTTATTTCTTATGCAGAGGAATAACCATTCCCACCCCATAAGGCTGATGTGAAAAAAAACCCAAAAATACAACAAAATTAGTGGAAATCACAGCCTGTGGTAACTGGAAACGTGCCTGCAGTGGTGATAAACAAGTTTTGAACTGGGATAAATTAAATGGTTTATTTTACTGGGGGAATGAAAGGCAACGCAGTTGATCTGCTTGCACAGAGCCACACTTGTGGCAGGGCATGAGACCTAAATACATCTGGAGCGGCCAGGGAAAGGGGACAGAAAGGGATAAGTGGGAAAAGGAGATGACAGGTTTTTGTTGGATCATACGCTAAAGTATATAACATCAGGAGCTGCCAGATCCAGGATATCATGCAAGGGGCAGACAAATCCAATAGCCTTTGCTGGAGCCTGCACTGATCCACATTATGGACACAGCCAGCATCATCAAACACCCTGCAGCACATATAAGACAACAAGACGAGGCTTTTTAAAGGAATTTCCCAATGTAGAAAAGGTGGCAGTAGGAATAAAATAAGAACACATACACACACAAAAAAAGCGAGGTAAAAATCTCAAGAGTTTGAGGTTTTCTCCCCCTCCCTCTATAAATATGTACAGTTACTCTCTGACACTATGGATGAGGAGGAGATCTTGCCGCCGTTGGTGTGTATTGCTCAGCTCGGCAACGACCAAGTCGAACTTCAACTCAGGATGGAGGTAATGCAGGTCGACAGCTGGCCTTTGGGATCTGAGACAAGCAAACGGCTCTGAATCTCATTAAGAACACGGTTCTGCCGCTCAGCAGAGATTATTCGCAGGCGCAAAGTTTGGAGCCCGAGGGGGGTCATCGCGACCATCTCATCAGCCTGCTAGTGACTCAGTCCTGCTTTCCTGATTGAGCTGGATCACTTTGCAGGAAAACATCTGGGTTGATTTAAGGTGTAGGGATGGGACTCGGCGGATCAAACACAGGCGGCTCTACCAGCATCTGAGCTAGTCGTTTCCCTTGTCAATACAGAGAAACAGCGTTGTCCAGATTGTGGGTTACTTAACCTAAATAGAGCAAATGAATCACACTTTCAAGTGCCTGATATTTTCCAGGGATTAAAAAGGGAACTGTCAGTGGTCAACTCGGAGGTGACGTCTGAACAGCAAACATCAAGAGCGCAATTTAGCTGCCTAAAGACTGTCGTCTAAGGAAGAGAAGTCACCTCAGCGTTGCCCTCCCAGTTTCACACGTCATTTCCCAGACACGTGTGGTTTCTTGGGGATTGCAGGAGGGTCAAACGTTTGCAGGGAGCACTGGACGGCTGGAAGGAAAGGCAGGCTGGGAGCTGGACAGATGAGTTTCAAGCACTGCCCTGTTGGATTCCCGCAGCTCTGCAGATTTCAGAAGGCAGGTTCCATCTGCCTTTGCCTCCAGCCAGCTCCCCACCATCCCTTGGCCTCCCTCACCGAGGACAGCATGTAGGGAAACAGCCTTCCCATGTGCAACCAACAGGGCAGGTGTGGTCAGCGCTGGCTTTTCAGTGGAGATCCCTTGTCTTGGGTAAGGACATGAACCCCTTGGATGCAGCGGGATTACTAGAGAAGAAAAGCAAAGCTCTGTACCTTTACTTTCTTTTTTCAAAGCAGTTTTTATAGCCCAGAACGCCTTCTCAGCTTCTGGGAAGGGGAACATACCAGGTTACGGGCCAGGCAATATATTCAAATCTCTTCCGTGATCCCTCCGTGCCCGGGAAAAAAGAAGAGTTTTCCTCTTCTAGGGCATAGGTTCAACTGCAACCCCAGGCAGAGCTGACCCAAAGACCTTGCTGCAGCAGCAAAAACACAAGGTGAAATCATTTGGCTTCTGATAGGCGTGAAGGCCAGATTAGATTATCATGATGCTTCTCTCTGGCCTGTAAAGCTGTCAGTGATTATTTAAAAAACAGCACTCCAAAGGGGGCCAGCGAGCCCACGCCTTCCACTGTTAGCTGTCAAATGACGGGTCTGTCTCTCAGTGCTGATGTGCAAAGACATGTCCGAGCCTGACCCATTCCACCTGTCATCCCGGATATCAGTTACAATAATAAAAAAGAAGCCACTGCCTTTCCTCGAACTAAGTGCCAGATGGGGTGATTTTTATCACACCATTGTGGCTGGAACCTGCCCATTGACTTTAGGCACTGGGAAATGCTCCAATTGATAAGGGAAGCTATAAATCCTGGCAGTCACAAGTGTATTGGACGTGCCTGATAAAGTATTGATCTTGCCTTTTGCCTCCCAGCAAGGTCAAGGCAATGCAGTGTCGTAACACCAAGGGGAATTCGTGGCTGTGACTCCTGGGAGGACATGGGTCACCTCCATCCAGCCCAGAGCAGGTGACTCCAGGCTTGGCAGGGCTTTTCCAGGCACAGCTTCTTCTGGGTACTTCTTCGAGTCTGGCCAAGGCAGCTCCTGTCTTGGGTCTGTCTTGGATATGGGGTCGATGGGTCTAGCCTGAGACGTGGCCTTCCCTCAACGGCAGCACGCCCAGGTCTAAATCCCAACAGGTTGCTTCCCAGCAAACAGCTGCTGAGCACATCTGGGCAGGTGAGAAACTTCAGGCACCAGTGTTGGGTGGTGCTGGTGGATGGCTACCCCAGGGCTGAAGAAGGTTGTTGCCGCACTTTTCAGCAAGACCTCCCAGATTTGTCAGAGGGCTGTGCAAGGGTTCGTGTGATCACACCATGTTGTCAGCGTGAGACAGTCATAGCACAGAGGTGGAGAAGAGGTGAAAACATCCTTAGCATTGTCTACCCCTCCTTATCTCTCCAGTAAATTCTATCTGAACCGATTCAGGGAGAGAAGTGCTGCCTTTGGGTTCATCCCCTCCCATTTCTTCCTTCAACCTCTTCTTCTAGACTCTCCTCTCCCTCTTCACTGCTGTTCTCAGCCCCTCACGTTTCTGCCCATCTAGGAGGTTGTTGATGTTGTTTTATTTCTCCTTATTGCCTTCCAGGTTGCAAGTGAGACTGAGAATCTGCTCTTCTTGATGGATAAAGAGGCTTTCCTGAAATTCCTCTGTAATTTTCATTAATGTCTCTTGAATGCTCATGAAATCAAACATGTCTGAGCAATTCCATCACTCCATCAGCTTGAGGATTGTTTCCCTGTTCCTGTGCATTAAGTTCAGGGAAAATACAGTTTCTGTATAACTAAAGGTTTCCATAAGCTGCCTATGAATTTTCATGCCCACGCACACACAGAGTTTTACTTTTTTTGCTTGGGAAAAATGAAAACAAACAACTTCATTTCTGCTTAAATTCACTTGAATCCATTTGTTTTGTTTTTGTTAAGCAGAAAGGAAGCATTTTGTTTGGGTCATGCTGACCTCATGCTCTGCCTGTTTTCATTACACAGGGACTTCATAAAAGTGCTTTCCAGCATCTTGGACCTTTTTCTTCAGCTGTGAGGCAACCTCCCAGTATGGGCAACATTTTCCATCGTACATCCTGGACCTTGATTCCTATCATGCCTGTGTTCATCCAGTGAGAGAAGTGAGTGCAGTGCCTGGCCAGGGGGAGATGGGAGCCTGATACAGTTAAACACAAACACAGATAGTCTCTGACAGCTCAGAAAGATTCAGGTTAATTCTTATGGAAAAACATAACCCATTCCACGTCCAAAAAAAAAAAAAAGAAACAAAAAAAGAAACCCCCAAAACCCCGGAAAATTTATTAAATTCAGGAATTTGAAAATATTTCCTTTGGACTAGAAATACCAAAATGAGATCTTTACAGAGGCATGTTTTAGGGGAGAGATAGCTATTCTGGAAAATGCTAATATTTCAGTCTGGTTTTGACTTGTTTGGGAAGAAAACAATGGCATTCCTCTGGGCTCACAGTTCTTGTTTGTTCTCCACACCTTCTGGAAACTGAGCAAGCCACATCTTTCACAAGAAATGCATTTCTCCCATGCCCAGGCTTTTTGGCGTCTGGGTCCTGTCCTGGTGGGTGCAAGAGATGGAGCAGACAGGCGGTTTGAGGAAAGGACTGCAAGAAAAATGGAGAAAGAAGATCTTTGGAGAGCTTCTAAAGCCAAAAGAGGAAATCATGAGAGTGGATTTCTTTTTGTACAAAAAGAGAAAGTATAAGGTAAAATTAGCGTGCACAGCTGAAGCCTGCACCAACGATGCATTCTCTTTTCCGGATCATATGAGAGACAGGAGTCACACGCTCTCCCCATCTCTACCTTGGAGGGATGAAGTGCAGCATCGCAGTTTGCAGTGCAGTCTACTGGAAATAATCTCTTCTGGACAAAAGGCGTTGTTAGAAGCGATTGCCATTTCCAAATGCCAGCATTTGGAAGCGTGCAAAGAATGACAGTCACAGGAACTGATATTTGAACAGGAAAAACAGTGCCAAGTGCTATATTTGGGCACAGTTATTGCCATGTTTATTATTGTTATCACCACTGGAATTACAGTCCTGGTTGGAGACCGTGCCTGAGATCAGATCTCCTTTTAGCAAGGGCTGCCTGCAAATATTGCAAGAGACAGTCCCTTCTCCCAGGACAAAAATAAACAAAGCTGTTAAAAATATTCCTTTCTGGTAACAGCAAGGTTGTCCTGTGTGTATAAGCAGAGTTGACTTCAGGGTATGCAAGAAAGTTGTGCTAAGCACAGCCCAAATCATCTGTTTGAGAGGTAGCTCAAGGAGTTTTACCTCTTAGTAGACAAGACGTGGAAAGACTGAAGTATTGTCATCCCCTTCTGAGGCACAGTAAGGTGAAGCAACTTGCCCCAAAGCCTTCAAGAAGATCTCCCTAAGCTCAGCCTTGCTAGTTCAGAAGAGTGGAAACCTGGTTTCTTCTAAAGTGGAGCTTGGTGGCAAGAAGGATTGATTACAGAAGCTGGTGCCTGGGCTACCTGACCCAGGACAACACACGTCTTAAAATCAAGCTTTCAAGGCAAGACCCACTAAGGTCACTTGGCTGGCCTGGTCTCCTAAGGGATGCCCATAGCAGAGTAGGGACTTGACTCCATGCCAATCACAGGCCCTAACCGCAGACCAGTTTGTGCTTTTAGAGGTGATCTTAAAATAGGCATGTTTTCTAGGGTACCAGAGTAGTTGGGTGTGTGGGAGACCCTGACAGCCTAAAATGACACAGGGACAGGACTCAGTTGACTAAACATAAGCAGTATGGGTCATTTTTTTCATCCCACAATTTCCAGCAGGTCTCCAGCTGCTGCTCCGCGAAGACATGGGTCTCTCATAGTCCTGTGTCATATCTGTCTGCCCCATGTGGAAACATCTCAGGTGACACCAGACACCTCTGTTTAAGCAACAGACCCTTCTCTATGTGCAGGTGTCTCCACGTGAGGTGGACATCTGACCTCTTATTACAGTCAATGGAGACCTAGGGCTCTACCAAAGTACCCACTCAGAGGTGCCTAGAACCTAGTTGAGATGCTCTAGCTTACCTGAAACATCTAAGCAGCATAAACAGATAAGACATAAGACTTTTAGGAAACCTGTTCCCTTTTGGTGTGACAGCTGGAGGCTGGGAGATAGTGTAGGGCCTCACGTATGGCACCGGGCACCTCTGTTGGGAAACTGAATCATGCCCCTAACCTCTGAGCTAAATCCCAGCCATCCAGTGTACCCTTCCCTGTTGGGTCTTAAAAATATTTCATGTTCTTTCTTATATTGAGTCTTGCTATTAAAAAAAAAATAAAAAGAGTTCATCTGCTCTTGTAACTGTTTTTCAACAGCATCCCAAAAGACTTTTCAAAGGAAAACGAGCTATTTCACGGATGAGGAAAGCATGGCACTGAGAGGTGAGCTGAGACGCTTGTGGTCATCCAGAAAGCATAGCTAGGAACAAAGCCCAGTTCTCTTGACCGTTAATTCAGGCCTCTAACCATGGGGTGAAGCTGTGCATCCCAGCCTCTGATCCTCGGATCCAGCACAGGAACTAGTGGAGTCCAGCTATGGGCTGAAGGCTGTCCTTTTCCTCTAACTGTAGGTTGAAAAGTAGTGAAGATTCCAGCATTCCCTTAACCTAAGCCCAGCCTCACTCTTGAATCTACTGGAGGGCAGATACTCATCTGAGGAATATTCTGGGACCCACAGAGGAAAGTTTGGAGCGTATGACCATATTACACTGCTTCGATGCACAAGGAAGTCCCAGTTGCGTTTGCCGCAAGGCTCTGAAAATTTGAAACTTCTCTCTGCCCATTCCCCCTCCTGGCTTCAGGCATTGATATTCCCCACCACCACGCCGCACTGATGTGACTCTGTGCACCGAATTTCAATTAGTGGGTAGGGGGTGCGGTCCTCATACAGAAATCCATTAGAAGCTGCCTGCTATTGAAGGGCAGTGAGCAGATAAATGTGATTGTCTACGAGTCTGAAAACAAAGGGAATGTGCTGTGATTTTACTGGAAGCAAGGTACTGTCGGTGGAAACAGGTCAATATAAAAACGAGTCTCAGCTGCTGCATTGAAAAGTCTGGGAAAACTGAGATGAATAAGGAAAGCAATTTAGCTAGGAGGGAAAAGAATAAAAAAGGAAAAAAAAAAGAAAAAAAAGGGAGCTTTATTTTATTAAATTCCAGCTGTAGCTTTCTTTCTTTTTTTAAAATTCATGGCATGCTTGAGAGAGAGGTCAGGATCCTCATTCTTCAAAGCTGATGTTCAAGCCCTGTGCACAGCAATTCAGAGCGGAGGTTGCCTTTTCGCACTGCGTTCCTGATCTGCTAGCCATCCCCGGGGCTTTCAGGGCAGGTTTGCAATGATTTTCTGACAGAGTCTCTCAGCTTTAGCTGGAGCAGCCACTTCTCCCTGGGTGAAGGTGAGTCAGATAAAGGCTCCATACGGACCTGTGGGTGGCTGAGTTTGAATGGAGGAACCACACCTCATTATCTCTGTGGATCCAGCCCTTAGATTCCCACTCTGCTGCCTTTATGGTATGGAAATCCCTTCAAGAGCTCGGTATCCAGTGCCAATTTACATGATCTGTTTGGCCTCCACCTGCCGATCCCAAAGGCAGCTTTGTTGTCTTGTAGATCCTGGGTCATATCTGCCAGCTCCACGTGGATGTCTTGGACCTGGAGCAAGTCTGAGCACATGAATCAAGGTCCTGAAGTGGGGTGAGATGATTGCCATCTCCAACCCCAAAATGTATTTGGGCAATTCACCTGGAATTGGTAGGTGCAAAAGTAAGGCAGAAAGCCTTGCTAGCAGCAGGTCCCACGAGCTGTGCTGGCATCTTCACCTGCATGTTCTCAAAGAAGTATGACATTCATTTAATTTTGACTCCGCATAGTGGCAGTCAGAGATGGCAAAGCCAATTTCCCAGCCAGGGCAGGATGTACTGCAAGGTATGAACTTACCCAGACTCATCTCTGCCTCACATTTCTGTGTCCTCCAAGCCTGAGATTTCAACTTTTCTGCCCTGTAGGCCTTATCTCACAGCCTTCAAACTGTAGCCGTTGCATAACATATCTGTCTCTAAGTATCATGTCTATAACTTACACTTTAGTGCAGCCCTCCAGAGTTTTACAGAACCGTTAAATGGCAAAGGTGACTCCTTGGTAAGTGGGGAAGGTGTCCATGCATTGAGGTGTTTTCTGCGCTGTGTCCTCCTTTGACTTTTTCTTAGACTAGCAGGAAGGAAGCTTGCAATTGCAACTCAAAATGTATGCCCAAACCACACAGTTTTCTGCGTGATCCACAGTGCTACCAGCACCTGAAACAGGAAACAAATCAAATGAAGAAGGAACCACAGGACAAGTGTAGAGACCTCCTTGTTTTCCTGCCAAACCACTTCCCTCCTGCCCTTCCTTTCCGCTCTCACTGCTACCTTGCTGCCTTGAGTCTTGACACATCCAGATCCCACTAATCGGCTCTTCTAGACAGACACAAAAATCCCACTTTCGGTCCTCCCTGTCTTGTGGAGCTGGCTGGGATCAAATTCAGGAGCTCAGCTCGGTTGTTTCAATAGCACAGAGGTACTTAGTGCCATTTGAGACACCCTTGGGTGCCTGAAACATCTGCAAAGGACTTGCAGATGTGACACAGCACCTGTGGGAGGTCAGGGGCAGCTGAAGAGGCACCTTGAAGTCACATATGATATAGCTCAAGTGGTCCTGGATATTTATGTGTGGAATTAGCTTTCTGGATCCTATTGAATATGCTGAGTAAGGGCAGGATAGAGTTGCTTAAACATCTGGGACTAGAAATATTTGCAGTGCCCAAGGGTATCCAAGGCATTTGCCCAGTACTCAGATATGACACAAGACCACAGAGGACGTCTGCTTTTCTACAGCAGCAGCTGAAGACCAGACAGGATATATCCCAGTGTCTAAGGTGGCAGCAGGCATCTATGCCAAGACCACTGAAAGCTGCCCTAGACCTCCAATGAGTGTTTAGGAGCTCAGACATCAGACTCACGTGAGGACACTGATACTGTAAGTACAAAAAAGGGACATCTCTGACTCTGGAGCTGAAACCCACCAGAGTGTAGACATGTATATCTGAGATACTATGCCTTTGGAAACCAGTGGAGAAAATAGGCCCTTTTAGGACACAGTTCATCCCATTCTGGAGTAAATATCTATAAAAGTTCAGAATCATACCCTAAAATATATAAATAGCTTTATAGCAGACACATAAGTCCTAGACGTCAGAATAAAAATAATGTGGGCCCCCATCCTTCTTCCTGGCTGTTCCCCCATACTTCTCCAGCCAAAACACAGTCGACAGTATCCCTTTTCTTCTAACTCTTTTGGCTCTCACTTGCCTTCTGCATCCAGTTCACATTTCTCATCCTTCCCTTCCAATCACGGAATTATGGAATCATGGCAGGATTACACATCTGCTCTCATTTCTTACCCTTTCCTATCTATGCAGCCTTGGCTTCAAGAATAAGGCTATTGCATACCTCCATCCTCATCTCCTCCCTCAGGACACCCTGTTCCCTGCCTGACATGTCTTCACTCAAACACCTCTCTAAAGCAGACACTGGAGCGCAGTAGCTGACACATCCCATAGTTGAAACAAACAAGGGGGAAAAGTTCAATAGAATTTAAGTTTGGACCAGTGCAGAAGATCAGTGCATGACGTACCACCACTCGAAGACCTGAAGACTTGGTGGGGCTAGAGGAGAGTCCAGCCTTCAGTACTTCTTTCTCTACTTTTGCACAGAGCAAACTTTATGGGAACTGATTTTACTTTAAAAATCAGATGGTGAGAGATATGCATGTGCTCTGGGTTAAATAAAAACACTGCAAAGCCCCTTGTGGGTGCCTGATTCTTTTAGAAGGGCAGATGACCAGCTGTGATCAGTCAAGTCCTGGTTTCACCTTTCCACCGTGCAGGGACACATGGTGTGCCACGTGTTTGGGCTCTCTCCTAGAGAGAGCAACCAGAAATGCTGTTAGTACCTCACATGGCTTTTTTTAATTTTTTTTTCCAGCTGGGCTACCGCAATGAATGATAAGACTGGGATTGCAGGGTGGCCAAGCTATTGGAGTGATGTGAAGTCACGTGGCATTAATGAACCAGAGAGCTTAATGCTAAACTTGTCCTTTAATCATTAACCACCTTGTAAATAGCATTAATTTGAGTCTCAAAGGAATTACTCTGCAAAAGGCTTTGATCCCAGACTTTTGGGGAACAAAACCCTCTGGGAGTGATTTTAAAATCACTTTCATATTATCAAATATGATGAGTTTAAGACAATCAGCACTTGCCCTTCTTTTCACAGTGCTTTGAAATAGGCCAAAGATTTCTTTAAAGTTAGCCAAAAAAAGGAAATTGCAAACACCTGAATTGTCCTTATTTTATTCAATTTTTTTATTTCCACATGTGCTCACAAGATATTATGCCAACCTTCACTGCCTTATCCAGCGTCAGCCGTTAGAGGAACAGACTTCCCAGAGTGTACCAGAAGTTGGCATGAGGCAGAGATAAGCCTCATAAGAGGTCAGAAGGAGTTCAAAAATGCAAAATGAGGACAAAAGGCAAGAAAGACCTATGATACAGAAACACAAATGCATAAGTCTGAAGAGCAAGGCACATGGGGTGTAGCTGTATCTGCTCACTTTGGACCTCATGGAAAGATAGGTTGTCTGGACCATGCAGCTATAGGAGTCAACGGGAGAAGGAGCCATACATGACAGGAGGAATGGCAGCAGAAGAAGAGGGGACAGGGTGGTCTGATAACAGTGCCTGCAGTTCCCAGCTGCCTAAACCCATTTACATCCAGGCTTCTGGGTCCCTTTACATCTTTGAGCACATCTTTGCCTCTTGCCCTTGGGACTGTGTATGCTCTGCAATGAGGGTTTGCGCCTCAGCTGCCCAGTGGGATGTCAAACAGTGAAGCGGTCCCTGTGACACAAGGCCTCCAGTCCTGTGACTACCAGTGGACGCAGAAGGTATCATGCTATAGATGCACCAAAATCCCTGCAATTCATTGCCAAATCTTTCTGTGGCTCTGGCTGGCATTTGCAGTATTGCTCGTGCCTTCAGTCTAGATGACATGCAGCTTAGGCATAACCATGCCAACTGGAAATGAAGACATAATGCATGGCTGAGGCATCACTGGCTCAGGGTAGCTGTGGCTCTGTGGAGCTCACAGCACATTAACCAAGCATTTTCCCAGCTTCTTGGGCAGGTTTTGCAATTGGTACCAGGTCCCGCAGCTTCACTGAGAGTGTCAGAGTGGCTCCCACAGCCCAAGCCCACTGGGATGTGCCTTCTCCAATGTGTAAAGGGGGAAGAGAGGGCAGAGGTAGAGTCTGTAACTCTCAAGCAGAATACAATAGGCTGGAATGGAATGGAATGGAATGGAATGGAATGGAATGGCATGGCATGGCATGGCATGGCATGGCATGGCATGGCATGGCATGACACAGATTGAACCTTTAAAGGTCATCTAGTTCAACTCTTCTGCAATGGGCAGGGACATCTTCAACTAGATCAGTGTGCTGAAAGCCCCGTCCAACCTGACCTTGAATGTTGAATGTTCCCAGCAGGACGAGAGCCAGCGAACTCGATGCCTCCTGTAGCTGGAGTAAGAAGGCTCTGTCAATAGGCTCCCCTTGATCGGATGTCCTGTAGTAAACACCAACCACAAAGTTCTCTTTGTTGTCTCAGTCTCTAATTCTTACCCATAATCTTTTAACCTGCTCATGGCTATTCTTAACTGAGCATCTCCCATCTCTCAAAGCCCTGCACTGCTAGAACAACAGTCAGGGCACCTCTGTTTCTGGAAGGCAGAGTGTTTGGTGACTTCACCCAAGGGACAATGTAAGCACCTAATTTCAGGAACTGCTGGTGGGGTCTGAAGCCAAAGAGCAAAAGCAGACAAAGGACCGTTCTCCTTGGCATGACCTCTTTGCTGGCCTTCCTCCCCTTGCAGTGAGGAGCACGTGCCCGCAGCATCACCAAGGCCTAGATGTCCCCATGGATGCAGTCTCAGGATCTTTGGCATGAACACTGAGTATCTCTAAAGGCCCTTCCCGTCTTTAGAAGTAACTTCTTACCTTTGGGCTCTGTAAAATAACACTAATAACCACAATAGGAAAGAAGCCATCACTAAGCATCTCCTTAAACTTACACTCTACCCACCAGAAAGTTTAGCTGAGAAGAAATGCTACCAAGATTTTCACCAAACCACTTAGGATGCTGCCAGCATCAAGTTGGGGATTTCTGAGATGTTGAAGATTACGAAAAACTTCTCTCAATGACTTTGGGAAACTGGAGAAAAGGTTCATGATTTCTGGCACTGGGCCATGCGATTGGGACGTTCCTTTTAAATTTGTTCACACGCCTTCCCACCATCTCTCTTTATGTTTCACACACACATCCCTCAGGGACAAAATACGTTCTCCAAGGCTAAAGAGTTTTTTATTCCAGACCGAAGAGAGGTTAAAAAAAAAAAAAAATCACATGGCAAAGATGAACACAAAGTGAGTCATGCTGCAAAAGGACGCACCTGAAAGGAAACCTAAACCAGCAGCTTCCTCTTCGCTGCAGGCTGCAATGTGCTGCTGTACACCAGCAGCTGAGACAGGAAAGTGAGAATGGCTCCTTTCTGCTCCACAGTGAGGCATATCCAATGTCAAAAGCAAAGTCCTGGACTCCCCCAATGCTCACACTCTCCATTTCCCCAGCCAGGGTTGCTGTCACAGAAGAAAAGCCAAACTAAATTTTACTTTGCTTCAGCACGTGTGAGCAAAAGCTTTGCGTCAAAAATACGTGATGTTGCAAGTGACGGCAAACTTGGACCACAGGCAAAGTTCCCACAGTGAAGCGAAACTTGAACGTCTTCAGCAGATTGGGCAAAAACATGCCAGATTCACTTGAAATCATCAGACAGACATTTTCCTCTTCACTGACACAGGAGAGGAGAAATCTTCTCTGTTTACCCAGTCCTCTGCTTGTCTATACAAAGTCCTGCATCACTGTAACTAAGATGATCTCATCAGGAAAACCTGGAATTTAAAATAGGAAAAAAGTTTAAAACAAACCTCCAACCTTGGGGTTTTGTTGTTGCTTTGGGTGTTTTTTTTCTACTTTTTCAGAAGTCGTGGTCTGCCTTAGCCCCATGTGGTTTCAGACACCCCAGCGAGTCACCTGGAGCACAGGCAGCTCAGCCTGAATTTATACTCAGTGCAGAGCAGCAGGTCCTCATGGCTCCATGGTTTCTCTTCTCTCCCCAAGATGTCCCCCTTTTTTCTACTTATCCGGCGATGAGAAACCTCCCACCAATAAAGTGGGTAAAAACGAGGAAGAAAAATAAAAAAATGCATGAATTTTAGCAGAGAGTGACTACTAAAAGATGACTGAATCCTAGCTTTAAAAAAATGATGTTTCCAAGTTGTTTTTCATCTGAAATCACTTGCTGAATTCAGGCAGGATCCACAGGGAGCTTCTGCCCACCCGAAGCTGTGCTTTGTACCAAGAGCACCCTCTCAGCCCCAAGTCCTGAGCCTTTGAAGTTCCAAGCCCTCAGCATCACCCAGCCCTCATCTATATATCGCGAGATTGGGTCTGGTAGGAAAATTAACAGAGCTGGAAGTGGGTTGCACTTCCCGCCATCCCCCCCACCTCGTGCGGGCGCTGATTGCTTTTTCAATTAGCTGAAGAGGACAGTTTACATTCCAGGACCGTGGGTCATATTTGAGCCTGTCGCCTCCTTCCTCCTTTACGTCGTTAAGCAATCGCAACAGGGAGGCGTTCTGCCTTAATTCGTCAACTGGGCGGAATATTGGCATTTAACCCAAGGCCGCAGTTTGCTCTTAGCACCGACCAGCTTCTCACAGCTTCTTTCAGGAAGCTGCCACCAGCTCTCAACGTCTTTCGCCTTAATATTTACTTCTTTATCTTCTGCTGATATTTCCTGGCTCTGCATTTCCACGTGACTCAGAGATTTCCCGGACCTCGACTCCGCAGTGACATCAGCTCCGAGAGCTGAAATTAATAAATAACCACTCACTCATTATGTCAAACTGTAATTACGGGGGAGGCAGAGAGGATTGTTTTGCTTTTTTTAGAGTGAGGACGTTGAGTTTCCTCTAAATCCATATTTGGACCTGAGCTATAGCACGCCTGCTATAAGGAATCCGTATGATTTTAATGACCAAAAGAGAGAAAGTGAAACACCCTGCTTTATTGTGGTCGCTGGTATCTCAAGAGACGAGAAGTACGTATAAAGCAAACCGTGCTGCGAAACACCTGGTATAGACATAAGGCAAAAGTCCAGCACAGCTTCTAGGTGATTTGTGTGTCCTGAAGTCACCTCTGAGAGTGAATTCATCTCCATGAGACTCGGTGACTTTAAAAAAAAAAAAAAATGAAAAAAGAAACAGTAAAGGTATTTGAGACATGCCTAGCATCTGCCGGCGCAAGCAAACATTAGTAACTGTATAAATAAATCTGCTTTCCCTGCTTGATGTTGTACATTCACTTTTTCCTTTAAAGAGAAGCATTTATCTCATCCTACAGAAGCACAGTGAAGCCAACACTGATGCAGCACGTTGGTATCGACGCTGTCTACAGCGGGTCTCAGCGCAACAAATTTTGCACCAGCCCAAACACGAGTCATCTAAAATCCTTCATCCTTTTACAGATTCTTAGTTTCCACTGAAATTTACTTGAAATCACAGCTTTTCTATAGTTTTTCAGACTTTTATTTTTTCTAATTCTTTTTTTTTTTCTCCCCCCACAGGTTTTGGGTTCGCTGCCCTGAAATCTCAGTTCTTTGGCCAGATTCCAATAGAGACACTTGGAACCTCATCACCTTCTCTTTCCAGGACAAGGTGATCACCCACCCATCGCAAGTGCTGCTCGAGGCCAGGACTCAGAGCCACAAGGAGTCACGAGCCCCGAGGACCTGCTGTGCCACAGGTAGCACGTGCTCACACCCACACGGAGGGTGAATTGCAAGATGTCACGAGAATAAGGTGCGACCCCGTCAAAAACACAAGCAAGGCAATGCCTCTCCCATCGGCACAGGAACCAAGGACGTTACAGAACCGGAGACATTCTTGCAGCACTACACAAGGCTACGGCAGGAGACTTTTAAACTGGTTTATCAGCAGATCATATGAATTTCGGCAA
>VFFE01006202.1:0-31401 GCA_008921705.1 Burhinus oedicnemus
TTTTTTTTTTTTTTTTTTTTTTTTTTTTTTTTTTTTTTGGTGGTGTAGCAAGTTTATCCTGCACCTTCATGTGACAGATGCTAAGACTTTCTGATTGAGTAGTACTCTAAGGAAGAATAGATGTAGTAAGATCTGTAGTTATGGAAGAAAATAGCAATTAAGGTTTCAATAAAGTTAGAAGTATTCCTGTTACCTGCACTAATGGGAAAGTTAATCTTGGCTTGACTCTCTTTTTTTCCTGGTCTGTGTATTCATTAATTGCAATCAAGGTTTTGTAAAACAAATGCTGATCTTCAACAATGAATCCCGTGTGTAAAGTTGGACAGGGTTTGGTTTTAAAACTAAATCATCCTTAAAATTTAGATGCTGATGTAGAAAATGGAATTGTCTTTGTTTTTTTACCCCAGGGATTGTGGTTCTACATTAAGTGAAAGCAAAATTGTAACTAAAGCAGTGTATAGTTATGATAAGTGATATCACTCAGCAGCTCCCATCAGGACTGGTGTTTCATGATACCACATTTTGCATTAATGTATAGAACACCATGTATCCCTATTTGAAGCACTGCCATTCTATTTAGAGGGATAATGGACCAATATACAGGGCAGACAGCAAGGAATGGCATGGAAAGGGAGTGGAAACTGCACGGGCACAAGCAGTTAACAGTGAAGGAGGGCATGTTTGTCCGAGTCAGATATTTTTACAAATGTTTGTTTATAAAGCATGCAGTTTACATTTGAAATAACTAGTGCTCTGTCCCTTTGACTCCTCAGCTCTGCTGCCTGTGTTTGCCTGATGGCTTGGGGGTACCTAGTGCTCATAGGCCTTGAGAAAGGAGGTAACACCTTCACTGTTAACTTAGTAAGCTTGCTCCTCGTGTAAGATGGACTGCGGAAGGTGTGGCTATGCATGGTGGGATAGTGTAGGTGAGTTGGGACAGGGTCTCTTTTTTGTCACTTCTGTGAGGAGAATGGCAGCTCATTTAAGATTCTAACACAAGGCTGGCGGCTCCAGTCACTCTGTTCGTGTCCTTCCTTTTGCTCCTGTTTAAGCCATACTCAGCAGCTGGATGTGGTGAAAACCTGAAAGCATAAAGATGAGTTTTTAGTTTGGCGTATACGTGACTTAATGACTTGATTTTGAAACATATAAACACTCATTTCCACTAATGATCTAGGGCATATACTTGGCTTACTTGCTTTTAAATCTTCTGTTTTACAAATCAGTACAACAGTACCTTTTGTTCAGTTTTAAGACTTTGTGCTGTATTGTAATTCAAATAGATTATACCTAACATTCTCGCAGCATGCTCAAATAATGAACTTAGTTTTATATTTGGAAAATAAGAATAAGAGTCTGTGTGTGTGTGTGTATTTATAACTTGGAAATGGCTTATGCAGCTTGTTGGTCGATGTTAACCTTGTCGGTGATTAAAATCTTATTTCAGTTTGGTGAGGCTAATATGAGCTAAGTTTTTTAATGCTACTTTAAAAAGTATTTTAGTTTCAAGTCATTATGTTTAACACTTTAAAATTCAGTGTTTGTTTTTTTTTTTTCTTTACAATATTCTAGTTTTTGCACTTTTGGCACTATTATATTCTAAAAGAAAGCTAAGATCATAAGTAATGAAAAATATATATAAAAAGAAAAAGGGCTGTTTGGTTTTTTTTTGCTTTGCTTTTATACTCCCTCTGCTGGCTGTTTCAATTACAAGTACCTGTACTCTAACTTTGTTACTAAGTCTGCTCTTCCTTCACTGTTTTATCAAATGAGCAGTAATGTGTATTGATTTCAATCTGTATTTAAAATACAAAAAAAAGTCTATAATTGTTAAATGAAGAAACACTATTTGCAGGAATGGAAAATCTGACACCTGTTTTATGGAGCAATGTTTTCATTTTTGTTATACTTTGTATTGATTTGAACTCTAAGAACAATTGAATCTTTTGGTGCATGGGCCTCATCTTCACTGGGAAATATCACAGAAATAACAATTTATGTATTGGTCCAAAAGATTTAGTTGTATATTCCATTTATTGTAACAAGTTTACTGCCCAGCTTTGAAGAACAGGTGTGGCAAAACCTAAATAATTATTCTGTTTTGTTATGTTAAAAAATAGTATTTTTATCATTCATGAGTTTGACTTACATCTGCATAATTAGCCAGAAGGCTGCACTCAAAGTATTCTGCAGATGTAATGGATAATTTCTTAAGATACTGGTTTTAGTACACTAGTATACAGTAGGGTTCATCCAAAATATTTATAGCACTCAAAAATTATAATTCTTAGGAACTTCGGAGATTATGTAGAAGGATTGCTGTATATATTATTGAAATGAAGCCATTGCATTCCCCATGGGTGTCAGTTAGGGTTAAAATTGTTCAATATTTCTTGTTGATATTTCTGCTAAAGATCCAGTCTTTGCTATATAATGTGTCCTCACTTGTGCTGGTACTTGACTTCACACTGTCAGAGTTTGAAGAGTGCCACCTACTGATTGACAGCTCCTTGCAGTACTTCTTTCCTTTGCTATCTGAAGGCTCTCACAGCTCATCCTTGCTTATCTTGTGGGATGCGACTTGATGTGGTTGAACGTGGCAACTGTGTTCAATCAAGCCTCAGCTTTGACCTTTTCTATTAAATGGTGCTATTTTTTTCTTTCTAGTTTGTTTCAAAGTGAGGAAAGGGGATTTTCATCCCAGGAAGTGGGCTTCCCCCCACCCCCCCTCCCCCGGTCCCCTTTTTAAAAGCTTCTGAGAAAGCAGCGTATTTATGTGGTTTCATCATCACTCTTGTCAAGCTGTCATAATTAGTGTGGGAGGAACCAGCCTGCCTGATGTTTATAGAAGACTTTGGCTTCTGCTATGCCAGACAACGTATTACTGTGTTGCATATTTGAGTGAGACAGTTCAAAAGGCAGGTAACAGACTCACAATCATGACTTTCTTAAATGAACATTCCAAAATGCTCATGATGTGTTTGTTTTTGCAGGGGAGAAGGACAGTCCGGTTAACAAGTCCTAAATTTTTTATGGTAAATTGATGAATTAATCTTTACTCTTAATGCACACCAAGAATGCTTTATTTCAAGTTATATGCCGGTTATGTTCTTAGGGGGGGAAAAAAACTTGGCAAATTCAAGTTTTTTAGTTCAAAAAAGTGTATCATTTGCATATTTACAAGGAAATCCTTTATTTTGGAGTTATTTTTAGGTATCTTCTCCCCAGTGATTTATCACCACAGGAAGCTTTCTTAATTTCCAGCTCTTAAGTGCGTTGTCATAGGTGGCATTAAGAAGAAAAAATACTGTGTTTCCAAATTTCATACTCCTTTGAAAAATACATTGATAGCAAGTTTTAGTCTGGACGAGTAAGATTTTTAACAATAAAATGTTACATCATTAAGAGATGCCAAATCCTATGGCTCAATAGGACTAGAACTGGGGTCTCTGTATCACTTGAAGGCTTTCCAAAGTAGTTCTGGCTCAAGAATACCAAAAGAAAAGGCTTTTAGTTGTTACTCACTGCCTTTAGAGAACTCATGCTCACTTTAGGGGTTTCTAATTAAAATAATAATAAAAAACCTCAACATAGAAGCAGCAGTAGTAATCTTACCTCCTTTGATGTTGGGACCCAAAGAAGAGATTGTCAGGATCAGAGACGGGTTGTTAATCCACCTTCCATCTGGAAACTGTGAAGATTTAATGCTTTCATTAGCACTTATTGATCTGATTCCTTGTTTCTGCATTATCAACCAACTCCTATGCAGCTCAGCTGTACTTCTCTTAACAAAGTTTATTCAGCTGTTAATAATTCCAGCATTCTTCCTTCCTCTTATCCTTCCACTCGCATCAAAAAGAAATCCCCTAATGTCAAGCCACAAATAGTTCCTAAAGGAAAGAAAACTTCTGCATCCGAAGGTCTAACTGCTTTGTACAGAAACCTGGTATTTCTAATCCTACTGATCTGTATGTACCCAAAATAGCAGATATTTCTAGCTGCTGACAAGGATTGCCATGTTCACCTTAATAATACTGTTACTTTGCTTCACCCTGTGGGGGAATTTCCTAATTGGCAGAAAAGATGCCATTTTCTTTGCCCTAGATATTTTAGTAGCATTTCTGCAACATTGAGGTGTTCTGGTGGTTCAGAGAATAAGATGCTTAGCCTGAATTATGGTGGCTAAAAAAAGTTATGTGCCTTAGTATTTCACTAATGATTTTTTTCCTAACACATAGCAGTTAAGTTTATGATAACTCATTCTTTTACTTACACTGTTTTTTTGTGTTTATGTTTTGGTTTTCTTTCATGCATATACAGATACCTTGGCAACTTCTCCTGAGTGAATTCTTTTGCAACATAGCTCTGTCGGCTGTGCTTTCTTTGCATGGCTTTCTCTTTTTTTCAGTAGTACCTGTATTTTCAGCTTAATATTATTTCCTCCTTGTCCACCCATCAGCTTATTTTAGCTGATGTTTCTTTCTTGATTGTTGTTGATTTTGTTCCTTCCTGCAGTGGGCCTGTGTCTTACCCTGTCCTTTTTACAATGTTCTTATTTTCCCCAACTGCTTTGGTTGTGTGAAGGCACTATGCTGCTGTTACTCTTCTTC
This sequence comes from Burhinus oedicnemus, assembly GCA_008921705.1. Taxonomy (NCBI): domain Eukaryota; kingdom Metazoa; phylum Chordata; class Aves; order Charadriiformes; family Burhinidae; genus Burhinus; species Burhinus oedicnemus. Next base: position 4,611 of record VFFE01006202.1, read on the forward strand.
TGGTGTAGTTCACTTTGGCTGTATTGTCGTTTTTTTTTTTTTTTTTTGTGAGACTAAATTTTGCATGACAGTTTGAAAACTCTTGCTATGTGTTCTGTATTTGCAGTGACTCACTGTATTTCCTAATCTGTCACTGTCTGCCCAGCCCTAAGTGTGATGTCAGTAGAGATTTTTTTTTTTTTCTTGCCTTTTTTTAAGCAGACGTAGGACTGATGAAAGTTACTCTTTGATGTAACAGGAAACTGAACTCATCTGTTCTCAAAACAGGCACTGCCTTGGCTAGTATGCTCAGGTTTCATCATGCCAGGCTCCTGTGTCTCATGCTTGTGAGCATATTGCTTTTGTGTGGATGCGTCTTGCTGTTCCTATTTCTTCAGACTTCAGTTTCCACCAGTAAAGACTCCCGAGACAACTACCCTCGAAAAGCTGCTTCTTCATGAATCTTGAGTCTTAAATGTACTTCTGTGGCCTTCAGTTAATGATTATGAATGCAAGAGGGTCTTGGGATTAGAGGTGTCCTTTTGAGAAGTGCATTCAAGAGGTCAGAGAGTATGGGTGACCTGCAGTCTCCAATGTTTATAGTGCAGTGCATTCCCCTCACAACTTCTGGCTTAGCTCTTGTGGTAGTTAGAGAGAACAGGATCATCTGGTGTGTCATAGGAACTTTCATAGGCTGTTTGTGGGTAGGAATGTGCTTGTAGATTGGCTGTTTCTTTCAAACCTTTTTTTGACTTTCGTTGGAGCTATATGCAGTGCTTATACTTTTGAACTAAGCACAGAGAGGATGTGGGTTTGAGCTCTAGCCCTGTCCATTCTGCTTAATTTTTAGTGTGCTTCTTGGTCCAGTTTAGGCCAATGCCTAACTGCCTGCATACATGTTGGGAGAAAGCAGAGAGGGACTGTTCCCAAAAGGCAGTGGGAATGGTGCTTGTCTCTTCTGACCTTGTGTAGGAGAAGAGTTTAGCTTTGCGGACACAAGCTGTGTCATGCCCCTTTACGTTGTGGCCAGAGAACAGGCTCTGGCCTTTTTTATTTACTTGTATAGGTACATAGCCATATGGACCAGTAGAAGAATCTTTACACTGTTCGTGGCACTAGGGCAGACCTTGTTTCTACAGACCAAGTTCTCCTAGCGAATGAACCACAGGTTCTACAAAGTCCTGAATGAAAGATACATCCAGTGAATAACAGACTATTGCTGGAGGACATGGCTTGCTGCCTGACTCAGTGCAATTATTTAGCTTGTCTGTCTTTGTTTCATCAACTTGCTGCTTTGGAAGGCTTCTTAAAAGTTGTGGCTAAAATGCATAAGTGAATGTTCATAGGGGAATGAGAAGACACAAGTTTTGTCTGTTGACAAGGGTGAATGAAGCGTGTGTGGTGATATCACATATCTTACGTTAATGAAAAATGATGGAGGCTTATCCATCTGTGGCAGTAGTATTGAAGGGGTAGAAATCAGAAATAGAAAAAGGAGAAGATTGGAATGGTAAGAGAAGTTTAACATTTTTATTGCTTAAAGGAATGCGATTACAGCAGAAGAAAATGTTCATCCTTATAGGGAAAGCTATTTATAAACTCTGAGAGGTTTCCTTTGCGGTAGATGAAAGATTTGATATGTAAATATCTCCCAGCAAATCATAAAATTTTGAAGAAATCTTTTCACTGAAGTGTGAGATTACAGTTTTTTTTAAGTGTGAGGGTTATTTGTCTTTTTAATGTCACAAGTGCTTTCTTTCTGCTTAACTATAATTTTTTTTCCTCTTTTAGTAACAACAGAAGTGGTGCCTGGTGAATCTTATGTACTTTATGAATGTACTTATAGATAACGTTTTAATTTATTTTGTCACTTTTTGTAGCTTAATGTTATCTTAATTGATTGGCCAACTGCTGTTTGACACTCTCTTGTGTATGCCAGCTGGCCGTGTCTTTTACCATTATTTTACTAGGTCACTCTGAAAGTTTTATTATTCTATCCTGTGTGGTTTTTCTTCCCCCTTTTTTTTTTTTTTTTTAAGCTTTATTTGTAATTTCATAATTTATCTACCTTGTTCCTGTTTTTTCTAACAGTTTATTAAAGCATAAATCTGGCTACATGTAGAGTGCCTGCCCCTTCTCTGTCTCTTAACATGAATCACTTTGGATGGCTCTAGCCATGGATACATTGTGAGTATAGCTAACATCACTGTGGCTGGTTACTTTGCTGATGGTGACCTCTTACTTGTCCATGACAAGCCTTGATTCTTGTTTACAAGATGATGTTGCAGTTGTTACCTTCTGATTTGACTGCAAGGCTAGTTTTTTGTTTGTTTTTCTTCATTCAGCTGTGTGTACCTTTTTAAAATTTTATTTAAATATGTTGAACTACTCTCTTAGCACTATCTTTTTTTAACAACTTGTGTTTGAATCAAAGCAACTATCCATTCTGCTGTGCCAAGAAACACTTTTTCCCAAGCGCTTCTAAGAGGAGGTTTTTGTTTTTCTTGTTTGACAACAATTCTTTTCGTGTTTATGGAGCTGAAGAGAGGAATGGTAAGGAAGTTGAAATCTGCTATATATATATCAAAATTGAAAAAAGAACACAAGAACAGTTACACAGTCATGTTGAGCAATATTGGAATATTGAAATTCTTTTGCTAAAACATAAATTGGTAAGACTTAAGCTTTGTTTAAATATAGAAATGTCCTGTGTTGAACTTCACTTTGGAACTTAAAACTGAGTTGTCAAGCTGATTTGAAAGTCTGTGTAAAGACTTTTATATTGGCTTAAACTAGTACAATTTTGGTAGGTTTTAGACCTCTCAGAGATGAGCTCTGGCAGGTCTATTAATGGCAGCTGAGATACCTAACCTATGCTGCTCTGCTCGAAGTCACTACCAGCTCAGAAGAGGTGGCAGAAGAGAGGGTCAAGAACATTGTCTGTCTTCCTAACCTCTGCTACATGCAGATGTGAATGTCTGCTAATATATTGAGCTGTAGGCTGCTGTGATTGACAAAGAACTGCAAAAGTGACCTTGGGTCCTATTCATGTGCTGGTGACCTCCAGAAGCAGGTTGCAAGAGGCTGTTAGGAGCAACAAGGACATAAACTGTTACACCTACTTGCTTCATTCCCCTTTCTGACTGTTAATGCTGGAACATGTCTGACCCTGAAGCAAGCTGTTTCAGGGAGCTGAGATGGTAGGTGCCTGTTGACTCTCTCTGCTGTAGGGTAAGTTTTCTGCTGGTTAACTTCCTGAATAAGTTCACTGTGGAGTCAGAGGACCACCAGTGCTGACAGGAAAACAAGCCACGTCAGCTGAGAGGATGACCCCTTTCATCAGCAGCTCATCTTGGATCGGCTCGGCTGTGCTTGATACAGTTACACCATAGTTTCCTGGTCACTTGAAGTTCACATTAACTAACCCTTCTGTTTAAAGAAATGGCCTAATTCTTCCTCTTTAAGACTGCTCTTTCCTATACATGTGTATTCCTACCTTGTGCAGGCACATTTGTGTGGCCCCATGGTGATCTAGATTGAGGAGCTGCTCTCAGTTAAAAGAGACCAGGATTAAAAAGGGAGAAGATGCATGCCTTAAAGGGTTCATAAACTTCTGAAAATAAGTGCATGTTTAAAGCGTGTTATTTAAGGTGGAAGTGTCCTTCAGAGATGGGGAAATGGCATGATTTACGTAATGTGGATTTTGCCATCTTGGAAGGGGGTAGTGGTTGCATGAAAGTTGTGTGGGCATGCAATAATTTTTCTTGTACTATGGGGCAGTAATACTCTTGTCACTTGCACGTTACTGAAGAATGCAAAAGGGATTACACAGGAGTACAAGAATATTCATTAGTTCTGTGCGTGTCCTTGATTGGAGATAACCTGAAATTATGATATCTACCACTCCTGCCCCCCCAAGTGCTGGGTGAGCACAGACTAGTTCTCAAACAAACCTGGAAGTTTCCTAAACCAGGAGGTTGTCTAAAACTTAGACAACATGGACATGTCTGTCATCTTTCCAAGCAGTTGGGGAAACCATTTCAAATTTGATCAGTGGCTACAAAGTAGAAAAATGTCAGATTCACAATGAGACTTCATGATCTGGCTTCTAATCTGGGGTTCCCTCTGCCAGACAACATTGTTTTAATGATCCAAGAAGAATGTTACTATAGCTTCCTGTGACTTAATTTGTTGTTGTGTTTATCTTTTTCTGTAAACAGCTCCCAGACACTGGGGATCTAGGAGCTTGGAACGAAAAACATAATGGTGCATCGTTCTTTTCAAAGCCAAACAGTGAAACCAGTTTAAATGTGTAAAACCTTGAAGTGAGGTAATGATTAGTTTTGATTAGACCTACTTCTGCCACTTCCACTTTTTACATACATTTTAATTGAGGGAAGAATTACTGTTATAGCACGTAGCGTTATATTCATTGAGAAGCGGTAAGAACAATAAAGACAACAAGTTTACCTCATCAGCATTAGTAAGACTGGGGGGAGGAAAAAGATGAAGAAGACAGAAGAGAAGATATCCTTCAAATGCTTCTAGACTGTATTTGCAATTCATAGTTTTCTGGGCACTCATAATTTTCTGCCTCGTTTATTGATCTTGAGCATTAGAATTTGCAGCTGTTTTACTTCACCTTTTAATATGAATTTGCTCTGAGTTTCAGAACATAGTTTCTTCCTGCTGTGTATTTACTGGTATCATCTGGCCATGGCTAATTGTACTGCAGTCAGTGCCGTTGTTTGAAGAGTGCAGTATTAAGCCATACTGAGGGAGAACTGCAGTTTGGTAATGTGATGTTTTTGTAGATGTTTTTATAACTCAAACCTGCATCTTTGCATCAGTTGGGAAATCTTTGTGAAACTACATCAGAGCTCTTGAATTTCAAAGTAATTATTTTTTTTTGGGGGGGAGGAGTATCAGTAAAGGGTGAAAATAAGGAGAAATAAGCATGTTTAAAATCATACAGTGACTGTAAAGTAACGTATCTTAAGTCTAGATGATGGATACTGATACCTTCCTGTGTTGCTATTCAGCATGCACACTGTCGTTTACATGCAGAAGCATGGAAAATGGTGACTTCCTATCTTGTACTGCTGGAGGTTATATGTGGTCCCTTACTTGCTAGTGTCTTTTATATTGTTTGGCTGTCAAAATCTGCATATGAAGGTTTAGTACTTCAGTTTTATAAACTGATCAGCTGATGCACAGATCAGTGAACCTTTTGAATTCAGGCTTGAGACTTATTTATTTAGTTTTTAACAGTTTGTTTCTATTCCACACTTGTTTGGTAATAATACTGTTCTGAAAAAAAATTAGCTATGTATTTATGAATTATTTTGGTAAAACACTGTAATATGAATCCTGTCATCTTACTGCTATAATGCTTTCTTTTTTTGGAGCAATGCATAATTTGGGTACCACCCAAAGTGCTGCTCTCCTGTTTTATATGTCTTCATATTTTCAGCTACTTTGCTTGCAAGGTTTTTCTGCTGAAACACTGGGAATCTGCTCAACTCTGCACCTGTGACAGAGCAATTCAAATTAACTAAGACACAGACCAATAACCTCTAAACCCCAAGCAATTCAGTGGCCATTAGAACTGAAGTCTGGAAGTTCCTGCTGCTTTTTCTTCTCTCTTTGCTTCCTCCACCCATTTCTTTCTGCTTAGCCTTCGTGCTGCCTGGAACCTCTTCTATCTCATAAGGTGGGCAGACTTCTGTTCTCTTTTAGCAGCCACTCGTTCATGTCTCTGTGATCTTCCTAGCTGCTGGTTTTCATGAACTCATCTGATACATGTATTGTTTGGTCAAACTTGATTGCAGTCAGTCATAAGTTCAAAATGTATTTATAGGGGCAAATTTTGTAGCTCAAAAGCCAGTAGGACAATTGCATGTTTTCTTTTCACCTTCTAAAGATTTGTTGGGTTTTTATTGTTGTTGCATCTTTATTCGTTCTCTCAGTAGCACTGAGGTTCTGTTAATGATGGCTCTAATTTCTTTGGATTCCTAAAATTTTTTAATGTCTGATGCACAAGGCAGAGATACATAGCTTCTGGGGGAGAAGTCAATGATGTTTTCAGTAGCTTCTTCCTTCTCAAGTGTAATTTACCAAGGGACTCTGCAATCGAGTCATCGTGATGGGAAGTGCATCTCAACTGATGTAATGCATTTGTGTTTCCTGGAAACAGAACAAAATCGCAGCTCCGCTCCATTTAATGCAAGATTTGTCATTGATTTCAGTTGCCATCATATTTACTCCTATCATTTGATCTTTTTGTTGTAGTGGGTTGTTCATGCTTTATGAATCTGATTTCATGACAACAGTCCCTTAAAGCATTGTTGAAAGTTTTTATTCACGAAGAGTATTTTTACAAAATATTTTGAAATATGGTGTAGCCAAATCTGATTTCAACAAAACTTATAGTCTCTTCCTCTGCAGCCTATGCTAAACCAGGGAATCAACATAACTGAGGGGCTAGCAAGAGGGGCTAAATGCATAAAGGTGGATGGACTTGATAGATAAATTCTTCAAATAGATTAAATATTTATCTAATGCGTATTACTCCTGTTGGGAATATATTTTCTGATGAACATGCATTGTTTCCTCTCAGTCTGTCTTGGAAACAAAAATGCAGTAAGTTGAAACAGTATCACCTTGATTCTGTCTGCTGCAACAGTATATGTTTAAGCGAAATCACTTTGCTGTATTATACACTATTTTAACTATATTATCTAAGAACTGATTTAATCTGGTGTAGAAACACATTGCATTTCATCACTTGCAGAAGTGCTGTGCATTTTTTTCAAAGTATCAAAGCAGAAATGTTCAGTCACTACTTCTGAATAGTATTTTTTGGCCTCTGGAAAATGATGACTGTCTTGCTAATTTTTTTACATGGCTTCCTCTGTGTTGACTTCAGAAAAAGTAAGTTATGGCAATATACGGAAGAATGTGAATTCCATGTTATACAAGTGGTTGGTCTGAATGCTTGGGGTGTCCAAGTGTTTTTATCTAGTCACAGTTGTTAGAATACAACACACAGAAATTTACCTCAGTGATAACTTGTAGAGTGAATAATTATGAATTTGTGACCAAAAAATCTTCAAGAACACTCCAAAGGAAATAGCCGTCCCTTAGTTATTCTCGTTTATCCTTATTGTCCATGGGGATCATAGCAGTGGAGTAGTGGACAGGTTTGCTGCTTAGTAACTTCAGCTGACTTTTGCTGTATTTAGGGCAATGGTAGTGTAGGGAGCAGGAAAGCATATAACCAATAACAAAAAAATAATTGAAAAGCAAAACAGTCCCTCCTGTGTACAGACACTTTGATCACAGAGATGTTTTCAGAATTCAGCCAGACCTGTGTAATGTTGTTGTGATGTTGTTCTGTAGAACTTTTTAGGCACTTTAACAGTTACTTATGTGTGCAGATATGGGAGCAAAAATGACTACTTGCAAAGGTTCCCCTCTCTCTTGGTCATAATGGAGCTCTGATGGCGATATATTATTAAAATAATGGTAATTGTTTGAATTATGTCTAATTCCTCGTGCTGTTTGATGGCCCATGATCTCAGGGAAGTTTGCAAGCCACTGGCTGAACCTTGGTGGCAGCTTTGATAGGAAGCGAATGGTAACTAGACAGCCAGTTGTTCTTTCTGTATGCTGTAGGGCAGAAGACTCAATCGTCAGGTTTTTATATGCTGAACTCTGCATAAATCTTGCTGAAGAAAACTTTTACACATGGTTTAAAAACAGTAGGATAAAATGATGTTGTAAAATAAAAGAAAGTATGTTTTTGTAACAGCTTGAAGATATTTATTCTGTTTATGGTCATTTTGTGGCTGTTCGTCTTTCCAGGCCAAAGATGTATTTGCAACTCAAATCCCAATAAAACTGTCTAAACAAGAGTTGGATTCACAGATGAAAACGGTAACATAGTTTGTTTTCAAATAGACTTCTTTTCTTTTAAGCAGGGTGATGTGTCTCTAAATGCATTTGTGAATTAAATGAAGACTGGTTTAACTTCAGATTTCGGGAAAATTAACTTGAAAGGACACTGTCAGGTGGTCTGAATTAATGAATAAAGTATGTTAAACTGGTGAAAGTTTTCTTTTTTCAGATGTTGGTGCTCTCGGTTCCTACTTTATAGCAATTGCATCTGAATGGGCCTCTGAATTCACCCTCTTATTTAGGTTTTTTTTGGTCATTTAAATCATATTGAACCACTAAGTTTTTCACATGGCCTTTCCGTAAAATCATATGTTGGCACAAGCTCAAGGGCATGAACTGCATAAAGAAAATGGAAATCAAGGGAAAGGACGGAATTGCAAGCAATGATGGGTTTTTCTAATGAAATTTCTACACAGTTCTGCTGCTGATTTCTCCTAAGATGCATGTCCAACAGAAAATGCGAAACACCTTTCCTTTGCTACCTCCCCCATGATAAAAAATAGGGCCTTTTTCCCTGCTGGCCTGCAGCTTGGGGGGGTGGGTATGGTGACTCATGTTTTGCTTATGAAAGGATTGTGATGTTTTTATGGAAGTTTTTAAGGAAACAAAACATGAATTAGCTGTTGTACAAAGGGGCAGCAGTCATAAAATACATTAGAGGTGTATTTCTGAAACATAAGTTGCATTTTGGACTTGAAACAGACTTTTTATTCCCCCAGTATTTGTGGCAAGTATTAAAAATAAGTTAAGGACAATGCTTATCCTGTAGTCGTTGGAATATTAGAGCATAGAGATGGTTATTCTGATCGGATCCTGTGGACAGGCAACTCCCTGCTTGTCCTTCAGCCAGTTGTGCAATGTTCAGAGCTGAAAGCCTGTCAACATAATTTTTTTTTTTTTTTTTTTTGACAGTTGTGGAAGCAGACCATCAAAGCTTCCTAACAAACACACTAAAAAGCTGCTAGGATAATGAATTTGGATAAGGATAATTCATTTAATTAACTTCATTTCAGGTTTTGAAGCAAGCACAGTGGAACTGCCCAAACCAGAATATTTGACATCTGAGTATGTTTTAGTTCATTATATTTGACTGAGTTTTTCTCTTTTGAAAGTGAAAAGCAAGAAGCTGCTGTATTTCAGGAAACGAATATCTGGTTTACAGCATATTTAAGACTCTTTACCCTTCCATCTCAATTCACAGCAATAATTCATACTCAGGCACTTGCTACATTAGACTTGAATTCAGCTTAATTTTCCTAACTCTTTTCTAAAAGTTACAGAGACTTTCCTTTCTTTGACTCAACAGATGGGCTTGTGACATCTTTGAAAATCTGCAGGCTTTGTGAAAAGAAATGATAGTTGCTGTTTCTGAGGTTGTGGTGAGGAAACAGTGCTGTTCGTTATGGTTGGAAGACTGGAGTCCAAACATGATTGTAAACTGGTATACCATTCTACAGCTTTTCTTTTGGTATTCATGTAGTTGCATGTAGACAGCAGTTGTTTTTCAGTTCTGTGGCATTTTGAAGTGGACTACTGTGCTGCGTAGGTGAAGTAACCCTTCATCTGACTGATGTAATTGTCAAAAGGAGGAAGGGAAATACTGCTTTTAAATGCTGTTATTGAACTGTGAACTGCTAGAGTTGTTGTAGTTTCACGTAGTCACCTGCTCCCTTTCCTTGCTTATTTTAAGTTATGCATGGTTGAGATTTAGATTCATGGTAAATACATCTTTTCTTTACTAACTTATTGTACCTTTGTCAAATTCTCATGTATCATTCATGTAGACGGTGGGCAGCTGGTGGAAGCTAGGGAAGGAAATAGAGTGCTACCAAGTGCTGGTAACAGTATTTTTAACAACATAAACTGATCTGTTCATATCCTCCTAAAAGACAGAGGTGGAATTCCTGGTGGGACGAGATGACGGCTTTGCCTCCCCTATTAGGGCTATCTGCTGAAAGGATGAGAGAGCTTTCAGTGGCCTTTCCTCCTTCCAAAACTTCTTGTATGTTTTGTTAGTTGATTCCTACCACATCCTCTTAGTAGTTGAAATATATTCAGGAAGAGGGTTTTTTGGTTTTTTTCTTCATCCCATCACAACTCCATTTCAGAAGAGACTTTCTGAAAGACCAAACACCTGCCCCCTTCTTGACAGCTTTACCAAGGGAGAGCAGCTGTCAAATGAATGATATTGGTAGTTTTATAAATACCCATAATCTTTTTGAGAAATATCAGTAATGGATATCTAGCAGTTATAATTCTGTGACTGCTTTAAGTAGCCATCTCACAGCTATTTATTGTCTTGACTAATGCTGGCAGCATAAAGGGCTGCTTGATTCTACTGCAAAGTGTACTTTGAAAGATTAACGTGCGCAGGATGTGTTAATAGGAGGAAAACGGAAGAGAGCAAGAAGCGTATAAAAGAAGCAAGACAGAATTTCATAATTTCCTTGCCAATCAGAAAATAAACATAGCTGGAAAGACAATTGGGACATCAAGAAATGGAAGGGGCAATAAGGAATTTTCTGGCAGAAGAGGAAGATTCAAAAAATCCCAACAAAACAAAAATAGATTATGACACATCAGTTCATATTTTTCCATTGAGGAGATATAGTCCCACCTACTCAAGTTTCTGAAAGAAATTCTGCCAGGCTGAGGAGCTGAAATATCAAACTTTGGTCATATTTCTTGTGATACATTCTTTTTCTCTATACCTTAGGAGGATAATAGTGACTGTGGTAGCTTTTTATTGTGTAAATAAGGCACGTTCTTTATTGCAAATAGCAACTAGTTTTCTGGTAGATGCCTTTTATGGTACACTTAGGATTTAATGCTTCCTTAATCATTTCCTTTGTTGCAGCTTAAAAAGGCAAAGGCTGGCCTGCTACTAAGTTTCTAGGCAGCTGAGCTGACTCTGTGAGAGGGGTTTCTTTGCAGGATTTCCAGTGTGAAAGGAGAATGGTATTTTTTTGTCATTTAGGAACTTAATCTCTTTGGACCTTGAATCTGTTTTTCAGAGCTATTCAGGGTATAGATTCCTTGTATATATGTTTTCTTACTAAAGAAAGTGATTTCAAGTGCAAGTTGAGTGTGGAAAGACAAAAGAGCTTTACAGACACCTGAGTATCAGAGGGCAAAGTATTTTATACCAATAGCGTTCTTCAGACTTCAGGTTTATATAGAACTGGATTTAAATACTAGCAATGGCAAGGAAATGTCTGAGGCTTTACTAAAGAACAGACAAGGGATTTTGCTTTCTTCCTGTTTCCAGTCTTTTAGTGTTGCTGAATTTATTGATGTGTGATTTTTTTTATTTCTTTTCAAATCATTATTTTTAAATTTTTTTTTTTTTCTCCCCTCTGCCAAGCCCTGGGGAACACAGCTGTCTGCCCTGTAACTTCGACTGTCATCATTAGCACTCTGTTATCTCACATGCCTGTGTGAGGACTTTAATCTTCTATATAATTGGCAGTGGTGATTGCTGCTAAAGCTGTAAAGGATAAGCCTCGGTTCACCTTCGTGTGAAACTGGATGACTGACAAACTCATGAATGTTTCGTCTCTCGGCTCTGAACCGAGTAAGTAAGGCAGAGTACCTCAGGCAGTCTAATTTCCTGGCTTGATAATAGACTGGGAAAAGAGCCATTTGTTGTCTTCAGGGTTGTCCATATATGGACAAATCTTTTGCCGGGCTGAGTAAAAACAGTCATCTTTCAGGAAAGAATAGAATGTTACAGGGTTTTGGAAAGTGAAGGTTTTATAAGCAGAGGACTAGCTTAAAATAATGGATGGTTGTTCGCTTCATTGCACTTCAAAACCGCACAGGCTCAGGTTTGTATCCTGGAAGTGTATTGGAGAATTGCAGCTATAGATGTTAAGTGTGTAAGTGTGTTAACGCTTACCCTAGTTCTTTGGCAGCCTTTGCTTTGAGAAGGACCAACGCTGATGCTGGTGCAGACTAGACCTGTAGGCTTTCACTGCCTGTTTGTTTAGTTTTGGGTTAAAGACTAGGAAGAACATTTAAGGTGAAGATAAATAGAAGAAAGATTATTTCTGTCTTTGACCATCTGTGGCTTAGTAGTATGCTTATTTATCATTGTATGAAGACCTTTAATAGTATTCCTTGATGATTTGGAGGATCAAGCTGAGCGTTATCACACAAGAGATCCAAGAATAGCTGGAGAAATCTTTAGTTGACTGCAGAATTGTGGTGTTATTTTCTAGTCATTCAAAAAGTTTGGGGTTTATGTGGGGTGCTCCATTTTTACTCAAGGGGACTATGAAACACTGAATATGTGTGTGAGGAAGCAGTGAAACAGTTTTCTCTCACATGGATCCTAAACCACCACAAAATGAGCTTCTTTTAGCCATTGTTTGAATGCTGTTATCTCTGCATTTCATGAGATGACAGACTTGAGGACAGGAAGCTGAGGCAGGGGGGAAATAAGTCAAACTCATGGTTGTAGGATTACATTGTATCTACTACTATAGTTTCAACTGGTTACAATATTTTATTTTTAATATCTTTGTTCCAGGTGTAGTAGAAGAGGCCTTGATTTCTGAGGAATAGGGACCATAGAAAGAGTCCTTGATTTCTGATGAGGAACTGTGTGTAGGACTTGTCCGAATGCTTGTGCTGTCAAGCCCCACAGGCACCCTGGTTAGGACATTGGTTTATTTCTGACTTGGGGGTGATCATGCACTATGCTGAACAGGAAAATTCCTCCTTGAAACTGTCATATTGCTCTGGAGGTTCACTTAGAGTTGTTATGTTGACAGTCCTGAAGATGATGACATTTTTTGGCACATTAAAGCCCAGAGCAGCGTGGGTTTTTTTTTTTTTTTTCCCTTCTCTTCTACCTGTTGTACTTGGAAGGAGAAGGTATATAAGAGAAAATAGGCAAGTTTTTTTCTTTTTGTTTTTTTTTTTAAGGATAGTGGGAAACAGAGCATCTGATTTGCTTTAGGCATCACTGAAAATTCCAGCTGAATTTCTTACACAGAAATAAAATATTGTACAGCAGATTGCATAGATTTGACAGATGCTTGAAACTCAGTGATCTCTCTTTTTGACAGCAGGTAGGAGTCTTCCCAAAAGTAGGGAAATCCCCTTAAATATTTTTTGTTGTCTTAGAGGTTGGGCCAAAAAAAGTTATAAAAATATCTTTGGCTGTTGATGCAGAAGGCTCGGACACAACACAGCGACCAATGTGATCAGGTTAATGCCGCTTTATTGCGCAGATAGCTCAGTTAATACACGTTGTGCTGTTCGAGATAACGCGCCAACAACTTACCGATTGGTTTACATCATTAAGCACGCGCCTAAGGCTACTCTTGATTGGCTCAAAGTACAAGTCCAAGCGGATGCTTTGTCCGCCTACATCCTGCTTCAAGTTCCGCCTTCACTGCAACATCCTCCTCCATTCTTGTTTACTCTCTTACGGTGTTGACCGCAAGTAACCTTTCCAGTGCAACACTTACATAAGTTACCTACAGGCCACACACAGATCATTGAGACTTGGAGTGATCACAGGATGCTCACTTTCCATCAAGAATCTTCCCACATTTGGCTACTGAAAGTATTGAAGTTTAAAGAGGGAGAGGAAGGAATGGATATAGGGGAAGACAGCAGCATGCATCCTGTCTTTGAGACCAGGGTGTTTAAGTGTTATAAAGGAACAGTGCCCAGATTGACTGCATTACTGGGCAGGACATCAAATAATGCAGTTGCTATAGTCTGTCTGTAAATGTGTGGGATTCTGTAAGCTTAACTCTCTTCAATACAGGAGATCGATGTGGGTTGAACTCATAATTTCTGGCCTAAATTTTTAACCTTGAGTTTTTTCCATGCTGTGGGGAAAGTGCTTTGCTTCTTTAAGGATTTTATATGTGTATTCTGAGCAACAATGACTTTTGATTTGTGTTTTGTGATGATTTTTTTAATTGAAAAGAAATGGTTCGTTTCTGTTTTGCCTTTTAAACTTAGCAGTGTTTCAGTTTCCTGGTCATCTTCCAGTGCTTTGCTCTTACAGGGCTGACTTAGAACCCTTGCACAGATCTTCAGCTGTGAAAACTATTACTGCATTTTCTTGTATTTCTTATTAAATTGAGCTAGTTTAAGCCTTTTTCTGTTTTTACTATTACAGTTTTTGCTGAAAGCAAAAGACAGTGCTGCAAAATAGATTTTTATTACTACCGCCTTCTTTCAGAAATATCAGATTGCCTATTGAAAAGAAAATCCGTATCTGCTCGTAGTTCCATAGCAAACATTAGGCCACTTTTTCACTATGCAAAAATTTGGGGTTAGGTTAGGTTCAGCTAACAAAAAACAACTGAGCCAGATATAATTAAATATTTTTCTTTCCTCCTTCTTTGCATAAATCTGTTGGAGGTGAAGTTTACAGTAATAGTTTCATTTTTCAAGGAGAATGAATATGGAAACATACATGAATAAAAAGCTGTATGTTTGAATTACAAATAAGGTGTATATTAATTTTATTTTTACGTTTCACTGATTTTTTTTTTCCTAATATATACATTATGGTTTTCTTCATACATTGAGCTAATACTTAGTTTGCATTAAGTAGATCAATTAAATGGCATATTAACCGTTACTGAGCAATAGCTTGGCTGCATTCCACCTCCAGCCACAGTCTGCAATAAGTTTATTTAGCATTAAGTTGAAGATTTTTGATGTGTTAGTGAGAAACACTTTGTTAAAGAATAACAAAATAGTATTTTAGATTTTTCTAATGAAAAAATTAGCCATACGAATTATCTGCATCTGTCCTATATATATTTTCTCGCTTTTTCTTATGTTTCTGCATTGCATGTAGTACTTTCCAAGGTCTGTTTTCATTCTGCCCTGGGCAACTTTACTCTCTGGAGTCAATTTCCCTCTCCCCTTGTATCTTGTTAGATCACTTTTTGAATGTCTTCCTTCTGACGATCTTCTGACTCGAGTGTAATACCATTCCCTGACTGTCGAACTCATGCAAGGTTTTCATTATCCAGATAGCTTGAGACCTGTTTCCTTTCCAGGCTGCCACAGGCTGACTTTGCTCTTCCTCATCTGTTCTTCCAGCATCATTGCTGTATTCAGGGCTGTGTGTGCAGGTCTGCTGGAGCCTCAGTTTTGATTTGAAAGAATGAGAGTTAGACGATTGTGCGGATTGGTAGGAAGCCTAGAGGAGAGATCACCCTGAACGCCTCTCGATTTACAGCTAGTTTAAGGATAAAAGGAATAAAATCAATGAGGAGGTTGCTGAGGAAGAGTGCTTCAGGTTGTGGGCTGAGTGAGAAAGGGTAAGAATTGCACCATGGAGGAAGCGGTTTCAGCCTACATCTAAGGAAGGGTATGATCAAGTGGAAAGAAGGGCAGGGATTTGGGGCAGATTTTTATGATCAGGTTATAAAGAACCACTGCCAATTTTCTCCTATTAGAGGCTCAGTTCTGCCTGTTTTGTGGTGACAGAGTACTAGATTGCCCATTGCTGAAGCTTCCATCTGCGGGATTGTTCTTCCTTCGCTGACATCAAGATGTAACAGTGAGTGCAGAGAAGCGTGCCTGGGAGCATGTCTACGTTAGTGTGTTCAGGTTAGAAGTGTGCTTTTGAGATGACTGTTCTAATTGTTCTCATTAGTTCCTGGTTCACATCAGAAAATGGTCCCACCGAGCATCCATCCATTAACTGGATTCTTTCCAGACAAATGAAACTGGCATGTGAGCTACAGCATTCCACCTAATGAAGCAGGTTTGGTATGTAGACCAAATTAGATCTGGTCTGAAATAAAACCCACCAAACCATTAAAAGTGTGAATGCTGGGTCCTCATAATCACCTGCTTTGGTCTGGAAATCCGCTCCTGGCAGGCTCTACTATGTGCTAATGTAGGCATAGATCTGTTTTGCAGCTCATTGTGCTTTGAAAATCCAGCCACAGGAATCCTTTCTGGTGGTGGTAGAAGGGGGCACCCAAGGTGTATGTCATACATTGACTGATGTTTTGCTTGCATGTATGTGTCTGAAAAATGGCTTCTGAAGACCAGGGTCTGCTGAAGAGCTTTGGCAAAGCATGGTGGAAATGGTGTAGAATATTGCTTTAAGAATATTTCATCAACCATTGACAAGAAATCAGATGGACGTGGATGAAGGATCACTTTACCATGGGCCTATCCAATCTGTTCATGATTAATGTGTTTGTAAAACATAGATAAGGCTTATATATTACACTGTTTTGAGATGTTATCTTGGGTTTTGGTGATTTATTAATGTTATAAATTTGATCCTGCTGAACTGAGCCTACTTGCGAAGAAAATAAGAATTTTTATTTCACCAAGAACAGCATTATGCACTGTGTCACATGTAGTGATGGAAGTTCGAATAGGTGTGGTTATGAAATGCCATGACTCTGAAACAGGAAGTAGAAAAAATACAATATACTTTCAAAACACATATGACAAGAGAGGAATATTACATTCTTCCCTGCACTTAATGGTGTGCCACTCAATGTTCTTTCTGGCTTATAACTGATTTTGTAGAGTGAACTACTAATCCTTTGTTGTGCAATCTTTTTGTATTTATATCAATATTGAATCTGATAGAAAAGTCCTAATTTAAACCACATAATGAGAGTTTTCTTGACAAAAGTTGCGAATGTTGCGGTTGGGTGGTGTTTTTCCCCCCCCCCCCCCTTGTTCTCCTGTGTCTAGCCAAGTGCAGTTTTTCCTAGCCTCATAATGGCTAATGGACAAACTTACACCCCCTTTTCTGACTATCTAACCTACTTAAAAATAACCTTAATCACAAAGGTCTGAAGAACACACATGTTCATGAACTGTGCGATCCTGATTCCGAGCTGCTACTTGTCAACGTACAGAATAATTCCAGTGGGTTTGTTCTCAGTTTCCAGTGGTGTGATTTAATTTTGAATGGATCTTTTCTGTTAATCTTCAGACTGTCCTTCGTCTGTAAAAATAAGGTTCACTTTGCATTCTCTCATCTTTGTTTTAGTGTTGTTTCTGGCTAGGTAAGCTAAATGAGAATCATTCAAAGCTCGTCTAGTTCTTAAAGCAGCCATTGGAAGAAAGTGAGTATGATGTTTGAGGTGGTGTGTAGCTGGATCACATACCAGGAGCTACTGCTTTCATGTTCTCAAGCAGAAAAGCAAAAGGGTAATTTCGAGCTTCCAACTTGACTTCCCATTTGGCAGTGCACAGTGTCACTGGCAGGCCATAGGAACATCTATATTTGCAAAAATAAATAAAACTGAACATTGCATCATCTGCTCAGGGCTATGCTGATACCATTTTAATTAGATTCCTGTTTGTGTTAAGACCAGTCTGAGTTGATATCTTATGCCATTGATCAGTGTAACGTTATAAGTCTAACAGGAATTTATATCTGCTGTCAAGAAAGTGCATGTTTCAGCAACGAAGCACAGAACCAATATTATAACAAGCATGAGCTGTACCTTACTCTAGCTGAAGTTTACAGTGAAGCTTACCCTGACGCCAGGAGCTGGGATGAATCCCTTAATGGCTACTTCCAGGGATCAAGGTCTGATGCTCTGGGGGCCATTCTTGCCTTTCTCTGCATTGCATGGGGAGATGTTCATAGGGTGGTGCTAGCTGTCTTGCTGAGATTTGATAATTTGTGTTTTGATGAGAAGCCTTTTTGTTACATTTGCTGGAATGCCAAAGAAGACAAAAAAACCCATGCATGCTTTGTAATTGATTCTGCTCCTAAATACTGTTTTTCTCTTTTTCTGTTCTCAGTAAATCACTGGTTTTACCTTTAGCAGGTGCAGCATGTTCTCCTAATGCTGATGTTTCATGTAACCATGGTCACAATTACTTGCAAGGGTTTTATGGACTGATAACAAATCACTATTCTATTTTGCAATTTTATGTATTTCATTACTAACACTATAATCTCTAGTGCAAGCACTGCACTGACAGAAACATATTAAAGTTTGGTGTTATCTCACTTTTTCTTGGAGTAAGTCAGTAGAGCATTCAAGAAGTATCGCGTACGCTGACGTATTTATATTAAGTGTTTGGTGCTCATAAAATTAGGGAGTGAGTGTGTGTGCGCGTGTATTGGGGTTTTTGTTGTTGTTTTTTGTTTTCTTTTGTTCTTTTAAGCCAAGGATTGTCAATACCACTGTGACAACATTAGCATTTTATTAGTTGTTTTATATTAGTTGTTTCTGATATCCAGAGAATCTGATGTGAAGTTGCTTTAGGAAGTAAACTGTCCAAACTCTTGTGTGATAAATGCTGTACCTGTACCAGTCTCAGCTAAGTTATCCAAGGCTGCCTTTGACTCCAACAATATAAGCTAACTGACTAGACATTTTTGAATTTTAGTAGTGCTGTGTAGCTTATACAGAGGACACTGGCAGCAATGTTTTAACCACAGATAAGGTGATTTTATGAATTCCTATTTTGTGTAATGTTACTTACATTGGTACCGTGTTGGTACTTTTTATTATAGTTCTGTCTTTGCTGTTTGCATACACTGACAGCATGTTAAAAAATACATGTATGGCATTTGTCACAGATGTGGTTTGTTGCACAAGGCTCTAGGCTGTTAGCTGGCAAAATAGCAGAGTGGAGTTCATGAGTGTGCTTGTGTGAAGCAATGAATGTGATGAACACTGTAGGTAAACATACTTGTGCACATAACAGATGTAAGCCATGCAGTGTTTGTGATGGACTTTACATGCCATCTTGAGATGAATTGAACCATCAGCCCACCCGTTTCTGTTATCTTTCTAGTCACGCATAAGATTTGTGCATTATAGACATATGTTGAATCCTACCTCCAAGGTGTGGATTTTGTTTTGCAAAAACCAGCACTGTAAGAATCTGTTTCTGAGAATGGTGTTCCCAGTTGTAGTAATTGCTACAGATGTTGTGAATTGCCATTTTTTTTTTTTTCTGAAAAGTTATGGTATAGCCTGAATAGGATTTAAACTATGTTAAAATGACTGGTGATGATAAAGGAATCTGGCTGGGCATGTGTTTTTTAGTTTTCTTATCCAGGTTTGTCAGTGTTATATTTTGTACACAGCGACATATAAAATACGTGTGTTTGATCTTATTTAATGTCCACTTTTCTAGAACCCATGTTGTATTCAGTATTCTTAAGCCATTCCCAAGGCAAAGCAGTTCTTGCTGTCAACTGCAGAAGACAAGAGCTGCTAGGTTGTACTTGACCATTACTGTGAAAATAAATGTAAGCACAAAATAAATGTTCTTTCTCTGCGAGCTGTTACAAAAGAAATAGTCACCGAAATGTTAGGTTATTATCTAAGCCTCTTCCCACCATAAGACTGTTTTTAACTGGGGGGCTGGGGGCTTGGGAAGGGGGCAGAAGGGAGGTTAGGTTACCTGAAGATGATTGATACTTAATTCAGTCTGACTTCAGGTCTTGCCTGTTTTGCACATACTGATTTTGAAGCAGATTGACTATTGTAAAGAGGTTGCAGGAATGATGCTGTAGTAAATACTTACACAAATCATTATAGTATATTGATATTTAACTTGTAATGTAGTTTTGGTAATTTATATATTTTGATGATTTATATACTTTGTGTACTTTCTAATTCTGAAAGGGTGCCCGCCCTTGTAACAAGATCTGAAAGCTGCAGCTGGGATCGAATGCTTGCTTTTAGATGACTGTTCTTCCAGTAGAAATTTGGAAGCACACGGCTATAAACCTTTCAGACAGAAGGAGGACTGCTGTGTTTAACAGTGCTGTATATAACATCAATATTATGTGTAAAGAAAATAATTTTAAAAGACAGTGGAATATATGGGAACTGTTTATGACACTTACCTGATTGATTTTCATTTATGTTGAAATCTTAATTTTTCTTTTCTTAAATGTAGTTTTTAAAAAAACAAGAGAAAGTAATAATTCGACATCCCTTGCATGGTTTGACTGTTGCATGGTGGGTGTTGAGATCACATTTTCAGAGAGATTGATAAGCGTGCGCAGTTGTATCTTTTCACAATATATGCTTTGTGTGCCCACTAAGACAGTCCTGAGCATACCGTAGTATATGCTCTTGTAATTAATGATGATAATGATACCATATAGGCACAGGAAAATGAGATTAGGTTTGAATGATGAGCCTGAAGTTGATGTGTTCTAACTTCTGAATTCTGGCATTGCATAAGTGAGAAAATACATTTCCCTTTTTTAAAAAAAAATAAAAATAGAAACCTGAAGAATCAGCAAAATTTAATTATATTTCCATTGTAACAAATACTCAGATATCCAACTTGTAAAATGGGACCTCTTAAATTAGCAGCATGTGGTATTGTTTGTTAAAAAAGGTTGTGAAGTGAAGCCTCAACCCAAGCGAGTGTAAGGGGAAGCTGAGCAGAACATTACAAAGCGAGGATTTCAAAGAGAACATGTTCTACCACGCTGTGAGGCTAAATAACATGCTTATAGAATACAGAGATACCAATTTTACTGTGATTTCTGTGGAGCTGGATGTTTTTCCTGAGATTAACCACACTTTGGGGAACGAACTTAATACAGGTGGAACATCAAGAAGTTTCTGGGACAAGTGTTGAAGTTCTGAGCATAGTCAGTTAAGAATATCCGTTGGTTACTGTTTAACCATATTTGGTGACGTCTTTATGCATAGCTATGTATCACTCTGACTTCTGTTGTGATCTGTGTTCCTATTTTTAACCCTATCAGACACTAGAACTAATTAGGCACATGTGCAAATGAGTAGAGTTTACTGAATGTGGGCAAATCTGTACATTTTTTATCACTGTTTTCTGAAATAATTCTTTGCTGGTTTTGTTTTTGTGTTCAATGTAAGTTCCACTGAATTAAGACCTGTCACGGAAAACTTTTATTTAAAATCTGTGATTTATGAAGTGATGATTTTAGAATAGTGTTGTGCACTCTTAGCTATAAAGACAGACACTGTTATCCCAGTCATCCATTTTGGAAAATTTATTAACTGTAGATTTTATTTTTACTTTGATAAATTGCCTAACGATTTAGCAGTAATTATAGTAATAATAATTAGGTGTGATGCCTGCTTGTGTTCATTAAGTTCTGTGAAGACAAATATCAAATTTCTTCAAATATTGAAGACAAATAATAAAAGAAAAAAAAGCTAGACAGCAGTTAGACCACTGAGACTTTGTGCTGTGATGTTTTAGGGCAGTCTGACAAATTCTTCAAGCCAGCATATGCCAACACTGCTGCTAAAAGAGTCGGTGCTGGCATTTCTGAGATCTTCTTCTTGCCAGCTCAAGGGAGGGCAAGGCAAAACATTTCCTCAAGGAGGGAGTGTGTTGATGTGCCTAACAACAATAGGGAAGACTTTGTGGGGAGAGGAGTGAATTGTTGAGAGAAGAGGAAGGGGTGCTCCAGAGATGCTGGCTCATGACAGATCATATTATCTGTTGAGCTAGCCTCAGGCTGGGGGAAGTTAGGGTTGGTTGGCTCCTGAGTGAGAGAACAAGAGATTAAGTAGCCCCATGAGACTCACCAGTGGGACTAATAAAGCTTTTTTTCCCCTCTGGTTTTGTCTGGTGGCTGGTCCCCCTCTGTAGAAGCCCTTATATGTTGTAAGGATTTAGCTGATGCTGCAGCCTTTTTCTCAGTGGAGGCACAGATACACCGTCTTATCTACCAGGCTGATCATTAACACAAGTATTCTACGGTGATCTCAAACAGATTAAATCCCTGAAAGAGATGAGTATTTTTAGTTGCAAGTGAACAGAACTTGATATTTTCTCCCATACATATATTGATCATCTAATTTGTTCATTCTGTTTGGAAATGATGCAAAACTGAAGT
Source organism: Burhinus oedicnemus (assembly GCA_008921705.1). Lineage (NCBI taxonomy): Eukaryota > Metazoa > Chordata > Aves > Charadriiformes > Burhinidae > Burhinus > Burhinus oedicnemus. The sequence continues at coordinate 26,386 of VFFE01006202.1, forward strand.
TGTTTCATGTGGAGCTGAATTACACATTCTGAACTTAGTATCTCTAGAGGTACCTCTTCCCCACTGTAATGCTTTTGGCCCCTGTCCCCTGTGTCTTCCTTCCATGTCCCCTAATGGCCATGTGGAGAAGAGGTAGCATGTGACATGATTGATGGTGTGGGTTGACTGGCTGCCAGTGTGCTGATTGACTGAACCATGGCCAGGCAAGAGAAAATCTGAAGCTTTTTCAACCATGGGCACGCCAGTTGCCAGTGGCCATAAAACTTTCAGGAATGTAGTTATCCTTGGATAACTGTTGTCCTTTGTTGGTTATAGTTGAAATTGGCTCATAAGCCCAGAAGTTATTAAGGGACAAAAGCAGAGAGGCTGCTGATCTGGCCAGTCAGACAGGAACTGGGCTGAAGGTGTGAACACTGTGGAACCTGGGTGTTTTCTCCTCTAGACTTCTGCCATGGCTCCGACTTGCACAGGACGTTTCCAGACTTGCGTAAGTCTAATGGGGTGAATGCAGAGTTCATACTTTCTTCTTGCCTCTGCTTTACACTCCCATGTTGTGGCATTTATATCCCGATCTCAAATTGCAGGGCAGCATATCGTCACCACTTTCCTGCCTCAGAAGGCGGTATGCCAGACTCAGCAGGTCAACAGGCTGACTGTTCCTGTGATGCAGAGTGGATGCGAGTGTCTTGTGGTATAACTAGTTAAAAATGCACTTATCCTCCCCTGGTGTGTGACCCAGTGTACCAAGAGGAGGGCCTAGCACGTGACTCTCTGAGGACTTGTGTAACACATGAGCGAATGGACTGGAATTCTGTTAGCTTGAGAGGTAAGTCAGTCTGCAATCTTGTTTTCATTCGCCATCCATCCACAGCCTGTGTTTCAGTGCTTTTTGTGTTAGAGACAAAGTGCTCTTTCAGGCAGAAGCTATCAGTGATATGCAGTGTTTCCCAATATATTGATGAAGAACGGGAATCACAGTGCTCAGAAGTAATGCAGTGAAGTGCCTGGGAGTCTAACCCTTTCCAGGATGGTATGTAGTGACAGCCACAGAAGTGGGGCAGCGGTGGGGATGTGTGTTGCAGGGAAGGAGATGTGGAAAAGAGAGCAAATACTGTGATGAGAAGTGGATTTGTAGGGGAAAACAGTTTGTGCTAAGGATTTGACATTGATCCTACATGTTTTAGTGAGGTTTACTTCAGCCTAGCTCTGCTTCAGTTCTGTGCATTATAATACCCTTGGAGTTCCTGGAGTACATCTTCCCATGTAAGATGCCTGTGGGGGAGCCTCCATGCATGTGCTCTGAGACTGCTCTGCCATAGGAATCAAGGTGCGTTGAGTGGGGGGAAATGGGGAGTTCACTTCAGAAGCAAACTTCTGAGCCTGTGATGTACGACTAGCATGCTAGCATGATGCTAGCATGAATAATCACCTCATAGGGTGCCTCTGGCAGTGCTGTTAACACACTTAAAGAGGACTTTGGATACCCCTGGAATCTGCTAGTGGTGCTTTGTTTCAGGTTTCACTCCCTGTGGTGTCTATGGTGGGCTGCAGGGGTGGTGGTACTGGGCTGTCCTTTGTGGCTGGGCCTTAGGCTGCAGACACTTCACTAAGGCCCACAGTGAAAACTTCCAGAGAATGACGGTGGGTTGAAGGCCACTGGCACAGTGTGCCAGTGTTGCCCATCAGCAGGCAAGGGGCAGGGCGCTTGCTGTCCCACCTCATCCTTTGTCCTTGCTGCCAGCTAAGTGACTTGAGTGTGGCACCAGCCCAGATACGGTGTGCAACATTTATGTCATTGACCCCTGACCCACCGGGGTGGTGTAAAGAAGTGTGTCAGAAGGGACTGAAAAGTGACACCTGGACCCATGGGCAAGATGACAAAAAAAAAAAAAGAAAAAGGAAGGATAAATGGGTGAGGAAAAAATGCTTAGGAGCCAGGGCTCATGAGCAGCACTGAATGGGCAGGGTTGGCCTGTTAAGGGAAAAGATGATGGGAAGCGAGGGCTGAGGGGGAGGAAGCTTTCACATGTCAAAATTCAGGGCTGTTTTTTGTTTTATATGCATTTGTTGCCCAAGTGGGCAGGCGTTAACTGTATTTGAAATTCTTTCAGCAGGTTGGTTGGTTTATTGGCTTTAAAATTAACATATCTGCCACTGATAGGAAGAGGCTACAAAAGCCTGCTAACTGAAATAAATGCATGCTGGCTGGCTGCATTTTCCTTCCAGAAGCTTCTCTAGAGTGTAAGTTACTTCTGTGAATTTGAAAGAAATATTTTCACTTGTCTCATTTAAAGTCATCTTTTTTTTTTTAAAAAAAAAAAAAAAAAGGTAATTTTTTTTTAAGAAGTTCCAAAGTTTGGTAGCTGTGAGGAAGCCAAAGATTAGTGTCAGTGGTGGTTAGCCTGCAGCAACAGTCAGTGGACACATCCCAAACTATAAGCACTGCAACCGATGACAGGTTTTGGCAGGTATTTGCAGACCACCAGAAGATACAATGACAAAAGCAGGGCCAAGTGAGGTGTGATGGGGAGAAAGCTAGTGAAAGGGAAAGAAAAAAAAACATACAGCCAGCCAGATCTTGGTGGATGGAGAGGTCAGAGGAGAAAAGAGCTATTGCTGATTAACTCCATTCATGGCCCCGGCCTCTCCTAGAGAGAGGAGTTAGCTAGCTTAATGGGGAGAAGAAAGGTGTTAGCTCCTTTGGGGGAGAAAGGTAGAGCTGGTCAGCTGAATGGGATGAATTATCCGCTTTTCTAGGATTTAAAAATTTTGGCAGTGCTTGTAGAGATTGTGGGACTTAAAGTGAGAAACCTTTGCTAGTAAGCATGCCTCACTGATTTATTTGTGACTGACAGATTTTTTTGCCTGAAGAGGGTTCAGTTCTTGTTGTTTGCAGGAGGCAATTCAGTGGCTTGGGAATTTATACATTTTTTTTTCTTTCAATTTCTACAAGGTCAGTGAAAGGTATACTTGAAAATTTGCTGTTCAAGGTTTGCTTATTCATGTTTTTCCACTTCAACTTTAAAAAATGTGAGAGGAAAATAAACCTACCTAAAGGGAAAGCCTTCAAACTGTTTCACTCCGAAAGAGATTTCTGTCCCTGCACCCTTTTCTTCCCTCTGCCACTGGCCCAGATGTGGCTTGCCTACTCACTTGACTGACCTCTCATTTCCATCACTGACAATTGTCTCCTTTTGTGTGGAGATTAATGAATAATTTGTTATTTCTTCTGTCAAACCTGAAAATCTTGGAGATGCAAAGGACAGTATCAGCTTGTAGTCACGCAGCTTTTGAACATGGAAAGCCTGGTAACGCTGAAGAGAAAAGGTCTCCAACTGAAATGGTTGGAACTGGTTTGGTCAGTGCGTGGCTTGCCTTCTCCTGTGTCTGTAAGGGAGCAGGAGCTTAGCGTAATATTAAAAGCTAGTGTGCTGTTGAATATTGAAATCGCTAAGATGAAAACTGAGGGCTCAGTCCATTAGTTAAGCAATATTCATATGACTTTGCATGTAAGTGTGGTGGTTTTCTGGACAATTTGCTTGTACTCTGCTAAACTTAACTTGGTATGCTTCGTCTGTGGGAGGAGCTCTTCCTCACTCCTCTGCTGGAAACAGGCTCCCGTTGTTGGGTGGTCTGTAGCCTGTACTATGTACAATGGATGTACAGGTTATCTCAAGAGCCACAGGGAAAATAGCTGTTTATATCGTCTCTGTCATTAAAACACTGTGTTCAGTGAGTTTGAAGGAGCTATGTTGACTTCTCCACTTATGTAGTTGCTCATTAGCAAGTGCTTCTACTTTGCAGGAGAGTTTAGTGTGCCGTACAATGCAGAAATGGGAGAAAAATGCAAGGAGAGTGGTATGCTGGAGTTAAAGCCAGAATAACAGGAAAGAAAACATGGAGGAGGAAGGACAAGCAGTAGAGGGCCGTGGAGCTCAGGGAACAGGATAGCTTGATTATGTTTTTGGAGAGAAACTTGTTGAAAGGAAAGGAAGAAATTAGGATGTGTGATGTCGGTAATCCAAACAGAAGCAGTTAATAAGAGTTGGAGGAATGGAAAGTTAGGGTTTTTTTTGGTGAGGATTCCCGTCTGAATCTAATATATGAGAATAAAACCAACAATAAATATCAGTGAAATGTTAAACATTAGATAGTAATTTCCCCTAATTTCTGGGGCTCTGTTTAAGGTACTTCACGTGACAGCATTTGTTAAACAAAAATAATTCCAATTTGGGATGTTTAAATCGGGCAGCTCTTTGGCTGTTTGCCCATCAAAATGTGGCATTGTCTAACGTTTATGGTTACACCTGTTACATGCAGCTGGCAAATACATAGTTTAGAAACTTATGGGTCTCAATTGTTTTAAGTAAAGGTATTTGAAATAAATAATACTTTCTTGGTTTTGAGTTTTTGGCACTGACAGAATGATAGATGGGAGCCGTAACTTAGTGGCTATCTTCAGTTATAGTTCATGATCTTTTTTGCAAAAGCTAATTAGTGTAGAGTACCCACAAAAAGTAGGCCTTGCCAGATTGTCCAACACGTTAGGTGGGAAACATGGATAAATTTTCAAAAGCTGAATGAGAAATAATTTTCTGAAGACTAGGGGGTGGAGGGTTGGGTGGAAAGCTTTTAATTTGTATGTTTCAAATCTCAGGCAAGCCTGACCCTGCCTTTTGGCCAAAGAAGTGTGATCAGGGCAGGACCAGATGAGTAATGTTTGTGGCGGTTCGAATCCCTGGTGACCCATTCTGAGCAGCTGCAGTTCCTAGTTATTGGAAAACTCAGGTCTTGACTAAGACAGCAGCTGGGGTCTGGCAGGTCAGTAATAATAAAACAAATTAGCATTATCAGCTTGACAATGGCAACAGCTTTAAATGTTGACTAAGAAGTTTTAAATTCCTTATTCCAGTTTTGTTTCTCAGCTAAAGGCAGAAAAAATTGGCAGTAAAATAAATCTTCTGAATACAATTCACTGTTCATTGTGTGGTGTTCAGGAGTAGCACAGTAGAATTA
>VFFE01006202.1:31421-59772 GCA_008921705.1 Burhinus oedicnemus
CCCCATATCCCCCCAAAGTCTGGCCAATCCATGGAGTTTTATTCCTTTTGAAAATCTTGTTCCCAGAGTAACATTATATGCTTTATAGAGATGACTCGTGGGGGGCTCTACTCCACTCCTGAGGTAGATGATAGAATATAAGGCAAACCCAGCTGTGAAAATAAGCCCCCTGGCTTATTATTTTAAAACTGATCTAATCCAAAACATCTGATAATCGAGGGGATCATGCAGCATTCTTTTTCACCAATTTATTGATTGCAAATACTTTTCTGGTTAAAAATGAACATGAGAAAGCAAATGAGGGATGTGAGAAAGTATGTAGACAAGGTGGTATTTCACAGGCCAGATGAAAAATAAATGTCAGTACTTTTGGATGTTATGCCTGAGGTTTCGTAGTATTTTCATTTGCTCACCTTCTGCACGTACACATGCGAAAGCAGAAGGGAAAGTTTGTTTAAAAAAAACAAAAACCAAACACCACCAACAAAAACCTCTTGAGGGAATATTTCCAAGCCAGAAAATAATATTTTTAAAGAATATACTAAAAAAAAAAAAATATAATTCCTGCCTGCAGTATAGCTACAATTCCATCCGTTACTGGGATACTGGAAGGACTGCAAGGACTGCACAGAACTTTTGAGACTAGATGTCCCATTTCTGTGCTTCACCTACTGACCAGAACTGTGGTGACCGTTGGGCTGGAAAGCAGAGCAGGAGAATGTGTCTAATCTTAAAGCCTTCTGCTCTTGAGAATACTCTGTTTATCTTCTACGTTCCATGTTATTTTTACAGCCCTGGTCATATTTTCCTTTTTGTTGAGCTATCAGAAGTGATCTGACTCTATGAGCAGTGTAATGACTCTACTACTACTGCTACAGCAACAGCTATCCTAATGACTCCTAAAAGGATAGTGGGCGTCATGTAGTTGCGATAGGAAAAAATGACCTAGCATGCATTGACAAACCAGCACCAAGAAGAAAATAGCCTGCACCACTTTAAAGTACGAGGTAGAGGATAGATGAGGGTGTAGATGATAGATTTCCTTCATATGTTTTCAGTTTTTCTGGTTATACTGCGATAACTATGTAAATGCTTCTAGACATTGCCACTAAGATTACACATCAAATTACGTGCTCAGTGGCAGTTTGCCACTGCCAGGGGCTGTACTGCATATCTAATCTGATGCAAGCTTACAGGTAGTGCCTTTTTTTTTACTAACAGATGCATCTGTATAAGTTCTTGAAATTTTAGTATTATACATTCTGCTGTTTGTAACAGAAAAATAGTAGTGCTATTAGATAGAAACAGAATGTCAAACAATGTTTTCCTAAGCCTTACTAGCAAGAACATTCATACATGGTCTTTGTAAGCTTATGTTTTACTTAGAGTGCATTTAGTGCTGTTGAATCTACAACCGGAGAGGAATAACTATACGTATTTGTAATGGGGCTCCTTTGGTTATACAGTTACTGCACTACATATGCATATGAAAATACGTCCTTGTTTTCTTTTCCCTGTTGGGTTTGTTGGTTGTGATTCTGTCTTTTTGTGATGTTTTGGAGAGCATCTTAACCACTGTCCACAGAGAACTACTTTAAAGCTTAAAATGATATGAACGTCTGTGAAAACTATATCGGCATACTTAATTCAGTGCTTGTTAGAGAGGGAGACTAATCTAGAGCCCCAGCTTCTCTCTAGCTAGAGCTTGTCTAGAGTTTCTCAGGATTCCCAACTTGGTTTGTCAGTGTGCTGCAGAACTGTCTTGAAATGGGCTTCGGACATCCCATGAGACTTTCTGTTGGGTGCTGATAATTGCACAGTAACACCTATGTGACTGTGTGTTATGGTATTTAATTTTCCTTCATGTTTTCAGTCTCTGTTCAGTCTCTTCCATGCAAATAGTTCATTGAGGGACTGATGCCACAATTCACTCCCCCAGCATTGCATCATAAAATTAATTACAGATGACCACAGACAAAATACTGTCCAAAATTATCCATAATCTAATAGCAGCCCCACAGAGACAGACGCTGCATCTCCAGAGAACCAAAATTAACTCTGAATCCATACTTGGATCATTCATAGGCAGTTCATTGGAAGATCAGTTGTAAATTGTGACTGTGTGACACTTTCAATTTACTTAAAACTTTTGAGCACAGAAAGAACAAGGAATTTTGTTTACATACTGAAGCTGATATAGGTATAGATGCTTTCATATGAACCTGCTGAATATATGGCTATTTTATGGTATGTATGTAGCAACCATTAGCAATATGTACTGCTAAGGTTAATATTAAAGAAAATAGAAATAATGGAATAGTTTCTGTTGTTGGAGGAATATTGGTTAGGCCAAAGAAATTTAAGTAAAATATAAATCCAGTTGATTATCAGTTCACAGTTAAATAAGAGATGTGTCATATGAGACAAGTGTTGCTTCTTTTCAGTCACCAAGTGTACAAATTAGCAGATTAGTAACAGGCTTCGGTATGCATGTGTTTAAAAAAAAAAACAAAAACAAAACCAAAGCTAATAGACAATTACAGCTGCTCAAAATAAAAATTATACCAATGTTATGAATTCTATAAGCCATGTAAGTAGTGAAGAGGGAAAACATTTTCCATGTTTTTAATAACGTTTTTATATTAAATGTTCTTAAATAACCTAACATTTGAGGAATTTGGGCAGTTCCGATTTCTGTCTTTCATTATTATTATACATATCTATTAAATATTTTGGTTTAGTTAGCTTTTAAAAAGTATATGAGAAGATAACCTTAAATAAGGTAATAATGTGTTTTAAGAGTTTTTATTTATTATCTAAGGAGTCTGAATCAAGCATGCAGCTTTTTTGACAGAATTAATCTGTTCTGTAACACAGTAGCAGTTAATCATTGCGTACTTATCAAAATATTCTAGGCTTACAAGGCGAATGGTTAAAAAAACCCAAACCAGCAGTGAATTCCTGGCAATAAAATAATTCAACTAACTTTAACCTTCTAAGTATGATAGGGATTTTTGCATCCTGATTCACTAACAGCTTATTTGATCATTCAGACTGAAAAGAGAAGACTCAGTGTGTTTGCTTTTATATTCTTCCTTCGTTGATTGACTAATGGAATTTATTCACCGTAGATTAATCACAGTATTCAAGAACCACCCCTCCATGCGAAAGAACTCCAAGAAAAAATTCTAAAAATAAGTGAATGGCAGTAAAGATCATAACTGTCTCTTGGTTTGTTATACACATGTTTTTCTGGTCAAGCTCGTTACTGTAGTCTTTTAGCACAAAGGCCATTTTACAGGTGGGAATTTGAGACATTTAGACCCATATTGTGAAACACAGCCACAAATTTTACATTTGTCTGTGCTAGAATGTCTCTTCTGAAAATTTTGGCCTTTTTAAAATCACTTTCATAACACAGAGTCAACCTAAACAGAAAACAAACTAGCCCTTCTGACAATCAGGCTGAGGAAGTCTCCGATGGGTACCAGAACACGACATCTGGAATTGCTGGTTCCTTACTGAGTGGTTTGACCTTTAGAACTTCCTCAAGATCTCATGGGAAAATGATGTCAGAAGTGGAAACTGAATTTTGTTCTCTAGAGTAAATCTATTTTTATTAACAAAAATGTTATAATTAAGACTTCATCATGGTTTCCACTCAAAGTTCCTGGTTTAAATGCTCTAAAACTTAATGCTTTTTAGGTAGCAATTCCCAGGCTTTTTTCTTCTGGCTGAGGATGGTTATTTTGGGAATTCGCCTTCATACAGTTTTCTAAGGGAGAGGAGAGACAGGGAATGATGACAGTGACCTTTTTTTATTTTTTCAATTTGTAAAACTTTTTTAATTAAAGCAAAACTTCAAGTTGAATGTTGAAGCTTGTAGGAGATACTGGTTGAAGTGTTTCAGGTTTTGATTTGGCTACTATACAAACTTTGAAAGCTAGTGAATGTGCAGGACTCACTTTAAAGCACTATTAAGTGTATAAAGTGAGTAGCTAGAGAGGGTCTGCTGCTTACACATTTCAATAACCTTGTGTTTTACAAATGTGTGTTTTCATGTTTCACATCTCAAGATCAGGCATTGAAAAAGAAAAATGTTATGCTAGCGTGGTCTAAAATTCTATTACATTTTTGATGAGTTAGTTAAGGCTTACTAATGGAAAAAATAAAGTAGATGTAGATATTCTGATTTTTTTTTTTTAAAACCTTTCAACTTGACCAACTGCAAAACAGATTTTTACCAATGGAAATCTGTCTTGAAACTAAAATTCAATTTGTGAATCCTTTGATTGAGTACTTGAGGTACTGTTGGTGGTTTGGGTTTTTTTTGGTTGGGATTTTTTTTTTTTTTTGGTTTGTGGTTGGTTGTTTGTTTTTTCCCCCAAAATGGCAAATATACTTTATTTTACCATTTTGGAAACAAATTGAACTATTTGTAAGTCTGATCTTTACTGGCTGCAAGTCCCATGCATAGATACAGGCTGGGTGGAGAATGGATTGAGAGCAGCCCTGAGGAGAAGGACTTGGGGGTGTTGGTAGATGAGAAGCTCAACATGAGCCAGCAATGTGCACTCGTAGCCCAGAAGGCCAACTGCATCCTGGGCTGCCTCAAAAGAAGCGTGCCCAGCAGGTCAAGGGAGGCGATTCTGCCCCTCTGCTCCGCTCTCATGAGACCCCACCTGGACTACTGCATCCAGCTCTGGGATCACCAACATGAGAAGGACATGGACCTGTTGGAGCGGGTCCAGAGGAGGGCCACAAAGATGATCAGAGGAATAGAGCACCTCTGCTATGAGGACAGGCTGAGAGAGTTGGGGTTGTTGAGCCTGGAGAAGACAAGCCTCCAGGGAGACCTTATAGCAGCCTTCCAGTATCTGAAAGGGGCCTACAAGAAATCTGGAGAGGGACTTTTTACAAGGGCATGTAGTAATAGGACAAGGGGTAATGGCTTCAAACTGGAAGAGGGTAGATTTCTATTAGATCTCAGGAAGAAATTTTTTCACTCTGAGGGTGGTGAGGCACTGGAACAGGGAAGCGGTGGAGGCCCCGTTCCTGGAAGTGGTCAAGGCCAGGTTGGATGAGGCTTTGAGCAACCAGCTCTATTAGGAGGTATCCTTGCCCATGGCAGGGGGGTTGGAACTAGATGATCTTTAAGGTCCCTTCCAACCTAAACCATTCTATGATTCTATGAAATGTTTTGATAAACTTGTCTTGAACAGTGAAAATCACAGTTAACTGAAAAAGGCTTTTTCTGACACAAGTAATCTTAAGAATTGTCAGTTTGTGATCCAATTTCAAGTTAATGAGTTGAAAATAATTTCAGCCCTCCCAAAAGACTTTGAAAATACTGGATCTTCCTGCTGATTGTGAAGTTTGTCTCATTGTGTTTTAAATGCTTCTGCCTTCTCCTTACGCTGTGAGAAGGATGCATATGAACTAAGGCTGCTGAACTACTTCAAGGAGAGGACTTTTAACAAACTATAGCCGGAGTGGAGCCAAATAGCCACATTATTTTAATTAAATAATGCTGCAGCTTTTAATTTTAAATTTTAATTGAAAGGCTTTTTCCTCACATGAGCAAAGCCCGAAGGGTTACTCTTTTTCTCTTAACAGCTGCTGACATCACTCACGCCTAAATTATGGGGAATTGCATTCCTCCTGATGATTTAGGTTCTACTGATGCTACCAATTACAGCAGAGGCAAAAATGGAATTCAGAGACCTGAATGCAAATATTGACAATATGTGATGGCAGAAATTATTTTAATGTTGGTTTGAATGCAGTTCTTTGTAATAGAGTTTCTCTTTTTGCATTAGTAAATGGAACCTTCAACTGAGAGAATGTTTTATGTTTTAAATAATTATTTAAAGAGCATTCATGCTCAGTGTTTTGTGATCTATTGGCAATTCTTTCCAAGCAGTGAGGACTAGTTGTGTTTCTGTATGGGATGGTGGATTTAATCATAACAATATAAATCTATGGATCAGAGCAGAAAATGTATTTAGGACTTAAAATGTATAGTTTCCCATATTCTCTCTGCAGTTGTTATGCACTACTGATGTATGTGTGGAGGCTTAGGAATGTCAGCTGGAAAGCACTTATGTGTTTTGTAGACAAACTGCCAGTATTTTTCTAAAGAACTTTTTAGTGCTTCTTCCTTCTAATCCATAGTGCCGTACAGTACATGCATGCTGTATTCTACATGCACGCTGTATGTTCTTTGAAAAATGGATGAACTTTGCTATTCAAAGTAGTATTAATCTTAATTTTTCTTTTCTGTATGTAATAGGAATTTTAATACTGTATTCAAAAAATGAACACTACTGTAAAGTCACTCTTGTGTGATCATTTTAATTTCCAGAACCTATTTTTATTCTTTTTGTGCTAGTATTATCAGTAATGTTTCACAGGACTGATTAATATGAGATCTTAAGAATGCAAGCTGAAGTGGAATTGGTGTCAAGCATAGACTGGGTCAAACTATAACTTTATATAAATTTTTAATGTTGAAAGAGTCCGCTCTTAATTATTAAAATGCATAAAACCAAACAGAGTTTTATTTAGGAATAATCTTTGTCTCTTTAACATGCTGTAGGTGATACTTTTTTGTATGCAAATGGGAACATTTGTGTAGGAGAAGGTTGGTTAAAAGGAGCCTAAAAGTATCTGAGTGTAGTTAAGCACATATGCTTAATACTTAGTAAACTTATATATGTTTAACAAGCACCTCTTCATTCCTTGCTCGAGGCTGGGGTCAGCCTAGATTTGGAATTGAAAGTTATTACTTATATTACATAAACTCAAACTGAGCTATTTTGAATAAAGGACAGTGTTTGCAGTACATGAGTTGTGTTAACATTTTGGGCTTGGGAAAGCAAGGAGTGTACAACTTGGCTGAAATTAAAAGGTAGCTGTACATCACTTCTTTTGCTGCTTCTAAGAACCTGGCCTTTGCTTGTATGACATCAGTTAATTCTACTTGCCTCTTAAAATTCTTGTATTTGCTGTGTACTCTGTTGTATTGATGTAATTGACAAAGCAGGATTCAGAGATGACTTTCTTGTGGCTTCTTAAATCATGTTGTAATGAAGATGATCAGCTAAGATAAATCTCTAACAAGTGGGTCATTGTCATCTTTAGAGTTTTTAGGATCACACAGAAAATACACTTTATAATACATGACTGAGCTGTATTTATGAACAGTTATCTTTGGTATGTTTCATTTGATGCCCCTTTAGCCTAATGAGGCATCAGATACTATGTATATGGGTGGTTACTGCAGAGATATTGAATGGCTCTTCTAGTTCCTCAGCATTCCAGCTGTTGGAATCCATGCCAGACTGTGGCTAGCGTCACCAGGAGCTACTCAGTTGTATGATTGCTTTGCTCCCCTTACCAGGTTCCTCTGTTGTCACAGTTTTTCATGTTTCCCAAGTATCCAAGCTCTGTCTGCCCCATGTAATAGGTAATAATAGTTGTCTATCTGTTAAGGAGGGAGGGGAGAATGGGGGGAACAAAAAGAATATATCTGGTGAAGGAAAGAGAAAACATGGAATCTAGTTTGAAAGTAAGCAATGGGCATAACCTCTGAAGGACAAAATGGTACCAAACATGCAGTTAGCTAGGGTTTCGGTGTCTAAGGAGTTAAAAATCAATCTCTTCTATAACAGACCATTTATCAGTTTATGGAATTGCTTTGCTGTCTTTTAAAGACATGTTAAGTTGAACCAAATATAGGTCCTATAATTTTCACACTCTGAGTATTCTTTTCATTCTTTCTCTTACATTCAGAAAGGAATAACCTAAAAATTAAAGCTTGTCTCCTGGGTGTTTGAACTTGAATCCTGTTGTCATTTTGTACATGTACGTTCCACTGATTTATATGGAATTGCTGAGTGTTTCTGTTGCAGTACTTGGCCTGAATTCAACACAACTGCCTCCCCATTGTTCACATGAAAATATTGATAGCTTTAATATTAAAAAATCCTTTGTTCAGATGCAAGGCTAACTTTTTTTTTCATGTGGTATACCTGTATCAGTCTCGGATTTCTTAGCACAGTGTATTTTCTGCTGTGTAAAGGGCTGTGGCTTTAAAATGGGTGAATGAGTTGGCATTTGAAATCAAGGGTGTGACCAGTTTGAAGCATCCATTAAAAGTGTACGTGAACCTTTGGGGGCTCCTTGGGTCTTGCCACTTGTATAACTGTTCTAACAGAGAGGCCTAAGCAATTACCGGCATCTGTCTCTCAGAACGGTTCTGTGTGTGTTTCTCCTCAGCAGACCTGCAACTTGAGTCATTACATGCTACTTTCTCAAGGTTGTCAACACATTTGAAAGGCTCATCTGGACACTCCTCAAATGTTTGTTCCTAGCTACAAACACTTGTGGCTTGCCTTGGAATCCTTTTGGATAAACCACAGACGCTTGAGCCTGAGGTAACTACTTGAAACACACATGACAAATGTGTTGATTACTTCTGCCTAATTGTCACTCAGCTTAAAAAAACAACCCACAAATCAAAGAGAAGCCACCAGAACTTGCAGATCTGACAGGCTAAGGGTTAGTTTGTTTTATTGAGGCTGGAAGGCTGACACCTTTCAAAGCATCTTGCAGACAAGGGCTTATTGTTGAACTGGAGAAGCAGAGAGTAGTACAGCAGTTCAAGGGGAGGCATACCTTTCAGAGAAAAATCTCTGCAGCCATCCCTTGGCCCAGGTTTGGATTGTCTGTCCCTGTCTGATTTGGGAGGAAGGGCCAACCTTAAAAAACAAAGCCAGGTGGAATCCCGAGTGTCACCCTCCTCTAAAGAGCCAGGCTGCTTTAAGAACAAACAAGCCCTGATATTGCTACAACATTGCAGTTCTGTGGCTAGATTTCACTAGGTGAAGTTCTTATATTTTCTACTTTAAAAATACTGTTAAAAGCTTGCAGGATTTCTTATTTTAAAACTTGAAGATGAAAAGTCATTTTTGTACAATTTTCATCCCTTTCACAATTTCAGTGCTGCTGTAGACATTTGTGCGTGGGAGTCACTTAAAATTTCTTAGATATGTGAATATGCCTGCTGAAATCAGTAATACTTAAAATTGGACACATGCTGACATGTTTGCAGGTTTTGAGATCTAGACTTCAGCACAGAAAACATTTTCTGAGCAAGAATTTTATTCTGTAAGCATCATCTCATGTGCCTCCCCACTCAAAAGTTGGAGTCTGAAAAAAACCTGTTAGATTTTGCTGGCAAATCTGCTGACAGGTTTATGAACAAACCAAAACCTTTTTCAAGTGTACTAGCACTGGGAATATTCATGCACCTGTATCAGTAAAACTCTTTCTCCAGCGCTGAGCAGGCAATGCAGTCTCCTTCCAGAAATAAGTGTTCTGGATAAATCTTAAACTCTCAATCCAGAGATCACTCTAAACAGTGTGGATTTCAGAAAGGTAAATGAGTAAATTTTAACTTTGCACTGTGTCCCTGAAGTGAGCAGCTCAGTGTCATTTGGAATTACGATGGTATTATCACTGTGGGCATCCAGTAAGGTACTGGCTGGTACACTGTAGTTAGCCTGCAGCTTCTGAGCAAAAGCCTGTAAATAAAAATGGCTGAAAAATGGTACCAGATCAGCCAGCCGCTGAGAAGTCTTAAGAATCAGGTAGACCCATTGTTGCTGCAGAATGGAACTTTAACTGATGCAATTAATAGACTTGCTTTAATAATGCCAAACAGTTTCTAATTCTCCCTCTGCATAGGGAATGTTTATGCATAGAGACTTTTCTTTGAGAGTTTGTTTTCTGTATGTCCTTGTGTTTTCCATATTGAAGACAAAAGAGATGAAAAAGTAACAAGTTGAAATAGAGCTTTGTGGAGTTCGACTGCAAGTAGCTGCAGTTTCCTGAGAGGATTTATGCGTCTTCTGCAGTGTGCTGCATCAGCTTTGGCTGTCCTGGGAAAGATTTACCCGAAGGGGAACATTAGCTGGCAGCGCATGGGATGAAACAGTGCCCACAAACAAGGCCAGATCTCTTCAGCTGAGCTGACCTGATGTGAAGACTGCCCAGCCGGCTGGGAATGTTCTGCTGGAGTACTTTGGTTGCTAGCAGGAGTCTAGTTGATTTTTTTTTGCCAAACTTTCTAGGGTGCGCAGAGTCTAAATTTCCTGAAAAGTATAATTTGGGCATGCGATAGAGTCAGGTAATACAACGTGTAGGTCTGAAACCTTATGTGTTACTAGACAGTGGTGAAGTAAAGACAGCATTGTTTGTTTTAGAAGAGATTTTGTTAAGGTGGAAAAAATGAGTTACCAGAATGCTTAACAGCTAGTGTTTTTGGTATGAGTGCTCTTTCAGTCCTTTAAAAATTGTCTTGAAGCAATATATTTAGTTTGGGCTTTTACAGTGGTCATAATTTTGAGCGTGTCTATGATGTTTTCTTGAAAGTAACCCATCCAGGTGGTTTTACTGAATTTTGTGGAGGAATAAACATTTTGTCTAAATAGTGATAGACAGAAGATTTCACTGCATCCACATGTACCTTATAATATGCTTAGTTTCCCATCCTAGTGTCTTGTGGGGCAGTCTTATTAGTTCAGTTAAGATAAAACCATAAGATTATACAGATACTACTGAGTCTGCATAAAAGACTTTATTTTTTTATGTTGCTTTATTTAAAGTTTATTTTTCTGCAGACAGTCATGCTCTCAGACTTGTTAAAATAATAGCAGAGTAGACTCTATTCTGCCACTTCTGTAGTATTTTCCATGATGAATGCAAGAATAGCAAAACATTTAGTAATTCCATATCTTAGATGTTTTTTCATAATTGATATTTAAAACCAAATACAACTTGGTCATAACAGACTCAAAATTCCTTCTATACATGAAGAATTTTGTCTTTTTTTTTTTTGTATGTCCCTAAAGCTGTTTGTCTTGCCAAAGCTGACCAAGATCTCTGTGCGTGAAAAATGAACACTTTAAAAACAGAAATACCGCACATCATCTTCCCCCCCCGCCCCCAACCTACATTAGTTTTAAAGAGAGCACATGTTTACACTTTGATTTCTTATGTTGTTCTCTCAATGTATTTGGAGCACATTCTAGGGGAGACAGTGTTTGCCCAAGTGCATACCTTTCATGCTATGATCTTTTGAGGGATCTCATGCTAAGGGGTATTTTAAAAAATTTGATATGGTTAGGGAAACAATTTTTTCCTTCAGTCCATGCTGAATCATTCTTCTAGCTGTGGACATGTCTTATCTTTGGATAAGATAACAATTCATACTATATGGGGTTGTTAACTTTCTCATGGGACTTCATTAACTGGGGAATGTTAATCCTTTGTTTTGGCCATTTTAGCTCATATAATTCTTTTCTTTCTGACTTACATTCTTTGTGCAATTTTGGTTTCCTGATGCTTTCCTATTTACATACATAAAGCTGTTGAACTGTATTACATCAGAATGTCAAAAAAACAGTGTTGCCTTAAGGTCTGCAGGAGTTTCTTTAACGAGATACGTGAAGTGATCCCGAAACTTTCCTATCTCACATGGGTGTTGGGAGCCTTAATTTCAGCCACCGTTTGCCTAACAGTTTGAAGACTGGAGAAAACAGTCATGGAAAATACAGGAATCAATAAAAGTGCTTATAAAAGAATGATCAATGGCAAGGGGTTTTTTTGTTTTGTTTTGGCTTGTTTTTTTTTTTATTAGAGTACTTTTAGCAGATGTGGTCGAGATCAAGGCCCCACTGTGCTAAACAGGATGTTCAGCCTTTGCAAGGTGCAAACAGATGCCCTTATTTTTGCTGACCACAAATGGTATTATCTTTAAGCATGTCATGTTAAGAGATCCTATTGACTTAATTATACTAAATACCTCAGTAGAAATAGTGTGTAAGTATTGGGATGTTACCCTAAGAGAAGAGGTAAAGTTTGAATGAAAGAATTATATCCATTTTACAGATACAAAAATAATATGTATAGAGTGAAACAGTGTTCCATTGTCAGACACAAGAATTAGGAAATTCAACTTTTCTTTTGTTTCTCAGGTTATTGGTTACCAAAGAACTGTTCCTCTCTTTCAGCTTGAAATTTGACTTTGTTGCGTAAAAAGTTCAGTAGTTGAGTAAATAACATGGTCTCCACACCCCACCTCCTGATGTAGCTTGTCACTTAAATGGAAGAATGAATACCCTAGCTACTCATCTATAATTTTTTTCTGTTCCAGTAATGGAGATATAAAAATAATCCCTGTTAATTTTTGTCTGTTTAAAATTTCAGAGAAATTAATGTAACATCTTTTCAGGTTCTGTATTAAAATCGGAAATGAAACAATTTTTGTTCCTTAAAAAAAGTAAGTATCCTTCCTCTGCCAGCTTGGGTGCTACTTTTTGACAAGTATTTTGAAATTGTTTAATTTAAAAATCAATGTTTTTAATCCAGAACTGCCACCTCCTTGTGAAGTTTGGCAATCCGTCTTCAAGGATTGCAGATACAAGTAGTTGTGTTGAAAGACTGACCATGTTTGAACAAACTTGCTAGCTGTACTGTGCCTCTTGAGTAATCTCGCCTGTGATTCTGGCAGGTCACGCTCTCAAACAGAGGGCCTGATTTTTTGTATGATTCTTTCTGGTGTTTAGGCCAATGTGTCATCAGGATTTCTGCCTCTAGGATAGGGTTATGATTGGCAGAAGTACATGTCTTCTGATGACAAGGAATCTAGCCACAGTCGGAAACGTCTGACGTGCCCTTCTCCGGGGTTGCCTCTGTGGTGGATTCAAAGTCTGGATCCAGAGTTCCAGTGCCAAACTGAGCTCTCCAGAAAAAATAATACACCTGTTCTTGTTTCATATTCTGGGGTAGAAGTCAGGCGGGAGCTACTTGATTAGTCATATGAACAGTAACACCTTCCCTGTAAATAAATTGAATTCTAGTTTTCTATTATTTTCTAGGGGAAAAAAAAAATAATCCTTTTTCTTCTTCCTTCCCTTCTCCCCTTACTTTCTTTTCTCTTCTTTCTCCCTGCAAAAGCCAAAAAATCTCCTAAAAATCTGAACACAAACCTAAAATAAACCTCAAAACAACAACAGCAGAATTTCTGATCCAACTTCTTTGTGCTGGAGAGCAAGGTAAAATCTGAAGCTGAAAAATGAAATTGAGGCCCTTCTTCTCTGTAAGTTATTACAATACAAGCAATGGAAGCTTTGTGGGTGAGAATGTGCCAGTTGTGACATCAAATCTTTGGTAGACATGATAACATTTTCATTAATTAGAATTTAAATACAGTTTAAATAAAAAAAAAATTGAACAAGAGTATACAAGTACTGTCATCTGATTAATTTTTAAAGGCTTATGTTGGTTCTGCAGGACTTGAGGGGCCAGGGGAAGCGTTATCCAAACATGACTTTGGTCATTGACTTAGCTGGCTGTAGCTTTGAATTTTCACTATTATAAAAACAAATCAGCTTTCATATTTGAAGAAAGCCACAGTTGAGTAGTGCACAGCATATCTACTCACTGTGTAGAGCCTGTGATCTAATTGGATTATATAAAAAATTATTTAATTGTGTTAACAACAGCTGGCAAAGCATTGGTATATGACTTAACTTTAAATTTAGCACTTAAATCGACATATAAAAATCATTTGGTACTGTATATTTGCACTGAGATCTTGATGACTGTCTTGAGGAACAGAGGAGGAAGAAGAGAGGGAGTTGCAAAATGCAGATACAAGGTAGGCCCTTTTTGTACTCAAGCAGCCCCATAACGTGACAGATACGGTCTTCAAAGATGATGCACGTTATTTTTTCATGTGTGTCTGTTTTTCTTGGCTAATGAAGCATCTCATCCAGTGTTTATGTAGGGGTCTCACAGGTCTGTAACTATACTTCTAATTCATTTGTCAATTGTGTTTTCTAGTTGAAGTAGGAAGAGTACTGTTTCATGAAAAATCACACTAAGAAACTTACCTCCTTCTGTAAGTCATGTGACACATGGAGACACATGATCCCACATGAAGTGATCTTTGATCACTGCCAATAACTTCTATATTTATCATTTAACTCAAGGAGGAACAGCATGCTCTGTATCCCAGTCCGTATGCACAGGCCTTTGAGATGAGTGCAGCAGTGACTTCATCCAAGCGCAGAAATCCATCGGTAAAGGTTAGACTGCAGATTAGTATCTAAATGTGATGTTTCTCTTTAGGTCTCCGATTCTAGTTTTCTCTCTCTCTCTGTCTCTTAAACCTGATAAAGCAACAACGTGTTTGACCAAAATAAAGTAACAAATAAGAAAACAGAAAAATAAATCAGAATCGTAAAATTCAGAACCAGAAAAAGTGTCAGATTGTGGTAATTCGTAGATATGCATAGCAAACCAGTGGTTATGTAGTATTTCACTCTATAGATAGTGTTTTAAATGTCAGTGTTAGTGTTTAAATGTCGATCGTAAATTTTTATTTTGTGTTTTATGTAAGAATACATTATTGGTATTTACCTAATAAATGGGTCATATTTGGAGAAGAAAGCTAGTACTTGTATTGGAAAATTTCCCAAAATACACTAAACTCAGTGCAGATTTTATTCTCCTACTGGCAATGTTGACAAAGGCTTAGGATGTGTTTTCATTTAATTCTTCATATCTGTTAGTGCATTTTGACCATAAAAGTGTACTGCATCTTCATATGAACGATTGTCCCACAGACTACACAGTATTATTGTGGTTCAGAAAGTTGACATAACACGAGGAATGAAACTTGAAGCACAGGATGGTTGCATGCAGCAAAACATAATGATTTTTGATGATACAGTTTATGGAAACAGTATTTTGAAGGAACAAATCTAGAACTTTTATTTAGAGTGAACGGAAGTCCATGACAGGCTGCCCAGTCCTGGTCTGCAGCAAGGTGGTGTTCTCGGACCTCTGCTGAATCCTTGGTGAACAAGGTTTCTGTGCAAGCGTTGAGCAGTTCTTTTTTTGTTCTGTACTGATGTTAGTCTGGCTCCCTGCAGTATAAGATGAAAAGTTTTTGTAGGGAAATACCTGGAAATAATTATAAGGATTGGTCATTGGTACAAAACCACTAATTTCCACAGATGCTTTAACAGCTTCTCATTTTTTCTTGTAATTTATACCTTGTGATGCAGCTTTAGAGATAGAATAGTACTTAATTTAAGGAAATTAATCTGAAGGAGGTGTCTTTTTTTTGCTGTCTGATTCATACACATTGTGTAGGAAGCATAGGGTAAGACAAATCATATTTTTCTGAGCAATTACATTAATTTTTCCCTTGGAATAAACCTTGGAAAGCAGATGTTTTACTTGATGATTACCTTCCTGGGTGAATGTTTTTCTTAGTGCTAAATACAAAGGTTCATTTGTGCAATCAAGTTTTAAGCTTGGAGTTGTACTGTATCATAAGACTTGTTTGTGCCTGAGAATAATTTGCTATAATAAATCTTGCTGAAGCTGTGCATTTGAAGAAATAATCCAGGCTGTTTAAATCTTGTTTGCAGTAAGAAACTGCACTGGTTCAGAGATTTTCTGGAGGACGCGCTTACCTTGATAAGCTTTTTCATGAGTATATCATATTCCTCATTTCTCTGGCACCCTCCTCTATCAGCTGTATGTGAAAGGGAGCATTGTCCCCTTGACATGCACATTGTTCTGCCTTCTCTGAAACCAAATGAGAAGTAGTTCCTCTCTCCTACGTGCATATGAGGAAAGTGGGAGAAATCTTCGTTAGGATTTTCTGCAACGCTATGCAATGTAGTAGGCCAAAGTATAATCTGTGCACTGTTCTGCAGTCCAACCTGGCTCACAAGTCCCCTTTGACCTCCTCCCTCCCAGTTATGCACACCTTCCTTCCTTCCCCTTTGTTTTCTTTTCACACTGCAGCAGTTGAAGTGCCAGACCCTGCAAACTGATAAGATAAGAACCACATGGTGCATTGCCATAAGCCAGGGGTCCCTACTGGGTCCACTGACGCACGCAGTCCTCCCCTGATGTCAAACAGCTGATAAGTAGCACCTTGGCTCTGGTCCCAAACCTCTGTGCCAAGAGGGAAAAAAAGGCTCTTTGTCTGGAAAAGGCAGCTCTGTTGAGATATTTTTTTAACATCTTGCTGCTTTTCTTGAATTCAGGCCAGAGTTCTGTCTGTTTAAACTATTTAGTATTATTCCTAAATTGTTTGGCAAGAATAGATGTCCGCTCAAAAACGTGTGTTTAATTCATCATGCGTGATGTATATTTGACTGTACTTGCAGCATCAATGCAGCGTGTAGTGTTTGTTGTGTTTGTAAAGCATGATAGCCAAGCCCAGGTTACAATCCTGTTTAAAGCTATATGAAGCATGCTTTTCAAGAACCTAATATCTTAGCTGTGGAGCAGAACAACAACAAAAAAAACCCCACAAATTTAAGCTAAATTTGTGATTAAAAAATGAGTTAGCTGTCAAAATGATTCCATAATAAACATAGAAGAATAGTACAACTCTGAAGTCTTTCACCTTTTTTATTTTTTCTCTTCATCTTTATAGTTCTTATTGTTTGACCATCTGTATTAAATTCAGTACTTCAGATTTTGAAAGATGTGCTCATGCTTTGAAAGTGTTATATTTTCTCTTGTTAATTTTTCTTAACGAAATAATTATTTGCTGAATGTTGAAACCTTTAGAAGATGGGGTCATTATCTTAAGTGACTTCAAAGCTCTAAGTGTTGTAGTATTTTTGAGATAGGAAATTGAACATTTCATAATCACATGCTTATTGTATATTTGTATAAGCCTTTTATTTGAAAATGATACATTCATCTATCTATAAATGTTTCAAAAATTGCATTAAGTAATTTGCAATTTTTATGTGTATGTTCATTTTATTTACACTTCAGTGTGCTTGTAGATGTATTCATAGGAATATAGAGTGACAATTTTATTTAACACTGCGGTAAAGCCAAATCCAAATCAGACATGCCACGATGACCTAATTAATCAGAGGTATCAAAGGCTTGGGTAACCACTGCAGTGGCTACTTTTTGTTGGTTGCTAGAGGTAGCTTTGAAGTGTTGCTGCTGCACGTAGTGAAGTGGTGGCAGAATGGCAGTAACATGGTTAGAATGGACTAACGATTCAAATCCTTAGCCAAAGCTTTTTGGTCTAACGGAATACTTCATACAGCTGTTGGGGCTCTACTTTTAGTGATACCTTAACCAAAGATGATATATCTGTGTGTTGTGAAGTGCAGGGTTGATGCTAACTTTAACGTGTCATTTTCAGTGATGATAAAGAGAACATCAGTGTATGTGGTATATGTGCCATCTTACAGGTGTTATACAGAAGTTATTAAAATATTTGGACTCATTTTGGGCTACTTTGTATTTCAAGCCATATATCTTACTTGTTTGTAGTAGAACTTCATCCATTTATCATAGACCAAAAATTGCCAGAGACGTGTGTGTGTCTCTGTCTGTGTCTGTTTAAAATGCCAAACATGGAAGTCTGCTGCAAAATAGCTTTTCAGAATTGGAGCATGATGCTAGCTCTCAGTGCTGCTCGAAGTACTGTTTTGGGTGTCTCAAAATATAACTTCTCTTGGGGCTGGCACTCGCCTGGCTGCATAGGTAATGCTTGCAAAATTCAGCTGAATTTCTGATCAGGAAGAGCTTGCAGGATTAGTGGCTCGCTGGCTCTGAGTTGGATTGGAAGCACAGCATTTAAGTCTAAAACACAAACATGCTTCATTTCTGTAAGGATTGGAGGCATAGATGTGTTAGAAATGATGGCACTTCATATTATTAGTAGTTTATGCAGTCTTATTTTAAGATGAGAATACTAGGTACAGTATTATTTGTTGTGAAAGACCATGTTACTTCTCAAGTGCGTAGTTGTTTTAAGAGATACCTAAATCACCCTGAAGTGAAACTGGGCATCAGGTGATCCATTATGGCTTTTTGTGGCTGTGTAAGAAGTCAGAATGGAGTGGTTTAAATTATGTGCAACTCTGGCTTTTCAGGGAATTATTATTTAGAAATAAATTATGCAATGACTTTCATCAATATATAGTGTTTTTCTCCCATCTGACCTCCTCTCTCCCATCTTATAGTGGGCATTATTTCATGATTGTATGGCAAGGTTTCTTTTAGCTCTCCTCTTCTTAATCTGGTTTTTGTATACTTGTTTCTCAAGATAAAGTCTACGAAAAGTGTTTTGTGAATCCTCTTTATGGAAAAGAAGGGAGAGGCATTCCCTTAGTCCTCTGCTGCTTCTGGTTTCTAGAGACTGTATTCACTGCAGAATCCTATTAAAGAGAATATATTATGAAGCATGATTTAAAAGGCTAGTATTGAGTTAACTATTGACAATGAAAATAATATAAAAAGAGATCCGAATATTGTACACATACCTGTGTATTTTCACAAATGTCACGTTTAGAGAGCCTTTCTCTGACAAATCTTTTCTTCTGCTTAAAACTTGCAAGAGGAAGTACAGGTAGACACTGTAACTAACAGAGGCCAAATCTCACCATCCAACTTCATCAGGATGATGTTTCACCATAGGGATTCAAGAATGATTATCCCCAGATAATTTTGGAAAGAATTACAATTATTTTTTTGAAGTCAAAAACATTTCACGAGTCCTCCCTCAGTGGGAAGCTATCATACATAGTATTAATTTTCTATGTAATGTGACTCTAAATACTTTATAGTCACGAAATGTTAATGTTTATAAAATACAAAATAACTTAAATTCTCGTTTTATCAGTTAGTGTCATTTTAATAATAGCATGAAAAGATAATTGTGTTTTAATATGAATAATTATATAATTTTGGTCCTTTAGCAATTTGGAGGCTGAAATGGATTTCATTATAGTCAGCAGCATGCTTTCATTGTCTTTAAGGGAAGCACCAGGCTCTGTACTCTTCTTTTGCTTTTGCTATAATGATTTTTGTATTGCTTGTATTACTTAAAATTCATGAAATCATTTTCTTCTGAGTAAAAGCAACTTTAAAACAGATACTGAATCTCACTGATCAAACCCCTTTTAGAATAACTCAGTTATTTAAAAAGACAGGTTTTTGTGTGAAGAGTGGTTTAGTAATATATTTGTAGCATTCTAGATGTTTTATAATCTTAATACAGGACATACAGCATGACATGAAAGAAGAAGGCTGAAAGTTACATTATACAGAGTAACTGGAAAAATGTACCATGCTTCAAAAAAAAATAAATAAATCAGAAATGGTGAGATGTAAAATGAGTTATAGCTGGTGTGGAAAAAAAAAAAACCAACAGCCTAGCTGTTAGAGCCAGAGGGAAGTTATAAATGAAGTGAGCACTTAAGGCTGAACTAGTGAAGGTTATCTATGACCGAACATTTTGTACAGCTTTATTAACAGTGGATAGTAGGAACATAGCAGGCGAAGAACATTTCTGGAAGTTAGGTGCAGCCTAAGCAGTAGAATTTGATGAGATTCTTGATCTCTTTGTTCGAGGTTCTCATTCTGCAGGGGCTGCCCTCTCCTTCCCAGTCAGTATGGAGTTTCGGTTGCCTGCTGGTTCTTTCTCCCAGAGCAAGCACTGGGTGCCTGCACCTGTGCCCGGGTGTGTTGTATTGGTGTCCTGGGCAGCGAGAAGAGCTGCTTCCTGTGAGGCAATGTTTGTGGCACGGTGAGACTGCTTGGGAATGGGTCGTACGTTTTCCCTCAGTGCCCTTGTGTGCTTCCTCTGTGCCTCAGAGGCATTCCCAAATTCTCATCCCTCGGGCATTCAGAAGGGATACCAATAATAGCTGTCCATCATTACTGTGACTTGTATGTGGTAGTGGACTCTATGATGACGAACTGAACGTTTCTTCTGCCCTTTTTTGCTGTTCTCCTTCCTCCTCCTATACCATTTCAGGCTTTTCTGCTTCTTGGTTTGAGAGCTGCTATGGTGACCTACAGAACTTTGTCTCAATTTTAATGCCGTTCTGTGCGTTATCACAAGTAAATCAGGGAACTTTCACTTAAATTATTATAATGGGATTACTTTACAAAGTGGACAATGTTACTCAAAGAATAATTATTAGTCATTTCTCTTGCAGTTGACAGCACATGTAAACCTTTTCTTGGGCTACATATATTTCATATCTTTCATGGAAGAGGGTACAAAACATGAGGGTACACAAATCAGTGGATGCCTCCAAGCAAGAGAGAAATTGTGAAGAAGGTTTATCATTCAAAAATCTTCATAGACTGGAGTAGTGATCTGTAATGAACCAAACGAAGTATTATGAATAATGCAAAATACAATATATGCAAATGTAAAATCAGAAATAGGTAGGTATAGGTACTGCAGAATCAGATATGGGAATAGTAATGGGCAGCAAAATGAGTAAGTCAACGAAGTATGGCAAAAGTTTTATTAACGGAAGCTACAAGTGAAATGTGAAAAAACTGTTCCCCTCTGTTCATCACTGGTGAGGCTGTAGCCAAAGTAACATGTGCATGTTGGAAGACCAAGCTCTGGGGATACGAACGAGTTACGATCCAAAAGAAAGCAACATAATGTGTAAGGGATTTAGAAAACATAATAATTTTTGATCCATCTAGAAGAGAGAAGATGGATTGAAGAGGGTGATATAGAATATAGGAATCAGTTTGAGAGAGCTTGCTACATGAAGCAAGACAGCTGTCCATAGGAGGTCATGGTATCACAAGAGAAAACGTCAGGGAGATGCTGATTAAATAGTAAGAAATACATTGACAGTAAACTAATACAAATTGGAATGCTTGCTACCATAGACTTTTAGGAACAGCTTTCAAATTATATCTGAGAAGGGATACACTGAAAAGTACTGATTTGATCTTGATTCAGAGCAGAAACACTTCGAGATGCTCTCATATTCTATGTTTCTGTGCTGTTTACTGTGTAATCGAGTCCTTATTTTGATCAGCTTTATTGTGTAACTTTGAATCTATAAAAATAAGGATTTAAATCTAGAAGCTTTGTTATAGTGAAGATGAAAATTTGGGCTCTATGTTTTCACTAATTAAAAGGGAAAAAAAAAAAAAGATGACAGACAATTAGTGAGTGACCTGCATTTTAGGCCTTTATTCTCTCCCCTGTATCTTGGCAGCAAATAGGGAAACGCAAGATTTATGAGATTTTTAGAAATCTCCCCCCTGTTTTTTCTTTCACAGAGAACAATAGTTTAAATGTCTTTCACAGCTTTTTTACTTCTTCCAAAACAGAATTTGGTATATGAATACTATGCTGTTGTTAAATTAATGTGATTAAGCAGTTTGGTTTGCTTTTACTTTCTGCTTTTTATAAAGTGTCTTCCAAAATCCATTAGAAGGTATTTATAATCTAGGAGAGGGCAAGAATTTGGGCAGTATTTACTTAAAAGTTACCTTAAATAGGAACCTTTTGTTTACAGAAGGGACAAAATATTCTTGCTGTGTGTGTAGACGAAAGACAATTGAAAGCTCAACATATCTGTCCCCAGTTGTAGAAAAATGCAAGATGAAGACAGAGAAGGAGCCAAGACAGAAGCAGCAAAATGAGAGATTAGCTGAATATTTGAATTTCAGAACATAAGAAAATTTAACTATGGAAAATCTGGAAACCAGCATGTCTTTTTAATGTTTGTTACCCTGACAGTGGCTGTAGGAAGTCTGTGCAGGAGGAGTCTGAAGAGGAGTGTGGTGGAGCGGGAGGAGAGAGGTGATAAAAAATTACTAACTAGCACAACGGCAGAATATAGCCACAGCATTCAAACTTCTTGAAAAATGTGTGTGTTTAATATGGTATATGGGGAATTGCAGAAGTCTGGGCAGGAAACAATTTAGGTGTGAATAAAGGTGTATCAAGGAGGCCTGACGTAAGGGATACTGTAGTGCACATTTGTAGTGCGTTATTGCTTCTATTCTGATACAAAATGATGGATGTAAATGTATAACGTCGGCTTCAGAGAAGACAGGTATGTTTTTGCATATGATCTTGGTGAACATAGTAGATAGGTCGCCAATGCTTATAATGCAATTGTTCAAAATAGCATTCAGCAATTCAGCGAGGTGGATGATGTTTTCGGATGGTTAGTGCTCTACAGAGGGCTTAGGCCAAGTTGCAGCAGCTGAATGTGCAGTCCCCTGATGGCTGTGGGTTTGGTGTTTTTTTTTTTTTTTGTTGTTGTTTTTTTTTTGTTTTGTTTTGTTTTTTCAGTGGCTGGCAAAACATACTCTTTCTTCCTTTACTAAGTACTGAAGAAAATACCTTAAAACAAAAAGAGTGGATAATAGGAGGTTTCACTTCAAAAGAAGGTGTGAGGTTACAATTGCATGCAGGCAAGCTCAAACTTTGTGGATTGAAGGAATGCAATGTGTGGATTAGAGGGAAGCAGTGATGGGACAGTTGTTGCCTAGAGCCTCTAGCTGTTGTTTTGCACTGCCTGCACATCAAAAAGAAGTTTTGGACACCCATGATTTAAATTAATTTAAACTGACAGTTTTCCTTTTATCACTTGAAAGCTAGAATGCTATTACAGCACTTTATTGTAACTTGGTATGAATTATCCAAATACGTACGATTCTTTCTTTCCACTAAGCAGTAGGATTTACAAAAGAACTGAAGCAGGTTGGATGACTGTCATAGAAATAAACATTTATTAGGCTTCTATAGGGCTATACCTCATTTAAAAAACTTGGTAAAGCATCTGCCATCTTTATGTGAGGGTATAAACACTGCAAATTTGACTTGTTGTTGTTTACTGTTTTCAAGTCCCAAATTAAATCCCTGTTATTGTCATAGTATGTGATGTTTGCTGAAAGCATCGAGGCACTTTCTTGTGGATGTGATGTCTGTGGGAACAATTTGGTCTTTCCAGAAACAGTGAGATTTCCCTTTAGTGCAAGGGTTTTTGATTTTTATTTGTTTATCTCATCAAAGAGGATCTTTCATTGAGAATATATAGCCTTCTGCAGGTATAAAATTCAATGTTATTTATAAGTGAAGTCACAAATTTAGACACAAACAAGATTTGTTCTGTATATTTAATACAGTACGGTTTTAGAAACACTTGTAGAATCACTGCTGTATTTCGTACTGCATTGATTCTACTAATATATATGTCTGCCTTTTGTTGTGAACTGGAAAGTGTGAAAACTTGTTGCTGCTCTCAGAGTTTATAGGTGCTCTGAAAAATCACTAGGGTCTCAATATTTTAATTACATTGGTTTTGGACAAGTAGC
Source organism: Burhinus oedicnemus (assembly GCA_008921705.1). Classification (NCBI taxonomy): domain Eukaryota; kingdom Metazoa; phylum Chordata; class Aves; order Charadriiformes; family Burhinidae; genus Burhinus; species Burhinus oedicnemus. The sequence continues at coordinate 54,642 of VFFE01006202.1, forward strand.
ACTGAAAAAGTGGACTGCATGTTCAGGACATGGCAGCATTACAGTTAACTCCCACTGAGTTAAGTGAAAGTTATTGGGGAGGCTTTGCACTTCTGAAAATAAGATTACTTAGATGAGGGTCTTAAAATGGTAGGATCATAAACATAAAGCCCCTCACACACCATTTAAAAAACTATATTCCTCTTATGTGTGAGATACGTATTTCCATGCAACTCTGTGTATTCCTGAGAATTGTTGTCCATACTGATAATTTGGTATTGAGCCCTCAGAATAGATTACCGCATATACAATAATGTGGAAAGTAGAAGAAAATGACTGAAAGAAATGGTTGTCATCTTTGATTATTTATTTTATTTTATTTTATTTTTAAAGGAAGTGAGTTAACTGGGGTAGGGGAATCGTTGAAGACTGGACTCTGTCTCACTGGTACATTTGACAGCAAAGCAGAGTAAGAACAAAAATTCATCTCTGCCATGCCGAGTGCCGTTACAGGTGCTTTTCAAATGGAAGTGAGGGATTGAATTTTGTTGAGCCTTTTTCTACACTGTCCTGGTTTGAGTGACACAGGATTAATTTATCTTTCTGTAATTTTACTTTCCAGTAAGGCCTCTTCTAATGGTAGGGAAAACTGCATTTTTAGAAGATTCTAGTGTCTGAATTTGTGAAAATATTTACTTTATAGCCAGCTATGGTATGAGGGTTTCAAGGTCTCAGTATTTTCGAGCTAGCCAGGTGCCAGGGATGAGGAGGAGCAAGACCCGGGCACTTGACCCAAGCTGGCCAAGAATTATTTCATACCATGAACGGCACATTCCATATAAATTAGGAATTTTGCTGAGGAGTTTTCTCTCTTGCTTGATGGCTGTGATCCTGAGAACTTCTTGCCCTGGTGCCGGACCCTTGAGGCCTTCCCTTCTTCCCGAAGCTGTAGCACTTGCGGTGTCTGACATTTGCTGGGGGTGCACAGCTTCCTACTGATAGAATTGGCTGAGTATATATGATATAGAATATATGAGTATGTATTGGTATTGGGATCAAAAGTGGTTCTTTAGTATTATTAATGTTAATTATTTAGTCTTATTCTATTAAATGTGTACATTTCAATTCTCGGGTTTTCTTGTTTTTTCCCCGATTCCCCTTTCCGGATGAGGAGGGTCATTGGGTGATAGAATAATCGTCTAAAGACAATAAATTCTTGTGGGTTCTTCAAACCATAACATACACTCAAGACCAAAGTCAACACCTACCATTTCTGACTACGCCGTAACTTTGTAATCCAGCTGGTCACTGTGTGCAAAAACATTTTCTTCCTTCTGTTGTTAGTAACAGCATATTGTTAAATTAATGTAGATGAGTGCTTATGAGCAGCCAATATTTTAGCTGTCCTAACTATTTGTTTGGGAATATGAAAGACAGACAGTACTTCAGATGATTAAAAGGACCTGACACAAATCACATTTGAAAATGTTTATGTAGGCTGTGTAGAGCAAAATCATTGCATATGCAGGTATAAATGCTGTTAGATGTTGTCTTAGGAGTTGTAAATAATATATAAGGTTTCTGGTAAGAGACATTGATGTTGAAATATTCCTTATTTGATGTGAGTGTATAGCTATAACATTAAGACTGAAATACTATCCCGAGTTCATCTTTAAGTGTTAGGAATATTATAAGCTCTTAAAGTTGTATGAGTTTATTTTGTATAATAAAGTAGTAGTAATTTGGACTCCTCCAAACTTAGAGGAAAACAAAGTGCAGGAATCATTTAACCCCTCTGTTTCTTTTACATGATCATAACATTGATATTCTTGAATGTCTGTGGGCTTAATTAATAAGTGTTTATGGTACATCAAGGTGATATTTAAATGAAAAGAAACTATTTTCTTGGCAAACATAGAAAAGCTGTATTTAAGTTTTTTAAGAGAGGTCTATGCTTTGTTTTGAAATAACAACGTAGTGACTGTAGGCCCTAAAAATTAAAGTTTACCCACTGTTTTTTACAGCTTGATAGAGTGAAACTATAGGAAATGCAGGAGGACAAACTTTAAGAACTAGTTATTGCTTATGACAAGATTCATGTTGTTTAAAAAACAGTGACATTAAAGAGTATACAAACCTCTGCAACACCATTTTTTCTGTCTTTGGAGGCAATCTATTTTTTGCAAAGAAAAGCAGAGGATGTTTTGAAGATGCTGCTTCTAATAAGCCAGTCATTAAACAGAGAAGACACTTCTCTTAATTTCAGTATCATTGTTCTGAAGTAGAAAACAACTTTCAGCATCAAGGCACCGTGACATTGGCTGGTTTTTTGTGACTGCATGTAGTGCTGCTGTAATTTTTATTTTAATTAAACAACACATTTTTTTCATTATGCTATTTAAAAGAAACTGAGACATATAAAAGCAAGGTGAAATCAGTGCTGTACCGGACATGAGTAGTGTGTATCTTTAGATGCTTTTCCTTTGCTGTTCTATCTGATTGGACGGAAAGAAGAATTTCACTTTTAATGTTCAAACAAAAGCGCCACTATTCTGCTGAGGTTTCTCTGTATTCAAAACAGTCAGAGCCAGATTTTAGTATACTGAATTCAACTGTTTAGCCGCTTCCTGATGCTCCCCAAATTCGCTGTGTGTGTGCCTACTACCTCATCTGAAATCAAAAGTTCTCTGAAATGGGGACTCTCTACGGCTACCAACTTGTTGCTGAGATCCACAATAAAAGCTTCTGTTACGCTAATGTGAGTGAACATATTTCTGATTGTTCTCTCACTTGCTATGATTTAATCATCACGCTGGCCCACAATATTTCCATTTCTATGGCTTTTTTTCTTTAGAAGAGAGGACAGGTACATGTCATGCATATGTACTACCTTATAACCATAGTTGTTATGTTTCAGTTAATTTTTTTGCTTAATAGTGCAAATGAAATAAGCTTTATGCATTTTTATAATAGAATAAGCAGATAAATATATGAAATTATCAAATACTGTATTAGTTTGACAAGCATAACTATGGATCCTTAGTAATAGGGGAAAATTAATCCTTTGGTAGATTTCTATCAATTTCATTAAAGCTCCATCAAGGAAATAGTTGTTCTAGTGTGTGTGTGGAATGGTTGCACACTAGCTGTTTGTACAACAACTTTCTGAAATAGTGGCTTCCACCAGTGAAAAGTTTGAATTTCTCTTTTTTAGGCAGTGTGTGGGGAAGGTAGTGAAGGGGAGCACTAGGTACCTAGAACAAAGTAGTAATATTATGTCTCTGGATTTGTAATGTTTATGGTTATAGCTGCAGAACATCTTTCCAGCATGGACATTACATTTCTTCTAGGGAAGTGGAAAGTGTAGTCCTTCACTGATACAGCAGTTTAGTAGCATTTCCTGCTACATATTTAAATAAAGGCCCAATAAAAAAATGGATGTATGTGCAGCATGAGTGTGAGTTGTTCTAGGAGGCTTACTTAAAACAAAGCAAAATAACCCTATATTGTTACCTTCTATGTGTATTGTACAGTGAAAAGTCACCGTATGGGAGCCAGAAATAGTTTCAGGAGAACAAAACAGGACTGGGACTCCTGCTGCCAGCAGAGTGCTGCCGTCCCTGTGCTGGAATACTGTTGCTTACTCTGCTCCTGGGTCTGTCACTTCTCAACGTCTGGAAGAACTGTGACCTGCTTCAAACACTTATCTCCCTCCTTCACCTGCCTCCAACTAGAGCTCCTCACTATGTGCCGGTTAAGGCAGCCTGCAGGGATTTAAGAGTTGTTGGTTGAAATAGCTTTGGCTATGAAGTGTAACGATATTACACATCTTACCTTCTCCTCAGGTGTTCCTGCTACTGGGCTGTTATATAAAGAGGTGGTTTTGATTGTTGCTGTTACTATGTTAGCAACATACTGACCACATCCATAGTTTCAGACTCTCTTAGATGTTTAGGCATCCCTTTGCAACCCTCTGATCACAGAAGCAGTGACAGTGTTCCCTGAGATTTTTGATGTTATGTTTCTTTGATTAAGAGGAAACTAAGATAGTTAGAAGATGTAGTAGATGCATGCCCTGAGCGTGAAGGAAAGCAAAGCTCAAACATGTTTTTTTCTCAGTACTAGAGAAGAAAATGGTTTTCTCAGTTTGGATAACAGGAGAAATACCTGTCCCATTTACATGTATTCCTAGATAAATCTCAAGGAATCTCTTAGCAGTCGACCTGTTGACGAGGATTTTCATATTTTTTTTTTTTTTAAAAACTGAAGATGACCACAAAAAAGAAACCCAGGAAGTTGCTAAGTTATACTTATGATAACTTGAAATAATATAATACTGGCCATTAGTCTGCTAATTTATCTTTTAAATTCAAAGATGTGCCACAGCACATCAGGGGGAAGCAGGGTATCACACTGATGGCTTAGGTTTACAGCTTTGCTTAGTTAAAACTTCCTGTTTTCTTACAGGGTTTAATTCCAATTTCAGCTGATTTTTTTTTTTTCCCCACCACTCTATAGAAAATTTTGCTATATGTACATTTTTATGAACATTTAGGACGTAAGTTCTTTGGGATAAAGAAAATGCTGATGAATACAGATTTCCAAAGAAGACACTAAGTTCATGTTATTGTCTAGCATAAAAACCCAACAAAAAACAAACCAAAAAAACCCCCACCAAACTCCAGACATTTCATTCTCCTTTCATGGTAATTGTAAGTTTGAGAAGTACCCACTACATGTCTTGTGGTTGACAAAAGCGTTGATACTCTTTATCAAAATGCTTTAAGATCAAAATGGATTTGACATTAACTGGAGAGCTCCAACAAATAAGATTTGCTAATTTTCTTAAAGTAAAAAACTGTTACAACTGTTATTGTATTTTTCCACTTCTATGCTTAATTGCAAAATTGAAGCATCTAAGAACTAATTTTACCCAGCTGCTGTTGAACTATATGGAAAACGAAATTTTTCTTTAAATTGGTTATTCAAGATAATTATTTTTATGTCAGTAAACTGAAACATATTTTCATGTATCACATGGGTTAATATTTGGGACTTACTTTTCAGCAAAAGTGCTTCTTATGGGCAGGATGGTTTGTTTGGTGTGTTTTTTTTTTTTTTTTTTTTTTTGTTTTTTTATTTTTTTTTTTTT
>VFFE01006202.1:59792-111675 GCA_008921705.1 Burhinus oedicnemus
TCTAATCCACACATAACTCTGTTAGTAAACCTTTCAGTGGACAGGGAAACATGGATTGAGTTTTAATCTTTTTATTTTTAAATGATGGTTTTTACTAACAGATTGACTAAGGTTTTAAAAGTTCATAATTAAATACGTAAGTGCTCAGCGAGGACTGGCTATGCACAAAACAGTTCTTGAGTGGCAGTTTTGACTACGGTTTGTTGGTGTCTCTTGGGTGGCATCTTCAGCTTGGCTAGGTAGCCTGCTTATGTTGAAAAACACTGCTTGATTTCGGCTTGTTTTTTCTTTGTCTGACTCTAAGGAAGCTCAGTTGTGTTTTTTTTGTCTCTATGAGACCACGCTGCTTGTAATATTTTTTTCTTTATGGTTTGCCAAGTAAATTGATTAGTAAGGTTCAGCTCATTCTAGTGCTTCTAATAAGAAGAAGTTAAAGAAACAAGCACATGTCTGGATATTGCATAATCAGAATCATTTAGGTTGGAAAAGACCTTTAAGATTATCTAGTCCAACCATTGACCCTACTCTACCAGGTCTGCCACTAAACCATGTCTCTAAGCACCACATCTACATGACTTTTAAACCCATCTAGGGATGGTAACTTAACCACCTCCCTGGGCAGCCTGTTCCAATGTTTGATAACTCTTTCAGGGAAAATTTTTTTCCTAATGTCCAGCCTAAACCTCCCCTGGTGCAACTTGAACCCGTTTCCTCTTGTCCTATCGCTAGTTACTTGGGAGAAGAGACCAGCGCCCATCTCACTACAACCTCCTTTCAGGTAGTTGTAGAGAGCAATACGGTAGCCTTCTTGGCTACCTGGGCACACTGCTGGCTCATGTCCACCAGGACCCCCAGATCCTTTTCTGCTAGGCAGCTTTCCAGCCACTCCTCCCCAAGCCTGTAGCGTTGCCTGGGGTTGATGTGACCGAAGTGCAGGACCTGGCACTTGGCCTTGTTGAACCTCATGCAGTTGGCTTCAGCCCATCGATCCAGTCTGTCCAGACCTCTCTGCAGAGCCTTCCTACCCTCAAGCAGATCAATACTCCTGCTTAATTTGGTGGGAAGTGAAGTTTGATTTAAGGTAACGCAAAGATACAATGCCATCAGATGGGATGTCCTCACTACTCTCTTCACTCCCAGGGAAGATGTCTGCTGAAATCAAACTTTTTTGCTGCATCAGTTTTCAGAAGGATGGATTTTCCTGTGGTTCACCTCACAATTGCTCAAAAGCTTGCAAAGATACAAAAAAAGGTATCAGGAATATGCAGCACTGTCCCTTTTGGTGGTAATCTGCTGTTAAATGAGTTTTAAGTGATCATAGGAAAAGTTATGAGCAGAAGAGTCTAGAAATTTATCTCTAAGAAGCTTCTCTTTGCCTGCAGACCTTCTGAAAAATAAAACCCAATGTCCCTCTGCCCCAAGATTTAACAAAGAACAGAGTAATGGAGTTGTCTTTCCAGGGAAGCAGATCGGGAGGTAGAGGGACAATAGCTTTCATCAATTCCAGTTTTAGGCTAGCTACATTGTCCTTGGTAAAACAGTGTTCTCAAAAGAGCTTAAAGATACTAATCATTGACCAGGAGTTGCAAGCCTTGCTCTCGCACTTGTAAATGACCCTTTTAAATCAAGGGATTGTATAGACACTTGCATTGGCTTGTTCTTGTGTTGCAGATGTCTGGAGAGGTTTTGTTTCCAAGGCTGTTAAGGCAATTCCTTGCACAGTTTCCATCATTTTTTTAAAACTCGTGTTTTCTATGTTTATAAAAGAGGGATCATATATTGTATCTTCTACTCAGACTTTCAAGGTTAGACCTCTCCTTTTGTCAAAAAAAAATTGTTCAAAGGAGCTTCACAGAGTAAACTACATAGAAAAAAACAGCTTGCTGTTATAATTGTTGACATGGAAACAATGTGCAATAGGTAAGACAGTGTTGTACAAGGAGCAAATGATCGGGAAACCTTCCCCCCCCCTCCCCCCCCCCCATGCATCTGTTTGATTTTGTGGTTCAGAAAGGCTGAACAGCTCAAGTTTTGTGTGCAGGAGCCACCTAGTAATCTTTGGCATTTTTTGTAATACAGTAGATTCGTACTCTGTCAAACGAGTTACTTGTTTATTGTATCCAAAAAGCGTGTTAGCTGATCTTTTCTGTATATTTTATATTGGAAGTTAAAGTGTAGCTACATGGCCTCTCAGTTGGCATGCTTTTATTCTTCCATGTTTTAGGCTGTAATTCGCAATCATTGTAAACCAGTGGAAATGGACAATGTTTCTGTAAGAAGACGTCCTGCCTTCCCTCAGCCCTGGCTGCTTATTCCCACCTTCATACTACCCACTCTTTGCTACAACATAAATGCAGGTAGACAGGATAACTTGATTGTGGCAAAAGCTGTTACTTTGGGTTTTGGGTAGTTTTTTTCCCTGGTTAATTTTGAACTTGTTTCCTTGTGGATTCCTCGTTCCAGTTCTGTGTGGTGCCTACCTACGCAGAAGCTTCGTTCCCTTACCTCCTGAATACAGTCTTTGTACTCTTTCTGACCTGTGTTCATTCTCGTGCCCCTCAAGTTTGCTTCTTTCTTTGCTCTTTGTGCTTTCTCCCAGCTTTACTCTGCCCATTTATCCACGATGAAAGAGTAGTCACGGATGGAGCCCTGTGACCTTTTCCTGCTGATAATATATCCAGTATTTCTTTAGCCTGCCTATCACAAGAGAAGACAGCTGTGCCTAAAAACTTTGAGTCGATGCATTTTTCATTAGCCCTCTGCTTGCCTCTTTCTTCATTCCTTTCACTACTCTCTGCCCCCACCCCCAATTAAAAATACATACAGATTAAGATTTCCTCAGCTGCTGTCATGCTAAGTACACTCAATTTATGAAAATATTTTGTGTTTACTGACCTCAGTATGCTTGGATATCTTGCAATGAAGTTACAGTATGTGTGTCACTGTCATTTGAACATAAGCATTACAGTATTGCTTGTTTACTGGAAAGACATGCCAGGGGACTCTGATCAGTTTGACTGCCAGGTATATTCGTTATCTTGTGAAGTAGCATAGAATCACAGAATCATAGAATGGTTTGAACAAAGTGCCAGCACTATTAAGTCCCCAAAACTGCTGTTCACAAAATTACTAAGCCATTACTCTGTAAAATAATGCGACAGGGGTACTAAAGGAGAAACACTAACATGCTGTCATTTATGACTGCTTTTTATCATTGATACTGTATCCTTGAGAGACCTCCTGGTGCCATTTTTCTTGCAGTACAATATGGAGTCTCTTTTTTGTTATCTTGGGTGCACTGGGTTTTTCTCCAGACCTTTCATGTCACTGTCAGTTAAACTGAATAGTATTAAAATTTATATTCTCTGGTCTACAGAAGTTGCAGTCTTGGAGGCTTTTCCAGACTAAATCTGAAGGAGTTTAAAAATGTTGAAAGCTGCCTAGTTGTTAAATTTGTTTATTTTGTCTGGTTTGAAATTTTTGAAGTTCTTTTGTTTACTTCTCCTATTGGATACTTTATGATACAGCTTTTAGCTGGCTACTTTTGGCAGTGGATCAGTCTGTTCATGTACTATCAATGTGATTTTTAGGTATGTTTTTAGAATTTTTGTTACATGGTATTGTAATAGGCCTATTACAGTCTCATGAGAACTATTCCAGTTGGTCCGCATGCTGGACAGAAATCGGAATCTCAGTCCCCAGGACTGTAACACACTAAAGTGAAAATTTATGACCAGCCCTGTGGAAATGTGCCTTAATTTCCTGTATTAGAGTGTCTGTCTTAAATGGACATCTTCATAGTTTTAAATTGTTTTCTGAATGTGGCCAACGGTCAAGTTTAAGTAGGCTTTAGATAAAATCAGGTTATTACAAAGCTGAATTACATTGAAAGATGAACCGATTGTACTAGAACTTTTTTTCTCATTGAGTACTTTATAATCCTTGCCTGTGAAGAGTTTGTATATATATCATTGTAGCAAAGGCACAATGCAGAACACGCATTCTGCAAATGCAGGAACGTAGACCAAAATGGTTTTTTTATAAGGTGTTTCCTGAGTCCTATACAAACAAAAATTTCTCAGTTCCATCTCTCCTGTTTTCCTTTTCACTTCTGCTCTTTCCAACTCTTCTTCTTCCATTCCCCCCTGCCATCTTTTTCTTCTAAGGATGCTTTTTGGAGGTGAACACGTTAGTGAGCTACACTGTCTCCAAAACAAACAAAAGAGGGTGGGGACATGATGAGAGGGAGGAGGACAGGGAAAAGATGCAGCTGCTCATTTTTAATTTTTGAAACTAGCCTTGAATTCTGTGGCATTTGCTTAAGCTTTATAATAAAAACTAGGGGCCCGACTGAAACACTGCATCTTTGTTTTACTGTGGTTGCCAACAAGAAAATGTTAAAATAGTAACAAATAGATTATTTGAATTCTTGTCAAACATAGTATCGACGGAAGATGTTTTGCCAGATAAGATTGCGTGAGTAGAGGGCTGCCACACCAGTGAAAGCTTGTGGAAAAGCAGCCAACCTCATCTGTTGTTTTTTATTCTGTTGTGCCAATGTCCAAGTCAGTAGAAGGCATGTCTGTTTATTTCACCTGCTAGGAAGTAGGAATCCCTATAACATTGGGTCCTGTAATTCCTTTCTATTGAACCTGCACAAGCAGTGTGCCCTCACAGCAAAGGTGGCCAACAGCATCGTGGGCTACATTAGGAAGAGCATTGCCAGCAGGTCAAGAGGGGTGATCCTGCCTCTCTACCCAGCCCTGGTAAGATACACCTGGACTGCTGGGTCCAGTTCTGTGCTCCCCAGTACAAGAGAGACATGGGCATACTGGAGTGAGTCCAGTGAAGGGCCATAAAGATGATTTGGATTGGGACTGTTCAGCCTGGAGAAGAGAAGACTCAGGGGATCTTATCTGTGTGTACAAATACCTTACGGAGTGGAAAGTAAAATAGACAGAGCCAGGCTTTTCTTGGCAGTGCCGAGCGACAGGACAAAAGGCAATGGCCACAAACTGAAACATGGGAATTTCCACCTGAACACAGGAAAACACTTTTTCCGCTGAGGGTGATTGAGCAGGAGAGGCTGCCCAGAGAGGGTGTGGAATCTCTGTCCTTGGAGATATTCAAAAGCTGATGGGACGGCACCCTGAGCAACTTGCTGTAGCTGACCCTGCTTGAGCAGGGGTTGGATTAGGTGATCTCTAGGGGTGCCTGCCAGCCTCAGTGAATCTACGATTCTTGTGTGCCTCTTACTTGCTATTTAACTGACATACCGGCTGATGTCAGATACCACTGAACAAGTTGTATGTTCTCACATATTTGTCTGAATGGTAACATTAATGAAATAATGTTATTAACACTAATAGGGAAAAACTTGTGGTTGAGGAACAAAGCTTGAAACAATGTGTGGAATGAAACGTGTTTGGGGCTTTGTTGCACAACTCTTCACATGTTAGTGAGCTCTTACCTACGTAAGTAGTCTCATTGACGTCAATAGGACTACTCCTATAAGTGTTCACCAGTGGAAGTAAGGGTTGCACAATGTGTCCTTGTCTGTAATGTACAAGTGTATGTAACACAGTATTTAATTATCACTTCAAACCTCTTTTACTTCAGTGGCATATTCATTTAAATATCTCAAATTATACTGCTTTTCCTAGGCCACATTTTACTGACATGGAGATATCATTACATCCATCACCATAAAATTGAGCAGAGATAGCATCTCTGAAAAATCATCTTTCCGTCTGTTCATTTATACAGCTGAAAAAAAAGGACGGCAGAAAAAGAAAATAATTCTCTTCTATTATTGTGTTTTAAATAAATTAGAGCTTCTGACTTTTTTCTGACAATTTGATGGAGTCAGTGCTTTACTTTCAGTGCTTAATTAGTCTGAAGGTAGGCTTTCTTTTCCCTACAAAAGAATTAAGTAGAGGTTGTTTTTTATTTTAAATGTCAGTCAAAGTTTAATTTTGTATAGAGGCATCTTGTATCTATATTTCATAGTACTACCAAAGCGAAGGTAAAAAAGCAGTTTCCAAGATTAATTATGTGGTACTAACTTTTTGTATTTTAACTTTATTGCTAAAACTCCTGCTGTAGCACTTTTGGTAGGACTGAGGGAAGGCTACGTTGTACTCTGTAACATTCAAGTGATAAAGCCAGAATCTCCATCACAAAAACTGCTTTTTTTTTGAGACTTTTGGAAGCTTTTATTTTTTAAACTTCTTTTCTAGTTGCAAGTATTGAAATTTGGTCAAGGTGCTTGAGTTAGGTTGGAGACTTTTCTGAAACTACTGTAAGAGAGTGCATATGACTAGTTGGAGTTAAATCTCTGGAATTGTGAAATGCTGTAAGAATACAGTGTTATAATTTAGAAAAATGAGCCTATTCCACTTTGTAAAGAGGATAGATGTTACTCATTCAGACTAGTGGTACCTTTACAAAGATATGATCTCTAATGCTGAAAACTCTTTCAAGCTAATAGTTAAAATATGAAAAAAAATTAATTGCCGGAAGCTGAAATAAGAACAGTTGATAATAGAATTAGAATGTGATTTTTTTTTTTTTTTAATAGATATACCCATTTAGTACCCATTAGTAACCTGAAGAGATTAACTGGCAAACATGCTAAACTATTCTACAGCTCGAGTCCTTTACTTAAAATCAGATGTCTTTTTTTTTTAAAGATATACACTAGTCCAACCTTCAGTTTATTAGGCTTAATGTACAGGTAGCAGGTGATGGTGTGTGTATTAATCATTAGATCAGGATCTTGACAGTAGTTTCTATCTGTCCTAAAACAAATGAACCCATAAACATCATGGCTGAGCTTTAGATCAGGTAAGAATAGCACCTTGCAACTTGCTCCTTGCATCCTCCCTGAAGTTTTCCATTCATATACTTAGCAGGCTTGTGCAAAGCACAGTCACAGAGTCTGCAAAATACATAATGTAAACTAACAGACGTGTATTTTTCTATATGTTTTGTTTTAGTCATGATGTCTAGAAAAATGTTGGACTAGCATGGTTTGGTTTTGAAGAGCTTGCTTCCTGTGAACCAGATCAAGCCTTTCTGGATGCAGCTGTGTGAGGTTTCTTCTTAATAGAGCTTTTTAGTGAAAGATTTCTCTGGGTTTTGTACCTTCTCATTTTGTAAAGGATGTTGACTATTTTTCTTTAAGCCTCCTAAAAGTGAAGGTTGGAGGGGATTAAAAAAGTATGACAAATCCTTATCTGTGGTGCTGCAGATATGGTCCCAGTACTACCAAAGTAGAGAACCCTCAGGTGTCTGGTCCTGTTGGTAAGTTGCGTGTTACTGGACTATGTGTAGTTGTTATTTAAGAAGATTCCTGTGTTCTGGGAAACTGCCTTAACACATCTACTAATGTAAGTGTTAAGCTGAAGTGGGATGCTCCTTTCAAAAGGAAGAACATTCTCTGTGTCCTATTTAGTAAAATAACAGAGAGAGAGACTTGGCACAGGCATGTGGTATCCTTCAAAAGAGGTTTCATCATACTGGATCTTGTGTGTGGCATAAGTTCAGTAGCATTTTAGGGAACAGCACTCTAAGTATATGTTGGTAAGTATATTATATAGAATTTACAGAACTTTATTCATGGGAGTTCATTTGGAAAAATAAAACCAGCAGTAAAACTTTGGTAATAAAGACAACGGGACTATTCTTGAGCCAGAAGAGTTTACTCAAATAGGGAGCTACTCAGGGATCAGGTGTCAGGTGGGAGGAAGACATTACATCAGCTAGAAGGTATTATCAGAGAACTCATAAATCAAGAACTTTGTCCCAACACCTGTATTCAATGGAAGAGTTAAGGCATTCTTACCTTGTTTAATTGTTAGATTTTAAGTAATTTAATTTACAGCTGCGTGTGAATTTCCCAAGCGTTAGGTATGTGCAAGTCCTGAGTGACTTGGCATTTTTCATAATGAGTGACAAATGAACTGTATTTTGGTACTTGTCACTATTAAATTGAGTATTGCTGGTCAGGTGTATTTTGGGCAGAAGACAAGGTACCTGAGCTGTGTGTCTGTGCAAGAGAATAAAAAAGAGCAAATAATTATAACTCATACTGAGATGTTTCATACATGTTTACAAATATGTTTTTCCGTGCTTTAGTGTGATGCATTATTTTTAAATATGTTGATAATTATTTTTATCAGTAACCTTAAGATCGCACATGTCTTTCTCCTCAAACAAAGATTTGAAATTAATTTGATTACAATTTGCAACTCCTAAAGCATTTCTGTATTCCTTTTGTTAGCTTTTTGTTGAGTGTTAATTAAATCCCAAAATTTGGTACCATCATGCACTGGGAAGGAGAGTAAATCTTGTTAGAGACCCCTCAGAGTTACTCAAAAGTGCTAATTAGAACTGGAGAGAAGCTACTCCCAAATGGGGAAAGTAACATTCAGAGTTTTAAAAAGCCCCATACATCAAATAATGGGTGGTATTACAGTGTGACACTATATGTGCTGTGCAGGATTATGCCATTCAGAGACATTGAAGTGTGTATTGATACCCTATGAAAAAAGATTATTCAAATTAGGAACGCTCATTCACCCCGTTAAGCTTATGTATAAGTCCTATGGAAATGTTACAGGCCTTTTACCTCTAGTTGATGAAAACTGCTTCCATAAACACTCTTACGTAGCTTTTTGCGTTTTAACTTAATACTGAAACAGTGCTCAAAGCTGACAGTACTGTGCAGTTCTTGAGTGCTAGATTTTGGGAGACATAACCAGCTGACTATCTGTAGATGTCTAGAGCTCAAGCTTGCAAGATGCTGGTAATATCAGAAAAACTGCCACAGAAATTGGTGGAAAATAGAGGTGCTTACATCCATGTGTTGCTCAGAATCTAACATGTTCAGATGCAAAGGTACATCAAGGGCTTTTTCATCAGGAATAAGGGATTTGAATTACAGGATGAGGTGGTTATTGGTATTCTTTCTGTATGAACGCATTCCAGATCTGTTTGGCGAAGCTGGTCTTTATTGTCTCTGTCTAAAACTTAAGCAGTGCTGCTGGTGTCCTGGATGAAATGTTGCATCACGTACTGCTGGCTGCTGTAGCCACTGCATGAGTGACTGCACTTGATTGGGGGTGAAATTGTGATCTAAATGTATAGAGAGCTTGCAGTTTTATGCACTTACTAGAGATGGGCATAATTAAGCATTCATCTTTATACAAAGATTTGAAATGTTTAATGATAAAATTTATTATATGTGAAGCAAACATATATACCTTTGTATATACCAAAACCGACAGTGTAGTCTTTTTGTATACTGCATTATTGTTTTTCACTGCTAATACTGTGAACACCAGAGCTGTGTATAGTTTTTGTTCTAGCAATGCAGGTGGGAGTTGGAGGGGCAAAAAAAGTGAATGGAGCTGCTCACAGATGAGTTTGTGAATTAATTTTTCAAGAAAAGAAAAATGAAAAAGAGGTTTGACCATTCTGATTGCTTCTTGTTAGTGATTATACTTTTTACCAGACCAGTAGTGTCAGGTTTCACAAAGTTTGGGCACTTGGTTGCATTACATTCCTGTATACTTAAATGGATTAAGATAAAAAGTCTGACTTGAAAAGGATATTCCAAAACTGACTGTGCCTGTGGTTTTGAATCCTGATGCTTTGAACAAAGAAGGGCTTGATTTAATGGGATTAATGCTTAATCCAAATGAAGCAGTGTACACACATGCCTTGAATGCTTTTGAGAATAACTACAAATATCATTTATAAGTTTCTGTAGAAAGATACAGAGAGGTGAGCTTTGTATAAGAAAGAGATGGGGCAAGGCAGCTTTAAATAAAGGAGAGCACAGGCAAAGCTGTGTTCAAATTAGCTCTTCTGGATTAGTTTCAGATATTTTTAAGGGTTCTTTTTTTTTTGTCCAACTATATTTGTTTTCAAGTGCTGATTTTGAGGAAGTGTTCCACATCTCTCTCTGTCATTTTGATATTCCATATGAGAAGATTTATTTTAATATTATACATGCTTTTTACTTGCATCTGAGGTAAGGTTGTTTTTTGTTTCAGGTAGGATATTACCTGGAAAGTGTTTATCATCATTATTTAATTTTTTTTTTCTATCTTTCTTTTTTTTTTCACTTGCAGATTTTCTGTGTGGCACAATATATTGTTACCTACTTGGAGAAATTGTGACTTTGCCCATATTTGCTGTGATTCCATGGTCCCTTTAATTTCAGGGAAGAATTGTTTATTAAACCAAACAAGCCAATTTGTAGGATTTTTTTTGTTTAGTTTCTTTTTTTTTTAATTATATTTTTTATTTTTAAATGTTAACATGCAACATTTACAACATTTATAATTATTTCCTTTCATCTTTATTAATAGAACCTTTTTCGATACATAAAAATCTATCCAATTTCTTGTATTGACCAATGTATAACCTCACAATGTGTTTTCACAACATTGGATCCTGTATAACTGGGCGAAAGGTATGTCATATGCATCAAACACTGTTGCAAGGGTTTTCAGGAAAGCAATGACTGCAGTCTTTCAGAGTGTAGCTGTTCCAGTATTCTAGCTGAGCCTCAATAAGTATTAGGCTGGCTCATCGATTTTTATTCATTCTCCCCTGCCTTCCCATGCATCCCACAGCCTGGGAACCAGAAACTTTAGGTGAAAACTAAAATTCTTGCCTAATTATGAGATTTGATTAAGCTAGTGCTTTTAGAAAAAAGACCAAATATGATAACACTAATGAAAAAATTGCAAGAATTTCTAATGATGTGACTGACTCATGTTGCTAAATGGAACAGATTTTTAAACATAGCTCTAGGCTTCAATTCTTTCAGCTCATTCACAGTCAGTTCTGCTTTATACTGAGCTCAGTGAAGCTATTCTCAGAGGAGAGTGCAGTGTGACATGGATTACGAGTCAGAGAGTGGAGCCATTAATCGATTCATTACTACACAGGTTATCTAATATCTAAGAAGTGTTTTAAATTTTTTAGGCAGCGTAGAAAGCTGACAGCAAAAATCGAATTTTCAAGTGATTTTTGGCTTTCTTTTTTTTTTAAAGGAAGGCTATTGGAGGCTGGCTTAAAGGCAAGGAGTAATTACTGAAAGTTGATGTTTGAAGGAAGTCTTGTGTCTTAGTTTATTTTTGAATCCAGCTATGCTATATCTGGGATAATAAACAGTGCAAAGGAGCATTCTTACGTACTGGATTTTTTTTGGGGGGGTCTATACTGTTAAATTTTTAGAATGGTTCTTGGCAATGCATTGGGCAAAGCCAGCTAGTGAAGTCTCAGGCAGGTCCCGGGCATTGCTCTGGAGTAGGGTCAGGCCAGGGGCGGTTCCCAGCAGTCAATCGTCATGTACTCCCGTTCCAGTTTTCCCTCATCTTCATTGTTGGAGGTCAAGAGAGCTTAATAGTAGGGATGGAGGAAGTTATAAGTTTCAGGTTAGTGAACAGCCCTAGACATACTCAGTTTACTGGTGTAGACAAACCTACAATGTTGCCTTGCAGTACCATTACAATTTAAGCCAGTAAAGTGAGTTTCTAAGATGCTGACTTTGATATACTTTGTCACATCTGCTCAAAAAGCAGTTTCTCTCTTAAGACAGAAGTAATAGTGTTTTATAGTTTTTTTTTTTTTTTTAAAAGTTTTGATATCCAGTTGTTTTCCAAATAATATTTTGCTGGCATCTTAAGGAGACAGTGTTTACAGTTTCTGTCTCTCCTAAACCTTAACATAGACATTATGAGGATTGTGGTAATCAACAGGGTGAATATGAATACATTTATTACATGAATCCTCCTATTCTATAAGCTCTGTCCACTCGTATGCTTTATTCTTTATTGGTCATTCAAACATACATTTCATTTGGCAACTGTCTTCACTCACTTGAGGCTTCTTGAAAAATATTTGTGCCGGTGCCTGTAAAATGATCTGCTTGCATAGCATGCTCAGCTGCAATGAAAGTTCCCCAATTTAATCTCATCTTAATTAGTATATTTTTTTTTAGTGCTACAGATTTTCTTTCTGACTTACGAAGCTCTTGGTTTACTTACACTGGACAGTGGGAGATTGCCCTGTGAATTCAGTTGATCTCTTTCAGGGTTCTACCTGATGTTACCACTAATGAAATGTTGGAGTTGTTGAAACGAAAGCTTTACCAGTAGATGAAAAGGGGAATCCAGGCTTGGGCAGGTCAGGCAATCACTAAGTCAAGCAGCCTACAATACTCACACTGGATTTGTATGAGACACAGAAATACAGGTATATTGGAAGGTGGTGGTGGTGGGTTTTTGTTTTTGTTTGGCTTTTAGTATAAATGCCATCAAAAACAGTCAAAGTCCTAGTTATGCTTTTGAAGCCTGAATGATCTAGTCCTGGTACACTGTTGAAATAAATAAAAAGGAAAGATAGTTTCTTGTGGTGGTTCAGAATCTATGTGAATAACTATTCCTCTTTAAATAGCTCTACTAAACTTGCTAAATTAGCTTCAGATAAAGGTTTCTTTATTCTTTTCCCTTAGTGAAATGAAGCCTGTTTTCTAAGTATTAATCATAGAACCACTGAAAAGATAACTATTTGTTGAACCAGACTATCACAAAAGTTTGGCTTTCTACTTTATGTTGAAATTACTGGCCTGTGATATTCAGTAGCAATATTTGTATTTTCTATAGTTAGTTTACTAAAATAAGAAAGCGAAGAAATTCACCCATAATTCTGTCTTCAACTACATATATTTCTGCTATTAATTTCAGTGAAAAAGAAACTATTTCTCGTAGTTTGTGAAGGAAAAAAAAACCCCACCTGCAAACCACTCTTGCTCCATTGAAAGCCAAGGAGTTAAAAAAACCCGCAAACACTGCCACCAAAACAATCAAACCCCAACCACAAAACACAAAACCAAAATTTTGCTAGTGTCCTGGCATGAGCTGTGCCAGATCAGATGAACAGCTCGAGCCTCAGGCATATGCAAAGTGGAAAAACAGGGCTATTGTTTATTTGGTAGAGTGCCACTGATACATCAGTTTATAGAAATACTATAAGTAAATACAGTTGTTTCTTTTCTATCATTTGATTCACTCTTCCCATTCCTAACATCCCGGAATGAATTTCCTGGCAGAAAGATCATTCCCTTTGGCAGTAAAAAGGCCTTTCGCTGATCAAGGAATTGCCTCTTGGGTGGTGTTGGGGGGACAGGCTGTCTTCTGCCCTCTGCTTTGTATGGAGCTTTGCCAATTTTATATCATCCTACCCTATAATAAGTGAGATACACAAAAAACCCCTCCAATAAGGTGAAACACTTGCGTAAAACCCAGCATTTATTGAAATGCTGTATTTCCACTTACTGTTCAGACAGGAGTAGCCAAGAAATGGAAAAAATAAAACCAAACTAACCTTGATTAATGTTTTCCGTGTGTATGAGTGAACTTTTAAAAGCAGATTGCATGGCCAAAGAGAACATTTCAAATCAAGATCTACAAAGAGAACCTAAATGGGTGTGCTGGTCAGGAAGCGAGGAGCTGCTGAGCTAGCACAAGCAGTGGGCAGCCTGAGCTGTTTCTTTGCCTTTGGTGTGTTCAGAGGGAAATGAAAAAAGGAAGAGCTTATCTGATATGCGTGTGTCCTTTTGCACGATATTTTTATTATAACTTTCATTATTTAATCACAAGTCCAGAATGAATAGTTAATGTGTGCATAAAATACGGCAATAGCAAGTTGCACCAGAAAGATACCAGCACTGAAATGTGGCTTTATCACTTTAAAATAAGGATACAAGGGAGAAAGGTGGTTTGGGGTGGGGTGTGTGTGCGTTTAATTAAACAGGATATATGTATGAATCAGGAAGGCAAACTCCAATGCATAAATGGAATGAATGGACATTCAACCCAAATGCCAGATTCCTCCTTGAATTCCCAGAGGAATTAGGGTTGTTCTAGTCTTTCTGTGCTTTCTGGCCTGCTGCATGTTGGCCAGAGTTCAGCCCTCCCGAGTGATGGTCCCTTTTGGTAAGTGCCACAGCTCTGTCGGAGGACAGACAAGAGGCAAAGCTTTCTGGGCATGCATGAAAAGAAGCGAGGGGAGCTTTTGTTTGGGCTACTTGCAAGAAAGTGTATAGATCAAGACAGATCTGAATGTGTGCACTACTACCTTTTCCTTTGTTAGACACTGTTGAGGTATATACTTTATGCTCTATGCAAGAACTGATGAACAAAAATGAGAGTAGTTCTGGCATCACTGGAGGTGATGGGAAGCTCCCTGTTGTGGAGAGAGTGCTATGGAAATAGTAGACATGGACTACTGTCTGTACTAGTCTACAGGTCTAATAGTAGTAAGGGGAGAAGAAAGAAGTAGTGGAAAAATATTTCTAATGTGAATAGCCATAAAATAATTGTTTATGCACAGCTGTAAAACGCTCTTACATTCAAGCTTCTTTACAACGCTCTTTTGTCTTAATGTACATAAAACACAAAGCATTTAAGCTTCTTTTGAAAGGCTACTTTCTATTAATGTTAGATTTTCTTAATGTTACATTTGTGTTCATGCTGGTTTTGTTTGCGGTTTTTGTCTGTATGGCTGTAGCATGTATTTTTCAACAAAGTAGACTAAGAGTTAGGAGGACCAATAAGTCTGCTTTAATCTATGTAGAAAATAGATTTAAGTTACTGGTTTTAACTCTGCAAATGTAATTGTAAATCCTGTTCTACTTGCTCCTAGCTACAAATCTGACATTTAAAAACCACATCTGCACAGATACCTTCAGTGAAATAAAGGAGGGTAATTTAAAGATTCTTGTGGGATTTCTTATATCTGCTCCATAAATCACTTTTCCGTATAAGGTTAAAGCAGTTTTCACCCTGAGGTTGCTGAAATGGCAGGATATCTGGAATATATATTAAACTCATGACATGTAGGCTGAAGTCTTATTTCAAATTGGTATTTTGTTGAATTTTGATGTGTATATTGTGAAAAATACATCCCATAAAAGTTTGAATCAAGGAAGTATTTCCACTGCAGTCAAGGAATACAGACTGCATGCATAAGTAAGTTAAAGTTGTTTTCACTTAAAACACAAATCAAACCTTGTAGAATAATTGCTAATTTTACAAACTTTTCAGTTCCTAGTTTCTTACTGAAAGCAAAAAGTGTGTGTTTGTTTGCAGTCGAAAGGCAACCTGGAAGTGGCAGGCATTTTGTGACAAACCTGTATCAATCATTTTTCACCCAGAATGTAAAAAGCAGTTAAATTTTGATGATTTTCTGATGGTTAACTGATAAATCTTCAAAGTGCTATAGTTTTTCTGAATGGTTCTCCAAACATGTTTTCTTTCCACATTTTATGACTATGAAATTAGAAAGACATATTCTTTCAAGGCATTACATTTTTCTTAGTTGAACAAAGGTAGTGGGGTTTTGTTTGTTTTCCGTCTGCTTGTTGAGCATCTCCTGCTCTTACTGATGTAGGAAGAACCTTTTTTTCTTTGCTAATGAAAATGAGGATGCTCCCTTAGGTCTCTTCATTCAAATGATCCAGATCTGGAGATTCTTGCCTGTAAGTGGGAATGTTGTTATTTGAGACTCTGATATCCACCAGGAGCTGCCACCTCTGTGGATTAAGAGAAAGGGTATTTTAAACTAGGTTTGGACAGGTATAGCCTGTTGGGGGCTGATGTGGTGGGAATGATACGGTGTAGTTAGTGCAGGGAGTGTGGAGAGTGGTGTGTGTGGTTGGTGGTCTGCAGGTGGGAGTTGTTGGTTTTGGTATTGCTTCTTGAAGGCTTTCGTAGCAAACATTTGTAAGACACCTTAAAGGTTACAGTCATTGACTAGCATTTAAATTACACTGTAGCTGTTTTCAGCATATTCTGATACTGTGTGAAGCATAAAATGGGAAAAATTAATCTTATTTTATAGCATGAATACTCTCCAAAAGAGGTCAGTGGTGTTGGGAAGGGAGTTTCTCTTCTGCTGAGCCTCGTTTGTTTTCTGTGGTGAACTTACAATTACATTTATGGACACAAAACACAAAAGGAGAAGGTGTATTTTAGAATCACTACAGTGGTTGTTTCTCCTCTTCCCCTCAGATCTTATTAAGGCTTTTGTACTCAGGGTGCCCGCTCCCTTTGCAGCAGCCTGGAGCTCAGGCCCTTGGGACGGGTGCGCTTCTTTCCTGCCCTCCCTCGGAAAGCCTCAGCGCTCTTGGGTTCACATCTCTGTGGCCGGTGGTTTTGTTCGGGAGATTTGTGAAGAGTATGATCAGACTGTAATTTTATGAATTTGGGAATTTGTCTATGATTGTGTCAGGGATCTGAGATCCTGAGTTTTGCTTCTTTTTCTGAACTGTGCACTGGAGTTTTCTTTTTGTTGCAGGTATTGTAAAGGCCTTTCATCTACAATGAATTTTATTTTGATTACTGAACTACTAAGGCACTGGAAGCATGCATGTGAAAGCAGTTCATATTTCTAAAGTTACTTAAGTAACTCCAGTATTTAAAAATTTCACTTGATTTTGGTGCTGCATAATAGTTTTTGTTGCTTTTGCTGCCTCTTGCAATGAGAATGCTGACTTTGATGCTCTAGAAGAAATACCAGTTCACTTTCTTCTATCTCCTTCCACCCAGTTTCTGTATCAATACCTCACCTTGCATATCTTGGAAATAAGTAATTTTAGAGTCATACTCATAGTCATAAATTCCTTCCTGGCCATTTCTCCCAGGGAATGTTTATGTGTACTCCTGTAGGGGATTTTTTGTACACAGTATCTTGCATGGATATGCTTTGCTTCTACTATTTTTGATATGACAGCTTATTTTTTTTGATTGGATGTTGTTCTGTCTGGGATTAGACAATTTAAATAGGCATGTATTCAATCAGCATGTTAAGCAAAAGGATATTGATTGTTGCTGGCATCAGGGTATTGTTTCATACGAGGAATTTCATACCAATAGTGTAATCAATTAATATTCTCTCTTTCAGGTTTAACGGATGAAAAAGTGAAGGCCTATCTTTCTCTTCACCCCCAGGTACTGGATGAGTTTGTGTCGGAAAGTGTAAGTGCGGAAACTGTGGAAAAATGGCTGAAAAGGAAAAATAACAGGCAGGAAGGTAAGTCCTTTTTATTTGAGATTAATATTTAGCTTTGAACAGCTCAGTTCTTATTTTTAGATTTTAAAGGGAAACCTAGTTTTGGTAAAACTTGATTGTTATAATTTTTATGTCTGGGTTCCACCATTTTTTGAAAGGCAAAGGAAGGGAACAAGTTTTTAAAATTTTTTCAAACTTTTGGCGTTTCTATTTTGGAATATACTGGTATTCATTTTGGAGGTTTAGTTTACACATTTTGAGTTGCAAATACTATTCCACCAGCCCGTAATATCTGTTACATTAGTGGATGTTTGGAGAACATAATTTGATCTTCTTGGATCTAAAATTGGTAAGTTTTGAATTAAGATTCTGCAGTATGTGCAGGATGTAAGCCTCAGTAAAATACTGGATATGCCATCTCAAATGTTCCTACTTGCAACATGTATTAAGTCAATTTTAGATATGAACGTTGACACAGAGGTTGTAAAGCAGTGTGTTGAATTCTGGAGGTATTTCTTTTGGGTTGCTTTAGGTGTAATCCCTCGCTTACTAGACCCAGAAAATTGTTCTTTACGAGTCGGCCTGGGTTGACAATGATCGTAAGTTTTGTAATGATCTTCAATTTTGTGAGATGTGTGAAAACACAAGATTTCTGCAATTCTAACAATGCTTTGGAATGTACTAGGTAAAATGCAAAAGAGGACATTACCAAGAAAGTGAGGAAAGAAACACTGATTTTACTCTTTGTGTTCATTGCTCTGTGGCTGACTGCTAAGGTGCTTGGGGTTTAAGTTCTGGTAATAATTCCCATTTTAAATAGAAGGGCTATTGCTACTTCCTACAAGATAACTGAGGGGTTTCTGCAGAATTATAGAAAAAGAAAATGGTGAGCAAGGGACAGAAAAGGCTGTATCGAGCCACAGTTTTGGTGCTGATGACTATGTATCTGATACTAAGGTGGTAGTACATTTTTCTTGGTATAACAAGGTTACCTAATGTCAAGAGTAGAGGTATGTAGCAATAGACCACCTGTTTACTACTTTCTTTGTGGTTTGCAAACTGCAGCACTGCAGGATGGCTATCGTTATAGTCCACAAATGCAATCAGAAAAACAGTGTTATGAATCAAGTTAGTAAGTCATGACGATGCTTTTTGTAGATGGAAGAGAAAAAATGTTTTGATGTTACTAGAAACCAGTACTACTGACTTTTAAGAGCTATATTCCTGTGAAAATGATGATTTTCTTTAAGATACTTAAAATCACGATAAGAAATCCTTGCTTGCTTGAAATACAGTTTATAGCCTGGGTCAAGGATCTTGATGCTAAAACTGAATGAACGCTTTGCGTAGCATTTCAGCTTCAAGAATCTTATATTCTAAGATGAATTTATTACCAGTTGCTCAAAGTTTCCCTTTTTTTGGGGGATGATCTGAAAATGCATTTTTGTGAAAGTGCTCATAAAATATTTTGAGCCAACTACAAAAGCAAAGTAACTGCTGACCATTGTCTTAGTGAAGTTTTAACATGAATAGCTGCAGTGGTGTGATTTGTCCATTGTTTTCTTAAACTTTAAAACTTCTATTTTGTGGCTAACTCTCCCCAAACTGTTGAATTAAGTGTCAAGCAATAGTTATGCTATTTTTATCATTCAGCTTTATATGTGTTATCATCAAGCGTGTCTTTCTGCCTTCCCTGCTACTTTCCTTTGCTGACAGTAATC
Source organism: Burhinus oedicnemus (assembly GCA_008921705.1). Taxonomy (NCBI): domain Eukaryota; kingdom Metazoa; phylum Chordata; class Aves; order Charadriiformes; family Burhinidae; genus Burhinus; species Burhinus oedicnemus. The sequence continues at coordinate 78,605 of VFFE01006202.1, forward strand.
TTTAATGTGACCATATTTATCACACTAGAAGACAGCTATGCAGATGTGGCTTTCTTATTGTTGGATTTTTAGATGAAAATAAGCAGAACCAGGTTTAAAACTACACTTAGCGAGTCAAAACAAATAATTTGAATGCATTTTGTTTATAGAATGACACAGATGCTGATTAGCCTTATTTGTGATTTTCTTCTAGAGAGATAAAGGCTATTGCCATATAAAATGTCTCTGATAACAAAACATCTTAATTTGTCAGAATGCAACCTTTTTAGGAAAGAAACTTGCTAGATGATTTATGCAGTTCACATTATGTACGTGCAAATCCTACTGCCTGAATAATGGTGGCAGTGAGAAATGAGGAGAAGATAGGATGGATTCTTTTGGTGTCAGCATGGATCTGTGGTGACTTAAATTGAATGTGTAGCCTAAGTCACTTTACATCAATAGGGGTATAATTTTCCCTCTATCTTTCTTGCTTTAGTGTAGCCTGCTTTACAAATGTTCACGTCGTGTAATGTGATACAGACAGAAAAATAAGCTTTGTTTTTATTAGAAAGTTGCCAGGCAGGTGAAATGCTGTTTTGAGATCTCTGGCTTAGTGTCTGTACTCTTGTATGTTGATGACGCAGAACAGTCATTAACCTATATGCAGAAATTGTGTCCTGCCTGATTTACAGGCATCCAGCTGTGTGGACTCTTTAGCCAGAAGTCAGTGGGCCTGCAGCCAGAGCAGTTTATCTGAATTTCTTCAGCATGAACATAAACTGAAATGTCTGATTTGGACTTAAATGAACCAAAATTTGTCTGTGACTGAGATTGACTGAATTAGTTACTTTAGATGGATTTTTTTTTTTTTTTTAACTGGAAGTATTAAAAAGGGAGGCAATCAGTAAATACTGCTGTGTTTAAGGTATAACTATATCCCAAAATAGCATGAGTTGTGTCATCAGTGTGTACCAGATAAATCTTGTATCTATCTCAGTAAATGTTAGATTGAAAGTTGCTTATGACAGGTTGATGGTGATCTACCTGGGATTATAAGGTTGGTTTTGGTTTTATTTTAATATATTGGAGAAAACCTGGAAAGGTAGCACTGCGAAGGAATGCTGCTTATACTGATATTTGGGTATTCACTGCAACTTTTTGAACCCTGAGTATTATCTATCAATAAGATACATGCTCAAGACACAGCCAGGCCTTGTATTGTTGCACACAGCATTTCCAAGCAACTCTATTTGTAATAAACCAACACTTGATTTTTACGTTTTCCTTATCCAGATCATGGCTGAGTTAGGCAGGACTCTGAAATTGGAGCACGAACTGGACTGCTTCTCATGCAGTATTTTTGATTGGTTTTTGCACGTGAAATTTAGCTACCTAAGAGGGTGTCTTGATTAAAGAAACTTATTAGATATTTTGGGGTTCATTTGAACTCTTCTTCAAAGTTGTTTATGTACTAGCTATGGAAGCAACTTGTTTACAGATTAAGCCTACTACTTGTAGTTTGAGGTCTAGTCTGTACTTCATGCATTATGGCCTCATGGGGCGATTTAGGAAGTTTATAGATCAGAAAAACGTCTTCATATAGACACAGTAATAAGTGCTTGTGTTTGTATATCTAATCTGACTTGAGGTGCTGGTGTAAGTTATGTCAATAGGATACATGATCTTGCTTTAAAGATTCATTAAAGGTACATCTTGACAGAAGGAGATGTTTTCAGTAGACTTTAAGAATTAATCTGCCAGAAGGAGATCTTTCCTTTTGCAGATGCCTAGATATAATACTCTCAGAACTGACAAGAATTCTTCCATTTATCCTCTTGCGTATCATTCAAGCAAAAGTAACAGATGATTGTAGCAAGAGCCATAAGATTATGAAGTTTTAGGCTCTGCTGGATAGATCCTTATCTCCCAACAAATTTATCAGAAAAATATTTAGGAACTTGAACTAAATTATATTACTCAAAACTTTACCGCCACAACAATAGGAAGAGGCTAAGCACATTGATTATAAGCCATATGTGTATCTTTTATGTTGCTGATACTGAATTTCACAGATCTCTTTCCTGTTTTCTTAATGACATTTTTATATAGGAAGAAAGGACAAACTGTACTGATGCATAATTTCTACACGGAAAGCTGCTTATATCACCTTTTACTCTGTGGGAGCAAAGTTATCACTTCCGTAAGGGGATGGCCCTCATGGTTTTAGGCAGCAGGGATCAGGCACAGAAGAAAAAGTTGTACTGATACCTGTGTGATGCAGCTGAAGGGACACAGCTTCCTGTCTTCCTCTTTCTCAGCAAATGCAAAGAGTATTGAACATCTCTGGACAAATCACAGCATTTAGAATTGGTTTCTTGGATGTTGTTCTACAAACAGAGGATATTCCAAATTTGTTGGGTTTGTGATTAAATTCAGTGTTCTCTTGGCAAGTATAGCTAAGGTTTCAAAACAATTGCAGTGAGTAGCAGGTTGGATTCAGATGTTCTTAATTTTATAAAAAAAAAAAATGATAAAAAAAAATCTTTTTGGTTTTGAATGGCCTATGCATATTTTTTTAGCCGAAGATTTAGTTGTTTTGAAAAACTGAACATATAATTCTCATGCTTTTCATAAGGGTAGGGAAGAGAGAGGAAAAACTTAATTTGAAACTAAATTATTGCTCTTCTTCCAAATTAGTAGTTCAGACATAGCTAGCAACATTATCGTTGTCAAATATGTGTGAAATAATGCAAATAAATGATTTTTAAGTCAGGTGTGAAGACAATTGTGAGTATTTGCTTACAGTGGTGGGAGAACCTAATAAACTAAAGAACTGTTTTGACCCAGCCCAATCTATGTTATTCTAACCAAACTTGATCAGGGATTGTAGCCAACAGATTTTCTACTGAAGGCATTGTAAATATCAGCTGAATATAAACCATGAAATTTCATTAATTATCTTATTTATGAATACATTAATCCCTCTTAATTTTCAAAAAATACTGGTAAGCCCTGCAATTTGTATGACCATAGTAAAGTATTTCCACTCTACAGGGAGAATGGATTACATTTGTTTGCTTGTCTTTGTGCTATGTCATTTAATTTTACATTTCTAGTCTTTTAGATGAGTTTATTCTAAGAAAAACATGATGATCTCTAGTATTGCTTCTCTTGGTAGGGCATTAAACTCTGATGTAGACATAGTTTCCCTTATAATTTAATTGGGTTTCTAAAATTACTACATTGCACAGGAATCTGTGTCCCCAGATCTGTCTCATTCTCAGATACTCCCAAAGCATTGCAGGGTTCTCCTTGAGCCTAAATGAAGACATCCCACATCATTGTATCTTCCAGCTGAATGGCCAGACCTCTATTGGGAAGAGTCTGATTGTGGAAGACAAAAATCTGCCTCCGCCCCTGTCCCCTCTGCCGTGTTTCTGTACAGCAACCTCCACAGAGTTCTGTCCTACTGGTTCTGGACCATTCTTTCTGATCCACACATTTGTTTTCTTGGCCGCTTCTCCCTCTCTCTGCAGAGTCTGGTTCATCAAAGTGCCCGATCATGTGCTTAATTATTGTTGAATCTGGACATGTTAACAATGTTAACGAATACATTATTTTCTTTTAGCAGCACTTGCCAAAACTATGTAAAGCTATGTATAGTGGTAACTTAAGATGCTTTGCTACCATACAAATGCTGTTATTAAATAATTCCTAAATACAATTTTTTGAATTTTTTTAAATGGAAAATTGTATCAAAAAAAAGTACACTCAGTACGCAGTATAACACTGATTATACACAGTCATATGTTACTGTCTGTTAAGTGCAGTGGACTTGCTGCATTTAAGGAAGTCAAAATTTCATTATTGACCTGTTTAAAAATAACAATAATTGTTTAATATAATGTTAGTGTGATATTACTGTAACATTTATTCAGGCTGTATAGTGCTCAAGAAATCATCACATAAATTTTCTTGGGCTTGGAGAAACAATAGGATTGATTGTCTTAGGGTCAGTCCAAGGTATTGCCATCCTAATACTAATATTTCCATTTACGAACTTCATAATGTAATACTATTCTGTAACCTGCTGTGCATTCAAGCAAGAAGAGAATGTGTTTTGTAATGTGACCAAAATATTGCTGCTTTAGAAACCCTAGCTTTAGCATTTGTTGATACTTCCTTACATGACTTTTTTAAACAGAAATAAGAAATTACTTTTTAAGTAATTTTACATATATTCTTTTATGGGCTGTTGACTTTCTGTTATGCTTTCCTGTATCTGTCAATTTACTGACAGTGTTAAGTGCTCTTCGATAGATACACTACTGCTAGTATGATGCAAATGATTAAGTGAGTGTATTTGGCTGTTTCAGTTAAAGGACGTCTGTGAACATTCAAAGTGCTTTTTCTTCTTTTTTATTTATCATTGCACAATAAATCAGAGTGTATTCATTGCTACTTTCATGTAATTACTGTAAGCAGTCTGGCTGACTGCAGTACAAAATGTAATTCTTCATTAGTCATTTAAATGCATGATTTTCTCATGGTGTGTCTCATTCTTGTGGTGTTTCTTGTGAAGCAAATATGAGAACTTTGTGTGGCTTCAGAATTTACATTAAGTCCTGATTCTGTCCTTTTTTTAGCTCAGCTGTTTTGCTTTTCACCCTTTGCCCCTTGCTTCCTACTGCGTGACTTAGAAATGGGCAAAGATGGCAATCAGATTTGGCGCACTGGATGGCTTTAAGTTTGGCAGAGGACTAGAAGCAGTCATCTCTGGATACGTTCATTCTAATAATTTTGAAAATCACTGTAGCTTCCCTTTGGTAGAAAATTGAGTAGACTTCCAGAGGAAAGACATCTGTATAAAATCCCTCACCCACACGTTCCTTTGGATCTTCCCGCTATGTATATCTACATACTTTAGCAGTACCGTTGATAGCTTTCAGTGAGCTAATTGAGCAGAGAAAGAAGAGTTCTGTGCAGGTTAGTTAAACATGTTTCTTTTTCTTACTTTATAGTCTGTACTGAGCTGAAAGTTTTGGTGACTAAAATGGTTCTGGAGCCTGAGCTAGTTTGTTTAAGCCTGATACCTTCTGTGGTCTTTAGACAAAGAAGTCTTTTTTATTTTTTAGTCTTTTTTTCCTGTACTAGGGAAGGTATAGGAGGAATAGGATCTGTGGCAAGAGACTTCATCATACCCAGACTTTGAGATTATGTACAGAGAGAGAATTTGTTTACTAGCCCTTTATGGCTAATACTAAACCAAAAATTGTGCTAAGCTGCATCATTAAAATGTAAGAAATAGTTCTGTGATCCAAAACAGATTGAAAATGGTTTGTTTTCTGGTGCTGCACTTCAAGATATTACGATATCAGCATAATGTGCTTAAAAGTTTGTTGCAGTCCTGTTAGAGAGAAAGGAGTGAGTTTTGGAGAGATGTTGATGTGTGGCTCTATTTAGGGAGCAGGTAAGTACTTAGATATTTATTGTTAAGCAATACTGCAGTACACATTTCTACAATAAATCATAGTTATTCCTTTATTTCCTCTTTTAAATAGGTAATTTGTTCCTGCTTTTTAAATTATGCTGTGTAGAGGAATGTTATTTGCACTTTGGCTAAGGTTGTTAAATAAGTGAAAGGATGGCTAACATGCATTTCCATAAGCAGCGATAGAATATATGAAAAGATGAATGTAAGCAGGAAGAGTGTATGTATGCGAAATATATGCAAGCCTGCTGCCAGAATTAAAAAGAAAAAAATGGAGCCTTTGCTTGGTATGTTAGTTTTTGAAGATCGTGCAGTTCCACACTGACTAATCAGAGGTAACTGTTGCATGTTGTAGCGTAGCAGATGAAGCATACTCAGAAGCTGGAGAGTATCACTGTTGTGATACTCCACAGCTTGCTGCTGTTCTGACATCTCCCCACCCTAGGCAAGAGGAACTGATATGGTGGCATGTTAATGACCTCCTTGATTTATAATTAGGCTGTCTTAATATTTCATTGATGTTGCAGACATGCTGTTTCATTCTGATACAGCCCTGCTGTGCTCGTGTTTGTGATATCCAAGCAGGCAACAACTACTTGCCAAAAAGCAAAAATGAATGTGGGAATGATTTGGGTAATGAGTGACTTGCACCATTGACACCATAGTAGTAGGTCTTAAATGCTTCTTGTTACCAAACCCCACTATTTATATATTTTGATGCCTTTCTTGGAATTTTTGTCTTGAAATAAGACAGAAAGGATGAATCCTCCAGTTCCATTCCACCCAGTACAAGTGGCATAATTGTTTGCCCTGTTCTTACTCTTCCCTCAGCATCTGCTAATGGCCAGTTGGAGACAAGATGTTGGGCTAGGTGGTCTTGTTGGTCTGAACCAATGTAACTATTATGATGCTGACAGCTGCTACTTTTCTGGGATAATATCCAGACTGATAAAAGTTGTCTTTGTTGTGAATGTTTTTCTTGGAAAAGTTGCAGTAATATCTGGGGGCTTGACTGCATAGACCCCATGTTCTCTGTCTATTTGGTAGAGTTCTTACTTTTCCACAGAGATAAAACTGATCGGTAGAGTGTGTGGAGTAGTTTACAGGTTGCCATTTTTCATGTATCTGGAAAGCTTATGTTAGTGTATTAGTATTTCAGAGACAGACAGATGAAGTGATGGCACTTCCCAGAGCTGTGGTAGACCTCTACATAGGAATGCTGTTTTCATCCAGATGATGAAAATGGCATGCATCTGTCACAGACAGAGAATAATTTTGGATCTGATTTCTGGGGAGACAGTTGTATTGTGCCATTGCTTCTAAAAACTTTTTTATCACCGAGTCATTTTGTGAAACAATCAGTATAATTGTCCAAGGTGAAATTGTTTCTTTCCTGTGTGTCCAGTTCATTGGTGTTTTTATTGTTTTGCCTGAGTTAATCAGAAGAGAGCCAGCTTAGAAGTGGATTTGTTTTTGCTGTGAAAATATCGAGGAGGAGTTAGTGAAAAAGTTTCACTAACTGTGACCTGTGAACTGTCAGGCTGTTTCTTTGGGCAGAAAAAAAGGTTAGATGAAAGGATATATAGGTCAGATAGATCAGGAATTGTTCTTAGGTACTGATAGTACAGAAGTATTGAGCAGTGGCCTCTCGGTAGGTAATACTGAAGTTTTGAGTGGTGATGATGTTTCTTTGTTCAGTATATGTCTTGATGTTGAAGCAGTTACTGATTTTGTTCTTGTTATTTGAATAGCTATCACTAGCAAACTCCAAATAACTGCAAAAATAAGCCCGCTACATTAGTTGAATATATTTCTGGATTGTTTTCTTCTAATTTGCTGAAGTATGTGAGAGTTTATTGTCTGAAATTTTTTTTGAGCGGGTCAGGTGAAAGAGGTGATTTTTCTGTTTTTCTGGAGCTCTCCTGCATATTTAGAATTGTTTAGATGGTCAGAGATTTGCAGAGGGTAATCCTTTAATGATGAGATGTTTGGCCTTAGGAGGTGCACGTCGCTGCTTGGTCTGAGTTCCTTCTTGAACTAATTATGTTAATCACATTATATCTAGAGCAATTATTTTCAACATGTACTTAAACTGATGTTTGTTGTGTCTTTGTTAGGCTTGAATTAAGAGTTTTTAAGGTGTGGGTTTTTTTTCTGTCTACTGAAAAATACTGCTTCTCCTTATTTATGAGCCTTGCGTCACTGAATCATTTTCCTGCCCTTACGTGCTAGCTGTATTAGAAAGTAAACAGACTGTGATTTTTGTCACTTTTCAATCTTTCAAGCAAATTGGGGCATGGAGCTTCTTTTAGTATCTCACTGAAAAAAAGGTTTCCCAGTTTTCTTGTTGTTTCTCATCAGTTTACATTTTGAACCTTTCCAGATTATCAATGTCTTCTATAAAGTGTTAGCAGTTTAAGAGGGGATAGTATTGCAATAATGGGTTCATCAGTATTGTATGCAATACAAAACCATTTCCCTCCCAGTACTCCTTAATGTTGTCTGGCTCTGCTGCTCTTTGTTTTCAGATTGTTTTGCTCCTGTATATGGGATCTTTGGTTTTAGAGTAAAAATAAAGCAAGCAAAAGAAAAAAAAAAATCTCACTAATTGATGGAGAAGCTCCATTCTGATCACATGTGGAGACTATGTACCCATGTAGCCAACATTTTTCAATAATGATTATTTATGGCAACGTAAGCTAACCTGTTTTACCTGCATTAAAATGGAGCAGGAACATTCCCATGGTCTGTGAGCTGAGAAAGCAATAAATAAGATCAAGGGAATAGTCATTAACTTTTATGGGACAGTAGCTTTTTAATCCAAGAATAACAGTGTTAACTTGGGAAATGTTAGCTAGACAAGGCTGTAATCCAACATTGACCAATAAGGATAAAAAGGCAAACTGTAAAATAACTGTATGTGTTGGCATTGCTTGTTCTGTCCATTAAATGAGACTTACATCTTTGATGAGAAGACGGTATGTGATCATGCAGTTTAATAGTCTGTTATGCTACATGTGCACAAAGAAAGGATGAGTTATTTATTCATAGGTTTTCTGTATGCCAGTAGTGAAAACTCAGTTCAGCAGAGTTCTTGATACCTTGTCCATGTATAATATATGTGTAAAAATTCTGCCATCTTTTTATCTCCCAGGAAGTACAGGAGGCCCTGAGGATGAGTGAAAATTCATCTTTTACTGTGGAGATGCCTAGTTGGGTATAAATGATAACGCCATACTCTGTAAATGGATGATTCTGTGTTTCTGTGGGTGGAAGTGAATAACGGTGTTTATCTTAACCTCATATTGCAGATTTTCAGCAGGAAGTTTACTTCTGAAACTGCTCTGTTGTCTTAAGACTTTGAATTCAGATTGTAAAGAGAGAAAAGTAAAGCACAGACATCAGTATATCCATAGTATGGGCTTAATGAAGACTATCAATTTTGAGTGTGTCATCCTATAGTGATTTAGCTAATGATGGTGGTAATTTAGTTACTTTATCCTTCAAAGTATCTATGATTAGATAGAGTTTTAGACTAGTTGTCCTGTGCTTATCTATCAGATTTAGTGCAGCTGATTCAAAGAGTGTACTTTTTCATGGTGAGTCACAGATACTCGCTTTATTTGTCCTAGTGGTCATTGGTAGGTCAAGTGCTTTGAAGAGGTAGCTTTGTCCAAAAATGACTTCTTCATACTATGCATAGTGAAATAAATCCTGGCAATTAACTTTCAACGATAGTATAATAAAGTCTTTTTTTTTTTTTTTTTTTTCATCTTTTATGAATGTATGTTAAATAACGTTTCCATTTCATTGAGCAAGAGAAAGGCCTAAGCATGACTTCATTCTCTTTACTGCTATACATTCCCTAACTTATTGCTTCAGGTGGCAATACTTGTTTAAGTATGTTATAGGAGGAAGATGTCTATTGCACATAAATGTACACTGCTACCTCTGTTTAACTGCCATAGATTTTTGTTGAAGAAAGACTTGTGTCACTAATATTACTCACGTACTTTGAAGATATTATTAAACATGTGGATGGAAGTTATTCTGTTCGAAGTGTGTACTCAAGTTTCAGATTAAAAAAAAAAATAAATCACAAAGCTTTGACATGAGCTTTCTTCAGTGACAGTCAAAGATACAGGTATTAAAGAAAAAAGTCCTCCTATAGATTACTAACTAAACTACAGAAATGCCTAGACAATTTTCACTACAGAGGTCATCAGTAGTCTGAAAGGGTATTTTTATAGGCTTGGTGGAAAAATGGATGCATACTAGGATGATAAAGTTTCAGGCATACTGAAAATTAAACCCAGATGTATAGAGACTTAAGAGATTCTCATAAAACTGAGTAGCTGAAGAATAAAGTAGCAGATAAAAATCAGTTCTGGCTGATCTTTGCCTCTGAGGCCAAGTTACATGGCAGAAGTCACATCTACAAGCTAAACTACTTTTCCCTCTCTCCCAAATAGAATGTTGCTTCCAAACTGGAATGGTGCTGTGCAGGTGCTAGTCCTCTCAATTGAGCCCAAGTGTTTTGGGGAAGTGCAAATTGGCAAGGTCCAAGCCATGCTGTAGTGCAAACAGTGAATCAAGTACTAGTGATGTTCAAGGCCGGTCTTCAGCCTTATATCCTCTGTTTATTTTAGGCCTAGCCTGAATTAGCTAATGCAGCTCAAGGAGAGGTGCTAGGAATATAGTGGAAAAATCAGCTGTTAGAGCTTAGCAACAAGTAGATAGTTCAGCCAAATGCAACCAAACAGGAAACGTCATTTAAGTCATTGGGGAAATTTGTGATTAATTTGAAGTTCAGATGCTCTATAGAGGTCGTGTTCTCAAGATACATAGAAGAACAAAGATGACCAGATGTGTAGAAGTCTATAATCTGTATTTCTGAAAGTCAGAAATACAAGTGAAAAAGGAAGTTTTTTCTTTTTTTAAACTTAAATCTTTTTGTTGATCCAATATGCGACAAGCTAACAGTTCTATCAGTACACCCGAGAGGGGCAATGAAATGTGAGGATTGTAGGAACCACTTAACCTGACTTTGCCTATGGAGAGTGTACTTGGATAACAGCACATTGAGTTTAATTATGTTTAATTATTTTAATCATTTAGACAATTTGAGTGAAACGGGTGAGTATTGATTATGGAACAGGAGGAGATTGTAGATTGTAATCTTCTCTGGGTCTGAGAGGTGTGGATGTTTTGTTTTTTGGGGTTTTTTTTCCCATGGAACACTTAAAGCTTAGCTGTAAGGAGGTATTGGGCGAAATTAAATGGGTTATAAAACTGGTGTCAACTGTTGTTGACTCAATAACAGGTATAAATTTTATTTGAAAGACTTGTCGTCTTTGAGCATCAGGACTGGAAAGGTAAAAAAGAATTAATTGTTTAAAGAATAATCTTTTCTCAACAAGAACGTGGAGTTCCTGTTCGTCATAAATTCCGTGAAGACATTTAGGACTATTGAACTAAATAGTTGATGTTTGAGGATGCTTGTTTAGTATCCATAGATCTCATGCTCTTTTGTAGGGGGTTTGTGGCGGAGGGAGGTTAGCACCGTCTGAAATTTTTGCACTGGCTAACGCATCTAGTTCAATTCAGCTACAAAAAGACACTCTGCTCCTGATAACACTATTAGCTCTTTATAAAGCCTACCTTGCTTGTTCTCTTTACACTGTTAGGACTTTTATGATGCTGCTACCAATCAGAGCAAAAGAACTATAGCAGAAGTTTAATGACTGTCATGAGGAAGACAGTTGGCAGATACACTTTTTTCATGACAGAAGAACTGAAGGGCACCCCGCGAAATGAATTGGCTACAGATTTGAAACAACAGGACGTCCCTTTTCAGGCAACCCATGCCTAAATTGTGAACTCATTAGCATAAGATATTTTAGATGTTAAAAATGTAAATGGGTTCAAAAAGTGATTAGACGCATTTCAAGGAAGAAATACTTCATCAAGAGCTGTTACATACTATGATCCTGATGCAGCCTCCAGCTGAGAAAATTCATAAGCATCTGATTGCTCTGAGGACATACTGGAGTAAGTATACTCTGTGCATCTATAGCCTGTGCTCTCTCTCCTTTTCGTATAGCATAATTTCTTCATACTTTTTCCATAATGACTAGCTGTTGTCATAGACAACGAACCCCAGTAGACGGACTGTTAGTTTACAAACTAGGGCCACTCTTCTGTGTGATTACACTTCTGCTGCCTCTCTAGGACTTATATACCATCCATTGTTGGAAGAGTGAGTCCAGTTGTCTCAATAACACATTTGAATATACTGGAAAAAAATTGTGTTTTTATATTGTAACACATTGTTTATGGATCTTTTTAGATAAGCCGCAAGAGGTCTTTTCAGTTGTAACGCTAAGGCATCTCTTAAACACTTTGGAGACAGCACCTTATCCAGACTTGTGTTGCTTAGCTGCAGTACTGAGATAATTATTTTATTCTCGTTTCCAACCTGCATTATGCAGAGATACCCATAAGTGATGATTGTGAGTCTTCTTTGACTTGCAGAAAAAGAGAAGTTTTATCTTTACCCAGTTGAAATTTCTGAGTAACGCTGAACATAGAATAACTTTCTTATGGTTTTTTAATGCAAAGGTAGAATGTTTTGTGTGCTGGTTTGGTTGTTCAGCGAACAGAAGGGAGCTCTTTTACAAGGTACTTGGTCCTCACCGCAAATTGCTACAGTTTTATTTCATTTGTCATTAAATAAGTATGGTGAGTGAAAAGGAAAGAGATGATTGCATTGATGAGGAACAAGGGTTAGAAGATTAATAAGACACAATGCAATAATACATGTGGGAGGAGGAATGTTTGTGAGTTTTCAAAGGATTTATAGTAATTGGGTGTTACAGTGGCATTAGGTTTTGGTGATTGGGGTGTGGAAGTGACAGCAGACTTGTTACAGTTACACTAATTCAATTTAAGTGGGTTCGTTATGAACACTCAGAAATATCTTTGTGCAGTGCATCAGGTATTTGTATAGCAATAGAGACATGTTTATTCCTGGGGTGTTGCTGGGCAGCAGTTGTAGATTTACTGTAGAATACTTGTGGAGGTGGTCTACCAAACAACTTTTAAAGATATTAACTACACAGTGACCCATCTTTTTTGAATCAGAGTTGTCATGACCCACATAGTGAATGCTTGTCTAGGACCGGAGAAGGTTATTTCAATTGAAATTTTTTAAATTACTGGAATATGCTCTTTTTGCATTGTATAACCTAGGAAGCCATGTCATTGTGACACTGCTGGCTTACCATCATGTATATATTTCACAGTATATCATATAAAAGTACTTTAGAAATAATCTGAATTTTCCCTATTGCCTGTTACTTTTCTTAAGCAAAATTTTAATTCTACAAATGATAGCGTGTTTTTACAGGCATGCAGTATTACCAGATTGCCTTTTCCAACTGTTCTTGGCCAAAAACATTTGTTATCCTCTGCTTTGCCAATATGCTTGTGTTCCTCAAAAGGCTTTCTTATCAGTAGTCATCAGTGACAGTAAATCTCTGATCCGTTTGAATGTTTGGGGTATATACTGTAGCAGCCAACTGTATATGCCAAGTACAGTGAAAATGGCATCATATAATATAGGAAAAGAGTATTACAAGCCTTTTCTCAAGTACTGTTTTTTTTCCATCAAAATCTGTTGGTTGTACTGATTAATAATGATTATTGGATTATGAATCAACATGGTTTAAGCAGGTCTGGCAAAACAATTTAGACTCTTCAAAATGTCTGGTGTTTCCATTCACAATAGATGACATGGAGCAGTATTGGAAAGTCACAGAAACATAGGAAATTCTCAGAAATACTGTTGTCTGACATGGTCCAGTCCAGCATGTTTTATTGATCATTTTCACAACTGAATACTGTTGAATGGACCACTGGCCCATTATGGCAGTTTTGTATTTCACAAATAAGTTTTTATGATATGAGAATGGATAAACTCAGATTTTGTAATATATACTACAACTGTATGTTTCGTCACATTTAAGCGTTGCCAAGATTGGCCTTTTGATATAGGGACATAAATAAGATGCTTTTAAACACACTTGGAAGAAACTCACCAAACCTCTGCTTTTTTTCTGGATGGTGTAGGTTATTTGGACTTTTTCTTTGCAGTGTGATAGTGGAGATGACCTTCCTGTTCACAGAAGCAGATGACTTCTCATCATTCTGGCCTTGTCATTTGTTAGTTTATGTAGCTGTCCATCATCTAATTATCTAGAGGTGCTTCTGGAGCACTTCTAGGAATATAGAAGTGCCCATAGAATCTAGAAGTACTTCTGGGATCAGCTGAAACAAATTCATTGGGCAGACTTCTGATTTTTTAACAGAGCCAATTTTTCTTTTAGTAGGAACAATGAAAGAAGCAAAGCCATATACACAGAATCCTCAGGAATAAATGTCAGGTTAGAAGTTCAACTCTTGACTTCTTTTTTTTTTTCTTGTTGTGAATCTGTAGTTAGAGGGGGAGAAGGTGTTGGATTTAGCCTTTTTTCATTCTTAATAAATGTGCATAAGATCTTGGATAAATGTGTCTTAGTTCTTGAGTTGTTATACTTGTTTTTCTCTACTTTTTTGATGCATCATAAAATACACAGTAACAGCTTATTACAAATATACAGTATTTTCCCTGGAAGTTTTCTCAACTCCAGAATCCCTTAGTTGAGTTTTTGACGAGCTCCCTCTTCTACAGACTTAAGAAATGATTAGCTTTTTCAGAGTGATAGCCTCTACATAGACCTTCTCCTCAGGCATTGACATCAACAAGTGCTTAGGTCAGCATCAGCTTGTTTGTATTTTTACCTTATTTGCCTCATGATAAATGGGCAGAATAATGCCTGGTGTTCCTTAATTTCCTCTACCTCCCTAGGCTTGTCATTTCTTAAAAATATTTCTATTAATATATTTGTTTAGTTCTAAGATTATTGGGAGATACACAATTTTTAGTACATTTTCATCTCAAGGTCTTCCGTTTCTTTTTATATGTCACAGTGATGAAACAATTTCCTTTGGTTTCAAGATTCTTTGTCTCTTGATATGTCCAAATCCCTCAGACATGGTTGTCTTTGTTTCAGTGCTCTTTCTGAAGATGGATTTTCTTAAAGAGTGCAGAAATGGAGACACTTGTCTGAAGCCTTTTTTTTTGTACAGCAGTTGGATGAGATTTGTCTCAGAGCCAGGCAGTCAGGGGCTTTCTGACTCATAGCAAACTTCATTTAATAAAGCTTTGGTGAGTTCTGACTCTACTTTTACCTTTTAGAAAAGAAGCTTAGTAAGGGCCCCTGTCATTACTATTTTCATATCCTTGAGACTTCATCTGTATTTCTCAAAAGGCTAAGGAAAACTATTGCTGTGGTAAGTGGCAAGGACACACATTTCCATAAGAAGAATCAAGTAAAGGGAAAGCAGGTGTTTCTTCATTCTTACCAGCGCCCCACAAAACTGTATGTTACTCTTTTTGGGATATTTGCATCAGATACCACTTTGGGTTTTGAAAATGTTTTTAGAACGTGTCCATGATCCAAACCTGGTGGAGGAATCAGTGAAAACTGGCTTGGTAACTCTTGTGTTTCCTCGAGAAAACAGATTAGGAATCTAGAGAACAGTATTGAATATCTGTTCTGACCTTCCAGTAATCCTGTTACCATCTCTGTCTGACCTCTGCTTTGAAAATACCTCTGATTAGTTGCAAGAGAGATCATATTTGATTAAATATTTTTGCATTTGACATCTTTAATCTTCACAAATTTTCCTTTTAGTGGTTGCACAAAGTACATGTTGAGTTCCAAATACTGGCATCTGTATAGACAGGAAAAAAAAATAAATCACATAGCTCCAGTTAATTTCATGAATTCTACTAGAAAAGTCTAGGTTTATGCAAAAGTAGAATGTATTTTTTTCGGAGAAAAGATATCTAGATTTCCTTATATCCAACTGGAAGTGCCGCAGGAGAATACATGCTGAACAGCGATGCTTTTCTTTGAATTGATGATACAAAGGTCATTTTGTTTTGCTTCTAAAACACATCTAAATATGAAGTCTCTGTGACTTTGGCCAAAAAGATATTTTATGTGAAGAATAGTTGTGTTAAAGAAATTGTCAGTACCTAAGTATTTACTCCTGTCTTTCATACTGAATTAATATCTGAAGAACCCTCCTAGCTTGTTTATAAATCCTCACCTTATTGAGACCTTGTACAAATTCAGAATCTTATCAATTTTCCACTACTAGGTTTAGCATTTACTAGAAAAACTACTGCTCTGAAGATTAGTGTTTCAAAGACATTGTGGCATAGTACATGACAAACTGAGCTGCTCTGCCAGTAGAGCAGCTTAGAAAACAGCTTACCTGCTTATCCCACTTACGCTTTTTGTAAACATCCTTGGCTAAGTTCCCAGTAAAGATAGGAATATGAAGCAGTTTTGTCTAGTGGTTTCTGTAGGGATGCCCTTATGTACTGAAGCTGGAGCCCTTTGGGGTAGCGTAGGACAGATAAGAAATGGACCAAAACAGGGGGAGTAGATACACTTGGATTAGAAAAAGGAGGAGTGGCTTCTGTAATGTATTGCTGATGGTGGGCTGAGAGACTCATCCCTTTCAGCTAATTAACACCTCATATATTCCAACAAATATGGAATATTTATTGTTGTTTTTCATTTTCTTGCTGGTTTTCATTTCCAGCTATTAGTAGACTGATCAAGTAGGATGTGACAGAGCCTTGATTTCTTTGGGTTTAAAGAAAACATAATTTCCAGAATATAACAAGTTGCAATTCAAGTAATAAGTACTATTTATATTAATATTATCTGTTAACTTAAACAGACAACCTAGAGTTTCTAAAAGAATGCCTGCAGTTATATGCTTGTTTTAAGATTATGGGAAATCCTTTTATATGTCAAATTAAAGGACACTATCGCTAAGTGATATATGGAACGAGAAATAAGTCTAGTGACTGATAATATTTTAGAGCAGAACTGAAGCATTTAATCAGAATTTTTTGCTTGTTTTGATAATTAAAAAATGATGTTTAGTAGAAGAACACAGGATTCTGTCATTGAAATAATTCTTTTTGAGTATTTGTTGTGCTGTGTTTTCTTTGGATCAAATTATGTACAATATGGTTATGACTAGCATTGACCAGGTGACAGATTAAATTGAAAGATTATTCTTCTTAGTCTTTAGGCTCTAAACAACCTCCCAATATATTGCTAACGTGAATGTGTCTTTGGGGACAGAACCCAGTCTTCACCACATGGCTGACTGCCAAGTCTTTCCACTGGAAAGCCAGCTATTGTTTTCCACTTTCTACTGCACAGTAGGGTGCATCCACCCCTTTACAGCATTCAGCCATAGCTTTTTATTTTACAGTAATCTTTTGTATTAGATATTCACAGGAATAAATTTTCTCTAGCCATGTAGGTCATATTTCTCCCAAGCCAAAGCTGAAACATAATAGACTCATTTCATTCCTAAAGTGTCTTTGTAAAATTTGTAGTCTCTAGCCAGGATTTTTCTTGGAAGTGGACACATTTTTACCCTGTGACTGATGCTGTAGGCATACCTCATGCAATTTCATTGCCATGCTATGGCAGGCATAGAAAAAAAAAAAATTGGGGAGCAGTTTTGCATTCCTTAACTATACCTGGAATTGTAATGGAAAAAGGAAGCAGTAAAGGTAATAATAAAATGTAAATCAGTAATTGGAATCACAAGCATGTTTCAGTATGAAGTTAGGGAATCTGCCATTGTGCTGTCAAAGTTGAGTTTCTCTCCATGCTTGTTTTCTTCTTGAGCTTTGGCCAAATAATTCAAACCCAGGAAGCTAACAATAATTCTGAATTTTTATCCCCCCTTTCCTTTGACTGTTCTTAAAATCTTCTCATCCAAAGAGTCAATCCTAAATTATTTAATTGTAGGATGGATCAACAGAAGCTGGTCAGTGGTATGAATTAGCTGTGTTTGTCTTGAATGTTAAAGCCTTTTGCTGCATATAGCACAGATATCTAAAACATACTAAAACTTCTTATTCTTTCCAGTAATGTGCTAGAGGAAACTAACAGAAATGAATGTTGATGTAGATCATCATACCCTTTAAATGGAAGAACCCGTTAAACCTAGACATCTCTGCAACTGCTACATTTCACTAAAGAGGATGTGTTTGTTTGTCTCCTGCCTGAAGGTAGCCATAATTGCATCTTTTTTAAAAATTAAATATGAAACTATTAGATATGAAGGAGCTTGTTGTGCTCAAAATAAAAATATTAACAGACATCTTAGCAAAGACAACTTTCAATGCCTCCTTAAGAGTTTTCGGAATCTCAGGCTTTTTTAGTAGGCACCAACTAGTCTTGAATAGCCCAGTCATTAAGAAACTGAGTCCTGTCTGCTCAAGCAGTATTCACTCAAGCCAGAACCTCTTGGTTCCAGGAAATAACTCTCTGGTCGATCTCAGCCTGCAGTGCCTGCCCTCAGCTTCCATCCCTGGGTGCGTATATCCAACCTTTCCCTTGCATTGGTCATTGTGCTTATGTAATTGTAGATTATCTCTACAGTTCACTGAGTTGCTGCAGCTGAAAACTGCCCCAAGGCAGTGGGGAGAGCACAAAGGTGGCAGCTCAAGCTTAAATTCGTTTTTGCTGGTGTGGTCCTGCACCCTGCAATTGCTGTCTAGATAGGTTCTGTTCTTCAGGAAGAAAACAGTTTCATATATTCTAATCTGAGATTTCATCAGTTGTAGTAGATTAAATAACAGGTGCACATTGGCAAAACATTGGATAAAGTTTGGGTAACAGATCCATCAAAAGAAAGAAGACATGCCATGCAGTTCTTTAAAATCTCGAAAAAATACAAGTTTTGAAATAATATACATCCCTCTTTGAATCATTTTCCATGTAGATATCAAAGCCAGGACTTTCCAAGAATGACGTTTTGGACTGGATAAAATATGGTCAGAGTGGACAGGGTGCTTACAGGAGTTAAACCTTAATGCAGATTGTAGTAACAAAAAATGCAAGAGAAGTGGTGTACATCTGAATAAATAAATCAGCACATATGGGAACTGATACATATTAGTTTGGAGTGAAAGCTGAATTTTCAGTGTGTTAGCTATCTCTTTATATAGTGAATCCATTTTGTCACATTTTGAAGGTGACAGGAATTTGCATCTTTTTCAAGTAAATTAGAATACTAACAGATACCACTTTACCAAGTTGAGACACTGCTGTGGCTAGAAGAAAGACAATAGAAAGTAAGACAAGCAATTACAAATCATACAATTCCTAAGTGATTTCTGTGTCGGCTAATAATTCAAGATGGTGAAGAAAACAGCACATAAAGCATCTCAGGTATCAAATAAGCCAGTCTGGCACAGAATTTAAGAGCAGTGACACGTGTGCTAGGGTGCATTTGGCTGACCTTTTGCTTATTTTGTGGGAACATCACCTCAGAGAGTAAGACTGAAATTTCTGTGGGGTTTATTTCTAGAGGAACTTCATTGTTACTTATTGTATATCATAGTATGAATTTTACTTCTATGTTTAAAGAAAAGTGAATGTAGCAAAACCAACAGGCTTTTTCCCTCTTAGCTGTCTTATAGATTGTCTAACTTGAAACCCTTTGTAAAGAATTCAGACTCAGAATGCATGGAGTAACTTGGAAGTGACCCTGGAAAATAAATTACTGTTTTATAGAGTTTTTCGTGCATTTCTTGTGTGCTTTTGTTTCATTTGGCATTATTTTTTTTATATACTAACTCATAAATGTGGGTTTATAACCGTTATTTGTACTTTTATGCTATTTTGAATCCTTCAGCTTTATTTGCAATATTACTGTCTTTTTTTGTTTAGTTAGTATTGTCTAATGAACTTATAAATACTTCATTCTACTAGAATTTTAATAATGCCATCTGTTCACTTGATGGAAAATGGCAAAGCACACTGAAGCAACTGCCCTTTTTTTTTCTTGACAGCTGTATTTTTAAAGCTTAAGATTTAAGTTTCCAGTTTTTTCTTTAACAGCAGCAGTGAACAATATTGCAAACAAAAGGATACATTTTTGTGCAAACCTTGCTTTACATGTATGATTTTCTTTAGATGTAGTTTGGTTTTTTTGATCAGTAATAAACAGTATTATTTTTTCTTTTTAGTAGAACTTGTTTTCTACCATGGCAGAAAGTAGAGTAATCCTAGAGAGGTCAGTAAAGTCCATCACAGTTATTAGCATCTGACGTCTGTGTCCAAGCTTTGTACTCATCCTGGCATCTTTGTCCCTCTCTCCCTGCATCTCCTCCCTTTGAAATTCTGCTTTGAAGCTCTTTTCTTTGGCTCTTCTTCCCACTTTCAGTCTGGCTTTATTTAATTATGTTAATGTTTGTCTTTTGAACCACCAGCTTGTTGTGTAGTTTTTAGGCTGTTCTCTTTGGTGTACTGTTTTGTAACTTACTCTCAATCCTGCAATTAGGTGTCAAAACAAGTAGCCTGATGTTTAGAAATGGTCAAGTCCCTAGTAGCTCCTGAATGACTTAGCGCTGCTGGCCGTTTATTGCTTGTGACAATCAGATGGCCTTCTATGTATGCCTATGTGGATGTGAGACCCAAATGGATTAACTAACGCAGCTCTGGTGTTCCTTAACTTGGTAGATACAGAATATAAAGGAAGTGTCTAAGGAGCACTTGCGTCATGGAGTTGTTTTTCCACAGTCCTCTTCCAGGTAGTCGGGTGGCACTTCCTTATGTAAGAAACTCATGTTGGTGTTGCCAGAACTATATGGCAGGCCTGATGAACAAAGTTGGGAAGAATGATGCTGTAACTGACAAAATACAAGATTCCTCAATCATGACTGTTTCAAAACTATTTTGAAGGCATGGGGAGAAGGGCCTTAGATTATGAATTACCCTTTTCATACTTGCAGGAATAGATTTCTCGCTTGGTTGCCTGCTCTCAGTGTGTGATCATTAGTAGTTCTCTTAGATTGACAATTTGGGAGATAGACACAGCTCCTTATCCCAGCAGGTGGCAACTTCAGCCATGCTGAAGAGGTACGGTTGACTCTGATTCCCTTTATTCCACCAACAGAAGTGGTGCTTCCACACTCTCTTACTGCTGTGTTAGATATAGTTTATTAGCTTCCCAGCTGATTTCTTTATATATTTCCTGAGTTCTTATTAGTATTTCAATTAATTTACCATCTGCATTGGATTTTGTTAGTTAAATAAAAAAGCACATGAAAGTAATTTTGTCTTGCATGAACACATCCAGTTTTTCATTCACTCTAAGCTTGTGCATCTGTATTTGCAGTTTTCTTTTCGATGTTTATGCAATATTTTTTTAACTTGTTCCTTGATATCTATCTGTCAGGTGGGCTGTGAGCAGAGAATTCCTTCTGAAACTGTCAGTGTAATCTGTTCTCTGTATGGGTGTGTGTCTGAGGCACGTTTGCCTTGCAGTGTCTAAAAATGGGATGTTTTCTGTCACCATGTCACCGAGTCTTTCTCATGTTCCTACCTGCAGAGGTACTGTGATTTACCTCCCTTGCTTATGGCTGAATGTTTCTATCAGTTAGATCCTTATGATGGGGCAACCACCTGTGCCTCATAGTACAGCCAGTCCTCTGTTTGAAGCCTGTGTCAAAGTTTCTGTACTTAAAGTTGGTATGCAGTACATTTGTTGGCGTAGTGTAGTGTGAGGATGTTCTGGATAGGTATATTCAGAAATGAGAAAATCATTAGTCCACTGAGGACTGCTGATTTTTGTGGAATCTCTTAGAGAATCACTGTGGATAAAAGGACTGGGTAATCTGGATGCTGATGTGCCAAGGTATTTAATGACCATAACTCCTGATGTATGTGGACTGTTAGGTGCCATGACTTTGCAATGTGTTCCAGTGCTGAAGTGTCTGATGTTGCCTGTCACAGTGTGTCCTCAAGGTTTACACAAGACCAGTCGGAGGTATATAAACAGAGTTTCATTTGGAACATTTTTGTTTTCAGACAGGAACAACTGGTATGTGGCTCATTTTTTATGTTGCTTTTTAGTAATCTCACTGTTCAACATTATAACCTTCATCAATTATTTCACACATTAAATCAGTGATTCATTACATAGTGCAGAGCGTTAAGATGATGCTATAGGGTCACCAGTGGCTGAGTCCCCACAACTTAGTGGATTATCATTCTCACATGAGCTGTGCTAAGTCGTCATGCCTACTTATAGTTGAGGTATTTAACTTCTTTCATTTCAAGGAATTGGGTGCATGACTGGTTTAGACATTTTTGGAAATCCTGGTTGCGTGTATTGCTGCCTGAAAACTTTTCTAAGTTTGGCCTAATATCTTTAATACTGTACCTGCTACTAGGGAGAGTTAAAATTTTGCATTTGTTGAAATGCCAGTATAAGAATACTGAACTCCACAACATGTCTTTTTTTTTTTTGTTGTTGTTGTACAGCAGCCAAGAAGTTTTTTTTCTTGTATAATTCCTGTAGATTATAATTATCTGTCATTATAAATCTTTTTATAGTAAAACTGTCTAGTTTAGAAATTCTGATGGTACTGTCATTATCTTTCATAGAGAGCTATCTATAATTTTGTAGTTACATATTCTGTTCCTTTACTCTCACTGAAGTTATAATTATTTTTTTTCTAATAGTCTCCTCCTTGCAAGCAAAATGTTTCACTCATGGTGGGGGTACTGATAAGTAGTAAATAGTTCAATCTTCTCTTGGTTTCAATCTGTTTATCGTGTTAGTGTAACATGTAATTTTTCAAAGACTACAAAGTCCTGAGTTATCTGCACATTGTTATTCTGTAACACTCAACACACAGTCACTGAGAGCTTGATATTGATTACAAAGAAATCAGCTGGAATATCCTGAAAGTAAAAAGGCTTCATTTGTAAATTTTATTCTGTCACTTTTTCTTCTTCAGTATTATCCAGATTAATTTGAACATTTTCTCAGTTTTCAATCTCCAGGGTAAAATAAATAAAATACATCTCTAATACAAGTGTACGTATGTTGTAGTTACAGTAGGGTTTCTTCAGAGGGATTGAAATGATTCCCCTGACGTAAACATGTTTCACACCGGATCACTACACCCTCCCATGTGGTAACCTATCATCTCAAGCTCTAATGATCCCTTACCCCTTGTTGACGTTAGCAAACTTTTCCTCTGGGGCATTTTCTTTTGTTTCTTTTGTCAGCTGGTCTAAAGAGAAGAAAACTGCTCAGTCTTGATTTTTCTGCAGATGTTGAGGATTTTACTGCAAAGTTCAGGAACATGACATTTGTTCTCAATGTAGTCAGAGACACAGAAACAAGAAAATCAGGCAGGCTGCAAAGCTTCTTGTTCTACTTTAGGTTCTTTGTGGCAGATAAACACTGGAATCTGAAAATTTTAAACAACTTCATAAGAGTGTGATTGCTAACAATTTTATTACATGGACATGTTTTTCCCTAAAAAACCCCCCAAACAAACAAACAATAAACAAAACAAAAACAAACAAACAAACAGAAAAACCCTTTATGTTTCTAAACAGAAGGAGGTGAGAATTCAGTAAACAAAAAGCTAGGGATGAGAACAAAATGGAAGGAATTAAAGGGAAAAAGTGTAGTAAAAATGTTGGTATCTGATGTTCTTTTCCCCCAAGGTAAGTGTAAGATTACATTTTTTCCCAACAAGTATAAGATTATTATATTCTTTTGCTGTCGCTGAGCCATATACAGTATTTCCTACTCCAGAAGCTAAGAACATGGTGAAATTTCTTGGCTTCTTTGGGCCAACAAACCTTTGAAGCCTCACTCCATGCCAGGGATGGAACTGCATGGCGCTGAGCTGTGTGCACTCTGTGATCCTGTCCCTTGCCTCATAGGGCTGAGAGTGGAGGATGGACTGTATACAGATATTGGGGAAGGAAGAGGAAGTGCCTTTCCTTGAAATCCTCCAGACATCTTCTCAGTGAGGGAGAGGTATTCATGGACTAGGAATGAACAAACCAAACCCAAGAGGCCCAGCAGGGTCCAAAGAGTATGCATAATCCTATATGTTTTTAAAATAACCAAATGTCTTGCAATGGACAAGATCCAACGTGGCTTTCTTGGGTTGTTGGAGCTTTGTAGGATCTACTTCGAGTACTGTTCTCTTATAATGATCTCCTTCAGCCCTGTATCACTATATGCAACAGGAATGCCGTGACATTTAATACATAAAAGCATTTCTGGTTTCCAATGCATGCTGTAGCAGTTCTATTGCTTTCAATGGAATTGCTTAAGGTATATGTCTGAGTAGTAGTTGAGCCAACAGCAATGTAATTTTTTCCTTCTTATTGAAAACACCTGCTGAACACAATAAAACTTCAACCTTTGTGCAGTTATATTTGAAACACATTCAAAAGTGAAGGAACACCTCTATTCAGTAGTGAGAGAACAGCTTAGGAGTGTTAATGCTGTTTTTGAAATACAGCAATTGCAGTAAACTTTAAGGATATGTTATACTCGGCAACCAGCAGGATTCTGGGACCAAAAAATAGGAGAAAATCAAGTTTGATTTAACATGAGTGATACTGAAATTGTACTGGATGAGAGACTTCCTTCACCAAACATGTTTGCAAGACCTGTAATCAATTTTAAAGAAAGCTGCCTACAACAGCTAGTGCAGTGGATGCCAAACAGAATTTGAGTGTCAGGCAAGAAAAATGGTAGATATAGGCAAAAAGGTATAGCTGTAAACTGGTAAGGGTGAAAAAATTATAAGTTGATATACATGCTCTTCAGCCTATTGTCTAGTGGCTTTATTCCGGTAATAAGCAACAATGATTTGCAGCTTGTTGACTGATAAGATAGATGAGCTAACCAATTTAACACTCTCTTCGTTCAACAGTCATGTTGAATAGGATATGATGTCATAGGCTAATTACCATAAAACAGAACTGTAGACTTTCTTGGTGAAAGTACATTCCTGTACTTGGTGAGTTTTCTTCCTGATGGTCAGAGACCAGGTTCCAACATGATTTTGCTGAGGTGTATTCAACTTGAGAGACTTCTACAGAATTATATGAAACCTTTAGCTGATGTGGGGAAGATACCATTTCACAGGTTCAGAGGCATATCCATCATCCTGCTATTTAAACAGAAGTGAGAAGGTAAGTCTGTGTTAATTATAAAGCAACTTTCTTGGTCATAATTTTGTGGAAGTACCCTGCTTAGATTAGCCTAAATTGCCACATCAAGTATACAGTTGAGAATTTTTTGTCCATGGATATGGAAGGTGTGGAGCTACTATCAGTATGCTTTGTACCGCTAAGCAATTTCAGAAACAAGAGCAAAATCTGGATCTTCCTTATGCCTTGCTATTCTCACAAGGGCTGATGATACTTTCAGATAGTCCATTTTGGAAATTTTCTGATCAGAAAAGGTTGTCCTGCAAAATTGCTCCAAATGTTTCATCAGTTTTGTGAAGGCTAAGACCACAGAAAACAATGAGCTTTCATACATTTGGGTGTCTCTAATGAAGTAAAATGCACTGTCTTCTGGCTTCTATTTTGTGTAGTGCCCTGTTTGCCTATATGCAAAGGAGCGTATAAAAATTTTAGGACACCTGGCAGACAATATGTTTCTCTGCTTACCATCTGCAATGAAGTCTTGGTTCAGGACTTATTTATTTTCTGATCCATGTTAATTTGTTGTTTAAGAAGAGGGAGAAATGAGCATCCTTTTTCAGGAACTTTTAAAAATGTGGATCTTACTATTGATGTAAAAAGCTAGAATTCATGTTTTGTCCTGCTTCAAGGAAAGAAATCTAGTGTGCCACTAGGGATCAATACTAATGAATATTCCCTTTTAGTGTCTAAGTCTATGTCTAAACAAACTGTCTAAGTTTGTTTTCTATGAAGTAACATTACAAGTGCTTCTGAATTGTGAAATAAATCCAGCCAGTTGAAGGTGGGAGAGCTGTTCAGGTGCTCTCAGTGAGACTGTGCATTAAGAAGCAAGAAGATTTTTGAATTATGGCTTTAGCATTTCTGTTATATATGTGTGACAGTTGCCACTTTAGGAAACTCACCCTCAGCTAAGGTGTCTTTGCGAGATCTTACAAATTCAGTGGGGGCATAAGCTGCCAGATGCAACGTATCTAAAATAAGGATGCAGAATGTCTCAAACAAGGATGCTAATTGCAATTAAAATAAACTGACCAACTCATCTGATGCCGTTCTACCACAGAAACAAATTAAACCTGGTAAACTTTATTTCACGGTGGTGAAATCAGTCTTCAACCAATCTACACTTATTGATGTGGAATTTCTATTCACGTGTAGGTGTATGACACTTCTCAAGGGGGAAAAAAAGCAGCAAAGATATTTATGCTGGTCTAATTGCATTCCAAACAACTTGTGTCTTATTAGCTGAAGAAAAAGGAGCCTAAGGCAAATTTTGAAAAGAAAAATTATTAGGTCAATCTGACATCTGCTGTGTGGGAAAACATTCCTTGAGAAAATGTGACTGTACAGCTATCTGGAATCTCATAAACAGAATTAATCCTAAGCATTTGTTTGCTGTCATCAACAACAATGGTGGACCAGCAGTAGTATTTAACTACAGAGAACAAAGAACAGCATAAGACCACGGAGAAAGTACAATATTGTTTTTCTGAAAGAGTTCCTGTGATAAAACTAACTAGGCATTAGTATTACTGTTTCTGTGATAAATGCGTCAGAATAACATATCTGAGATGTTGAAAGCTTGCTTTGCATTAAAGTTGTCTTTGTGACTACTCTGGCTTAGCATCTTGCAATTGTTGGAAGATCATTCACTTTTTTTTTTTTAAAGAAAAAAGCATGTGTAGAAATAAAAGTATGAAATGAGATTATTTTTTTAATGTGTAAAATAAAATCTGATTTTTTCCTATTAAGTGAATTATTACACAATTTAACTCCCCTTCACACAACACCCAAAAAAGAGAACCCTGAGCCAAACTAAACCTGGCCTCATGTATATTGTGCCAAACAGCAAACCTAGCCACATTTATGCTGTGCCAAATGCCAGACCTTTTGTGGAGGTTTTTTTCTGTCTGTTCCCTTTCTTGTTTTCTGCTTCTTCCTATCTTGCTTATCTTGGTTTAGTATGGAAGCTTTCCCAGATGGATGTTGTCTTTAATTACTATACCAATTATTATGCATATCTGTAGTGTGCTGTGCAGTTGTTAATTAGAATTGTACAGGTAGTAAAGCTGAGGTATTAAAGTCTGTTAAATTGTAATTTTGTTCTTAAAACCCAAATCTTATCATGGAACTCTTCTCATTCTTCCATGCCTCCTCCTGATGTCACTAACCTCTGAAGAGAGCTTTTTAAATAGAAATGTTTGCAAAGTTGTCAAGATAAAACCGAGTGTAACTTCGTTCCTGTGCTCTAGGATAGTTACCTTGTTTTGAAAGTTTAGAAAGTGAACCATTTTCTGCACGTTTAATGGGCTGAACCAGCTCACTGTGGGGTAGAAGAACATTATTGCTAGTGCAAGAGTTTTGGTCTGCAAACTTGGTGTATGGTGGTGGGGAATCCCTTGAAATTTAGTTCTGTTCCCCGCAGTTTCCTGTTTTCCCAGTTGTGGTATCAGTGCATGTTTATGCTCAAATTAACAAGAGAGTAACATAACGGAGTTTGTAACATCAGCTAAACCAGGGCATTCTGCTAGATTACTGGTGCGTGCCTAGTGCTTCTGGAGGATAAAATTACCTCTTGCTTGAATTGTGTGCTCTTCTGAGCTGCTCCCAGCACACTGCTGCTGACTACCTACCTCACTGTGCATCAGGCCAGATTAAGAATCGTGGTGTTAAAAATAAAGCTTGCAACAGCCTCGACTGAGCAGTACAGCCAAGTTAATATATGTGAGTACAGTGCTTTCTTTTCAAGAGTTCATTGCTTTCTTTTTGAAACTGTTAAGAACAATTTTGGCATATTTAGAGTTCCAGAACTGAATCATAGACGTTTCTTGTTCTACTCTGTGTTAATAATTATGTCAGGTATCACAAAAAATTAACATGATCCTTCTAAACTCCTACCAAAAAATGGGATTCAGAGGGTGACACTTATTCATGTATCATGGTTGACTGTATTTGATGTCTAAAGAAAAAGTGAACTCCAACTGAAAAGTCTCTAGTGTCTGCAGCGTTTGTATGATCTCTTTCACAAATACTTGCTTTCTCCCAGGGTGTTTATTTCCTGCAGTGCAGACACTGATAAGATACCCCTATCTGGCTGTTTTCCCATGCAATATGCTATAATAAATTGGGACCTTTATATTCAAGCACAGAATTTTTCTGTGAGATTTAACTCTATATCAAGCTGCTATTTATTGATGTACTCAATGTCTCTGAATTTATTTTAATGGTTGATCTGTTTGTTTAAAAGTCATATTTTACAGGGATGGAACTTGATTTACAAACAAGAGATTGGTGTGTTTGTACCTTTTAAACAAACAAGATTAATTATGCAGGGATGAAACAAGGAAAGCCAAGGCCTGCTTGGAATTAAATCTGGCAAGGGATGTCAAGGTCAACAGGAAGGGTTTCTTCAAGTACATCGGAGGCAAAAGGAAAACTAGGGAAAATGTGGGCCAGTTGTTGAATGAGACAGGGGCCGTGGTGATAGATGATGCAGAGAAGGTGGAGTTACTGAACGCCTTCTTTGCTTCAGTCTTTACTGCTCAGGCCAGCCCTCAGGAGTCCCAGACTTACAGGTAACAGAGAAAGTCTGGAGGAAGGAAGACTTTCCCTGGGTTCAGGAGGATCACATTGGAGATCAGTTAAGTAAACTGGATATCCACAAGTCCATGGGTCTTGATGGGATGCACCCGCAAGTGCTGAGGAGGCTGGCAGAAGTCATTGCTGGGCCGCTCTCCATCCTCTTTGAAAGGTCCTGGAGAACAGGCGAGGTGCCTGAGGACTGGAGGAAAGCCAATGTCACTCCAGTCTTCAAAAAGGGCAAGAAGGAAGACCCGGGAAACCACAGGCCAGTCAGCCTCACCTCCATCCCTGGAAAGGTGATGGAACAGCTCGTTCTGGGCGTCGTCTCAGAGCATCTGGAGGAAAAGAAGGGTATCAGAAGTAGCCAACATGGATTCACCAAGGGGAAGTCACATCTGACTAATCTGATAGCCTTCTACGATGGCGTGACTGGACAGATAGATGAGGGGAGGGCAGTGGATGTTGTCTACCTTGACTTCAGCAAGGCTTTCAACACCGTCTCCCACATCACCTTCGTAGGCAAGCTTTGGAAGTGTGGGTTAGATGAATGGACAGTGGGGTGGACTGAACACTGGCTGGCAGATAGAGCTCAGAGGGTTGTGGTTAGTGGCACAGAGTCTAGTTGGAGGTCTGTGACAAGTGGTGTTCCCCAGGGGTCACTACTGGGTCCAGTCCTGTTCAATATATTCATCAATGACCTGGATGAAGGGATAGAGTGTACCATTGGCAAGTTTGCTGATGACACAAAACTGGGAGGGGTGGCTGACACACCGGAAGGCTGTGCTGCCATTCAGCGTGACCTGGACAGGCTGGAGAGTTGGGCAGAGAGAAACCTCAGGAAGTTCAACAAGGGCAAGCGTAAGGTACTGCACTTGGGGAGGAGTAAGCCCCTGCACCAGTACAGGTTAGGGGCTGACCTGCTGGAAAGCAGCTCTGTGGAAAGGGACCTGGGAGTCCTGGTGGACAACAGGATGACCACGAGCAAGCAATGTGCCCTTGTGGCCAAGAAGGCCAATGGCATCCTGGGGTGCATCAAGAGGTGTGTGGCAAGCAGGTCGCGGGAGGTTATCCTCCCCCTCTACTCCACTCTTCTGAGGCCACACCTGGAGTCCTGTGTCCAATTCTGGGCTCCCCAGTTCAAGAAGGACAGGGAACTGCTGGAGAGGGTTCAGCAAAGGGCTACGAAGATGATTAGGAGACTAGAACATCTTTCTGATGAGCAAAGGCTGAGGGACTTGGGTCTTTTTAGTCTGGAGAAGAGAAGGCTGAGGGGGGATCTCATCAATGCTTATAAAAACTGAAAGGGAGGGTGCCGGGAGGATGGGACCAGTCTTTTTTCAGTGGTGCCCAGTGATAGGACAAGAGGTAATGGGCACAAACTTGACCATAGGAAGTTCCATCTAAACATGAGGAGGAGCTTCTTTACTTTGAGGGTGGCAGAGCACTGGAACAGGCTGCCCAGAGAGGTGGTGGAGTCTGCGACTCTGGAGACGTTCAAAGCCCGCCTGGACGCCATCCTGTGCAACCTGCTCTAGGTGTCCCTGCTCTGGTAGGGGCGTTGGACTAGATGATCTCCAGAGGTCCCTTCCAACCCCTGTGATTCTGTAATGACTTTTAAATAAACAGGAGTATGCAAATTGAGGGTATTTTTCATCAGCCCCCTGTTACTTTTATGTATTAACTAATCCTGTATTTTGGCTATTAAAATAATTTTTGGGAAAAGCTGCTGTTCCAATGATTTTCCTCACAGAAAGAAATCAAAAGTTTTTTTAATGTAATCACTATCTGCCCATTTTCATGTCTTGTACCCAGCAAAGTGGACCCAGTCCTGGACAGAGGCTTCATATGTTACCTTTATACAACTTCTTAATAAAAGAATGATTCCTTTATTATAAATAAAGGAATTAACAATGAATCACAAAGCAGGAGTGACACCTGTGTATCTCATGTCATACAAATTAAAGCATAGTGATATATATGTGTGGGAAGTTTCATGTTGTGTTGATGGCATTTGTAACATCTTGCTCAGACTACAAAATTGCCTTGGCAAGGATCTCCAAGAATAAGAAGTCATTAATTGCTCTTTCTGATATTGGAGTACTTAAATTTTTTTTTATGGTAGCTCAAACAGAGATTATGTAGACTTTAATACTGTGTGGCAAGATTTAGATTTGGTGCATCTATTTGTCCTCTGTCTATCATTGCAAATTTCAGTGGCAGTTATGTCTTGCAATCACGTGAAAGCCATAGGATTGTGATAGTAGTCATTTATACTACATACATTACGATAAGTTCGTTTTGTTCCAGTAGAGGGAGATAACTAGTATGATTTACCCATGCTTTTCAGCGTACACATACATTATTTGGGTAAGAGGATGCAGGGTTGAAGGTAATTTGAAAAATGAGTTTGGTTTTTTTTTTGCTGTTGTTGGGTTTTTTTTTTCTGTTTTTTTAGGGTATGAAGTGATTCAGGGTGCTAAAAGAACTGAGTAACTGAGAGGTGAAACAGCTGACAAAGTTAATACTGATAAATGCTGACTGCTTTACGTGGGGAAAGATGTTTCTAATTTTACATATACAGTAGTGGGCTCTTAATTAGTTGTTAGCGGTCTGGAGAGAGAGATATTGGTATTACAAAATATAAATGTTTGAAAATGTTAGCCCAATCCTGAGTAACCATCAAGAAACAGGTAAAATGATAGGAATTATTCCTTTCAAATAGGGACTGCTAAATCATTCCTGTGTCATTCTGTAAGTGTTTTAACTGAGCTGCAGTACTGCCTGTAGTTCTGGACTTCCCATCCTGGAATGATGCAGAGTGATAGAGAAGGTAGGAGTGGTGACAGTGCCCAGCAGTGCTGAGTGGCTTGGTTGGCACCAGCAGCAAGCCAGACCAGACTTCTCAAGCCAGGAAAGGTTTTGATGAGTTGTGAAGCAGAGGGGGGCTTAAGAGATTTGTAGAATCACAGGCTACATAGATAAAGTGAATAGAGGGCATCATATGAAATTCATAATGTGCAGAATCAAAATAAAATAGAGATAGTTTTTCTCATAACATGTATTTATTTAAACCGTGGAACTCAGAGAATGTTGTTAATGGTGGCTCAGGTTTAAAAAACGAACAAACAAAATCTAGCACACCTCTTATCCCCCAAAAGTATGAGGAAGAAAACCCCATCCTAGTCTTTTAAAGAGAAAAATATCACCACTGATTCAGTAAATGTTTTATCCATTGGTTACTGAAAACTGAGAGTATATTCCAGGGAAAGTGTCATTATGTCATCACTTGGTTTTCTGTCATTCACATCTTCTGTTCCTCACTGTCAGAAATCAGGTAGTAGGGGAAATGGATTTTTGAGTCTAGCTTTGGCTGTTCTTGTAACTGGTATGTACATTCATGTTGTCAAGGAAGATAACGCCACTGAACGTTACAGAGTATGTGGTATACATTGCATTGCAAACAGCACAACTACCTTAAATAGCTCAATTAAGTTTATGTCTGTTTTCTGCATGTGTAAATTACAGGTATATCATTTGATTGAGGGTAACAAGACTAATATTCACTCATAGTTGTGAAATATATTATTTTTTTTCGGTATCACTCAATTTTGAGGAGAAATCTATATGATTATCACAGAATCATAGAGTAGTTTGGGTTGGAAGGGACCTTAAAGATCATCTAGTTCCAACCCCCCTGCCATGGGCAAGGATACCTCCTACTAGACCTGGTTACTCAAAGCCCCATCCAACCTGGCCTTGAATATCTCCAGGGATGGGGCATCCACAACTTCCCTGGGAAACCTGTTCCAGTGTCTCACCACCCTTATCGTGAAGAATGTCTTCCTGATATCTAATGTGAATCTACCCTCTTCTAATTTGAAGCCATTATCCGTCATCCTATCACTACATGCCCTGGTAAAGAGTCCCTCCCCATCTTTCCTGTAGGCCCTGTTTAAGTACTGGAAGGTTGGTATAAGGTCTCCCCAGAGGCTTGTCTTCTCCAGGCTCAACAACCCCTACTCTCTCAGCCTGCCTTCATAGCAGAGGTGCTCTATTCCTCTGATCATCTTTGTGGCCCTCCTCTGGACCCGCTCCAACAGGTCCATGTCCTTCTTATGTTGGGGACCCCAGAGCTGGATGCAGTAGTCCAGGTGGGGTCTTGCGAGAGCAGAGTAGAGGGGCAGAATCACCTCCCTTGACCTGCTGGCCGTGCTTCTTTTGATGCAGCCCAGGATACAGTTGGCTTTCTGGGCTACGAGCACACATTGCTGGCTCATGTTGAGCTTCTCATCTACCAACACCCCCAAGTCCTTCTCCTCAGGGCTGCTCTCAATCCATTCTCCGCCCTGCTGGTATTTGTGCTTGGGATTGCCGTGACCCACATGCAAGACCTTGCACTTGGCCTTATTGAACTTCATGGAGTTCTCAAGCCTGTCCAGGTCCCTCTGGATGGCATCCCTTCCCTCCAGCGTGTCGACTACACCACACAACTTGGTGTTGTCAGCAAATTTGCTGAGTGTGCACTCAATCGCAACATCCATGTCACTGACAAAGATGTGAAACAGTGCCACTCCCAATATTGACCCCTGAGGAACTCCACTCGTCACTGGTTTCCACTTGGGCATTAAGCCATTAACCGCAATTCTTTGAGTGTGACCATCCAGCCAATTCCTTTTCCACTGAGTGGTCCATCCTTCACATCCATATCTCTCCAATTTAGAGACAAGGATGTCATGTGGGTCAGTGTCAAATGCTTTGCACAGGTCCAGGTAGATGATGTCAGTTGCTCTTCCCTTATCTGCCAATGCTGTAACCCCCTCATAGAAGGC
>VFFE01006213.1:10351-28419 GCA_008921705.1 Burhinus oedicnemus
CTCACCGCACGGAGAAGTCTCGCTGGCAGAGCTTAAGCGTTGGGCAGAGCCGTACCTGGACCCAGCCAGCTGTGGCGGCGTTTCTCACCTTTGTGCTGCACTTACGGCAGCTTGTTAGGGCAGGGGCTCCCCTCACCCCACACGGGGGCACGGACAAGGATGGTCTCGTGCACGGAGGGATGTATAAAGCCACTGTAATACAGCAAGGAAAAGCCCATGACTGGTGTCCTCTCACATCACAGCAGCTCCGCTCTCTTCTGCCCGCCAGCAGGTTTCACCTCCCGGCCTCTGCCACCACCTCCCTGGACACCTCCTCGCCCCCTGCCCAGGGAAGTGGCTGTTCCTTGGATGGCTCCACACGTCCCACACTCTCCACGCTCACCCTTCCCCGAGGCAGGCGAGAAGGATGAAGCCTTCCAGACCCAGATCTCCATCCTCGCCTCCCACCAGAGCCGGGACACCGGGCTCCGGCTGCCCCAGCTGAGACTGTGGATGGGTCTGAGCATGCCTTTGTCTATTGTCACACCGGAGCACTCTTTTTTCCTGCTAGAGCTCATCCTGCCTGTCCCCTTGAGGCACCGCTGCGGCCCCGTGGCTCGGCTCTCTCCACGCTGCCGCTGCTCTGCGTGCCAGGCAGATCTCCAGTGCTCGCATCAGGCTGCCAGAGCAGGGACTCCTGCTGGCAGGACAGGTCAGCACCTTCCTCCACGCCAGACATCGAGCAGGACCGCCCCGCCTCCATCTGAAGTGCCCTTTTTAGCTAGGTCCCACCAAGAGGCTCCCAAAAACCCATTTTCCTCCTCTCCTAAACTCCACAGAGTACCATGGAAGCCAGCATTCCCACTTTGCAAACTTCCCTGCCTGCTACACGACGGTCTTCCCCATTTCCAGTCCCAACAGCTTCTCACCTCCAGCGAGGACTGCGGGTCCCCTCTCCGTGCCCTCCCCGCAGCGCGGGGTGCCACCCCCCATCCCACGCAGGGCACCGGAGAGGGCTGCGGCAGCCTGGTCGTGGGGGAAGAGCTGGGACCACGACAGAGCAGCCTCTGACCCCAAGGACTGAGACACGGCTGCGGGAATACCGGCACCGCCAGAGCCCTGGAGATGCAGGGACTAAGCGGAGGAGGCTGAGACAGCTCTTCCTTCGTGCTGCAAGCGACAGGGACTGCAAAAAAAAAGAAAAAAGGAGTCAGAGACACGCTTCCCTTTAACAGCGCCTGCGTCTGCAGCACCTGATGTATTTCCGAGCTGTCGGGTGAGTCAGGCAGCTGACAGCAACTGAAAACGCAGCACAGAAGCCCAAGGAGTCACACACGCTCCGCTTGCACATGAAAAGTTACTGAGGTATTTTGAGCAGAGGTCGCAGGAGGGCGTCTGGTGAAATCTGTGGCTGATCCAAGATCGATCCTGCTGCTTCTGAGGACCTGTCTCCATCGGGAGAGACTGGACTGCAACTGCCAGTGGAAGGAAGAGCTCGGACGTGCGCAACAAGGAGGTGCAGAACTAATCCTCACCGGAAACGCAGAGGAAAACAAGCCCTTGGCCCTGAGTGAGGCTGACGGTGTGGACACGACCAAAATCCAGAGCTCAGCCAGGCTCCGCGTGACACAGGAGCGAGGGCTGCAAGACTCGCGGCTCGGCTGCGGCTCAGAAGCCGCCTGAAGCCGTTCATTCACTTTGCAGCCACTGCTGCCACTTGAGGGACACTGCTCCCTTTGGAGGCACGGTACAGAGACCCTGGGGCAGCTGCCAGCAGTAATATGTCGGGGAATAGACTGGAAAGCTGTTCAGGGAGGGCAAAGACAGGAGCCGCTGAGCAGAGCGGTGCTGAGGGAGCCGGGGAGCCTCACTCGGTGCCAGGAACTCAGGCCAAGTCTCCTGGCACGGGAG
Organism: Burhinus oedicnemus; assembly: GCA_008921705.1. NCBI lineage: Eukaryota > Metazoa > Chordata > Aves > Charadriiformes > Burhinidae > Burhinus > Burhinus oedicnemus. The sequence continues at coordinate 12,242 of VFFE01006213.1, forward strand.
AGCCAGGATCTCGGAGGCAAGGCAGGGATGAGCTGCTTAAGATGGGCCATCCCACCTCCCTGCCCGGGGAGCCTCCCCGCAGCACCCGCTGCCCACGTGCCCACGGCCCCAGGAAGACGCTGGGGAGGAGCGGTGCAGGGAAAGGCGCCTACGACCGCAGTCACAAGCGCATCCAGCTGCCACGTTGTAGGTTCCCTCTCCCCGTGCTAGGGGAGCGGAGACGATGCCAGCGGTGATTACTCCAAGCGCCTGTCTCCATGCCAACAGTCATTAAGAAGGTGCATTGGAAAAGCTAATATCGTCTACAATCTCAGGCGCCCAAGCGACAGGAGGGTGCTTTGCCATCGCTCTTCTGAGGACAGGGCTCCCGTCTCCACACTGAGGCACGAGCGTGCCCCACGCACTCTCACCCCACACGCTCCCGAGCCCCAAAGGAGTGGGTGATGTCAGCAAACAAGGGAGATGACATCAGGAGAGAAGGGAAACCGTGCTATGACTTGCAGAGGTTGAGACAGGGCACCCGGGAAGACTGCTGTGGACAGAAGGGAAGAGCTGAGCCCTCTGCACGAGGGGCCTCTCCCCGGGCTGCGGTTTTGGCCAGCCCGGGTTGGTAGGGCACGCCGCATCCACACCACCCGGCTGTCCTGCACACCTTGCACCGTCTCCGGGGGGTTCTGCGCGGCCAGGAGCCCCGGGACGGCGGGGCTGGCACAGGCTGGTGTCACGGAACCCTCACGGAGGGGGCTGCAGGGGTGCACAGGGCAGCAGAGCGGCTTGTGTGCCAGCAGCGAGGGGCGAGGGGCACAGCTGGGTGCAAAGAGAAAGCGGGGCCAAAGCCGCCTCCAGGATTAAACTACAGAAAGGAATAAACACACAGATCTACAGGCATACAGAGGTCTGCGTGTGACATGCACAGAAAGAAGAAAAGTCAAAATGGGACATGAGAGGGGAAAGGATGGAGAAGGAGAGGTGACCAAGGAGCAGAGGGAGGGAATCCAGCCCTCGCAAGCACAACCGCGCTGGAAAACATTGGATATTGCAAGCAAAGCATTGAGAAGCAAGCTGGGCTCAGCGTTCCACAAGCAGCAGGAAAAGGAGGCATTCACTCGGGTCTACAGCTTGTCCGATCTCTCCGACTCCCGATGCCATCTCCAGAGCCGTAAGAGAGCATCACAGCGCTCACGTGGAGACTAGCAGCAAAGAACAAGACATCACAGGCACTGGCAGTGTGGGACGGGAACCCCCCAGAGGAACAGTAACCACCTGGCAGGAATCACGCGCTCCCTCCTTCCCACGCCTCCGACAGCCCCCTGACAACAGCCTTCGCTCAGCTCGTGCACAAGCTGCCACCGTCAATTGCTCTGTACAAGAAAATTTGCTACAACAACAAAAAAAACAACCCAAAAAACAACACAACCCCCCAAAAAACCCCCAAACATCTGGAAGGGATGATCTGTGGTCTCTGTCTTCATCTAAAGAACAGGCTGAACAAACATGTCTCGGGCTTTGATTAGTCAAGGTGATGTTGCCTGAAGGAAAGCAGCGGACTAGGTCTTGATATCCAGCTTGACCTTTCTGGCTTTCTAAGGCCAGATTAAGTCTCAGGAGATCCACCTTTCCCACCCGCCCCAAGGACCGATCCTCTCCTCCTCAGATCTGGAAAGCTTGAAACAACCCGGAATCGCACCCCTCCAAGAGAAGTTTCTCTTTCACACATTGCAGAAATCCTCCCAACTGTTTTGAAAGTCAGGTGGTTGGTTTTTTTTAAGAACTTCTGAATAGAGAACTCTGATTCTATCAATCCTGTCTGATTTTTTGTGTTACTCTAGATCTTGACAGACGAGAGAGAAGGGGAAGTACCTCCAGTCTACACGGCACTAGGGTTCGCTTTAAAAACCTGCTCGAACCAAAGCAGTGACAGAAATTCAATCAAATCAAAGCAATCATTTCAATGCAGGAAAAGGGGCGCATGGACACTTATTTTTTGACTGATTCAATGAAGTGTGATTTTGCTTGGGTCAGCTGGTGCCCTGCCTTGCACTGAAATACTGACATTAGCTACAGAGAACACAGGCTGCACCTTGAGAAGACAATAAGCACAATAAAAAGGCGGCTGGGGGTGAAAGGCAGAGCAGCCCACTCCTTCGCTTCACCGCCAGGAGAGGGCCTGCAGCGAGCTTGCCTCTGGCACTCCAACCCAGTGGCTAAAATTAAAATACATTGAGCCAAGAAGCAGCCTCCGGTAGTCATTTAATAATGACTGCTTAAACCCCACGGTGCAGATAAATACACCTCTCCCTCCCCGTGGGCCATGCGGCGGCGAGACAAATCTCTGCAGGACACGTGCCTGCTGCAGCTCCTTCTCCCCCAGGGCTTCCAGCTCCGCTTCGCGCGCAGCCCAACGTCCTTCCCAAACACAGCTCCCCGGCGCACAGCCCCTGCGTGCCGGGACGGCAGCCTGGAAGACGGGCAGCACAGCCCACCCTCCCAGGCCAGAATGTCCCCAGCAGGGGAAGAGCACCGTGTCCCCTGTTCGTCACAAGCACTGGGATGGGACCAAGCCAAAGAGGCGTCTGAGGTTTGCTGGCAAGGCTCTTGTTTCAAGTTATCACAGCCCAAATCTTCCTCAGTTGAGAGAAAAACGCATTCCTGGGATCTGACTTCTTTGGTGGAAAGCTGTTCCCCCAGTCACGTGAACGACTGATTTCTAGGTTTTCTTTTTCTATTACATTTACACTAGAATTTCTAACGGCTGCTGATTTGCATCACGCAAGCCCTGCCAACTGCCCACAGCCTTTTCGTCCACCAAGCAAACGTTTCTGCAATTACCCTTTGTTTGCACAGCCTATTTAATGAGACGCCCGGAAGGCTCCGAGGATCTTTCCGCTGGCTCCTGTCCCCCCTGCCGACCACGTCACTGGTAAGGTTGCAGGATTCAGCCTCAGACGCCCGTTCAGCTGGCACTCAAAAAACCATCACAGCTCCAGTCTGCCCTGAAGGAAGAAGCAGACAAAGCTCGAGAAAGCAGCTATGTTGCTGCAGCTGATGTAGCCGGAGCTGGGCGGCTGCCGGCCACGCACCAGGGACAGCACAGACCTCCAAGTCTCACTGCTAGACCCACTCTGGTCCCCGCAAGAGTCTGCGGCACTGCCTAGCCTGCGCCCGCTGTGGGCTCCTCCTGCCCTGCAGCCTCCCTCCATCTTCATTCAGTCGACAGCATCCCCTAGCCTGCCAGGCTCCCGATCCCCCGGTGTCCCCCCGGCCCGAGCTCTTGTGAACCCACAACTGCCCCTTCCTCTCCCTCCTCCTGTGGAGTTTCACTGCAAAGGCGCCCCTCTGGTGCGAACTGGAGGGACGCTTCTGTACAGGGGAAATCCTCAGGGCTGCAGGGAGATCGCTGGCCTCCCCTTCTGTCTGTCCCCAGGGGCCACCTCCTCTTTCATCTCTGCATACGTGGTGGATGCACGACCCCCACTCCAGCCGGCCGGGCTCCTTGGCAAGCTCAGAGCACAAGCTCTGCACCAAATGCCACTTTGGATTAAAAGATCAGTGACATTTTCATACATGTACATATATATGGAAATTTGCTAGTTTAATTTATAAAAGGGCATATTCAAAGAACATTTGCTGAAGGCTTTCTCCAAAACATCTTTTACGAGCACCATTTTGTTCTGTCAGGCCAAGGAGCCTGCAGGTACGAAGGTGAAAACCTGCTAACAATGTCTTACTTTGGTTATAGGGATTTTTTATTTTTAAATTTTCCTCTCAAGTTTCTGTAAGATTTTACACTATTCAGAGTTTTAATTAGCAAAATGAGTATAATTGTGTAAACCTTACTGCATCTCTGTGTAACTTTAACACTCGATACACCAAATCCTGCCACACAAACGTGCTGAGCAACGAGCACGAGTCAGGAATCTGATCTTCTAATCAGAAGAGTCCACACTCTTAACAGGATCTGCCTTTGGCATCATCTCAATCAGAAAGGCGTTTTGTTACTTTATTGATAAGAAGAATATTCTCTCAACCTTGTAACTCAATCCTGAAAAGGGTTTCAGAGACATGCAGTTCAGCTATCAGCGATAAGCACCACAGAAACACCCAGAAGGAAATTAAGTATTGCTTAGATAGCATGCAATAAACATACAGGGCCATGACGTGAATTATGATAAAAACAAAAAAAAGAGATAGCGAGTGCTACATACTCACTGAACACTCTTCATCCTGGGCACCGAGTGGGTCAATCTCTGTGAAACGTGACTATATCCTTACAGACCATGATAGCGCATACACCTCAATTCTACTACTCCAGAACCGGGCATGTGCCTTCACAGCCGTCACATCAAAAGCCTAAGTGGAGACCCGACTCGTGCACAAGACGCATCACCCAGCTCCAGGCCAAGGACACTGCGCTCTGCTGAACAGGCCACGCTATCCAATACATGCTGGCAGCCTCTTCCAGCAAAAAGGAGCGGTAGCAGGCAGGGAAGGTGAGCGAAAATCCTTTTATAACTGAAATTGCCAGACAGATCTAGGAATTATGACAAAGGTCAAGGAGGAACAAACCTGTGAGTTTGGTTTTCCCAGTGAAGGCTGGGACAAGATCAAAATGGCAAGAAGGGAGTCAGGAAGACAACGGAGCACCAGGGAAGAGGGGGATCTTCTAATAATCACACACATGGCTGCAACCATGAGTCTCACGTTTCCTGCGAAGGAGGAACATGCAGAGCAAAAGGAGGAAGGCCAATTCCTATTTCACATTCTGCCTGTGAATTTACACATTCAGACCTGCCTGATCGCAGCCTGAGATTTTTCTCCCTATCCCTTGTGTTGGGATCAGAGCAGAACACATGGAAATGTGACTCGCGCACAAATCAACACAGCACTGTCAGTCTGCAGGTAGCCTTGTCCCCGTGAACTTGAGACAGGAACGAAAACAGGGAAAAAAAAAAAAAGCCTGAGAAAAGAATGGGAGAAGAAACCGGGTAAAAACCAGGTACACACATGCTTCCCTGGGAAGCAATGCAGTGTACTGCAATCAGAGATAGAACAGTGAACCGCAGCTCAAATGAACAGCTTGAACAGTTCAAAGTTCAGCTGCTGTGCAAATGTTATAATCTGCTCTCGTTGTCTGCAAACCGTCCAGTCCCAGCCAAAGTTCTGCTATGAACTAAGGGGAATGCGTGTTTTCAGTTGTATTCTTGAACAAAGAATCCTCCTGCTCATCACTGCAGAGCCAGAAATGTTATGGGCACATACACGGAAATACAGAATGTAACCCTTTTCTCCAGTTCTTAATCTGTCAAATGTCATTCCTTTGCTTTGACTTCATGTATTACGTGTGGCAGAGAGCTCTCTCTCTTGGAATGAATCAATCTTAAGGCACAGGTGGACAGATTCATTTTACTGACCTATTGCTACAAATGCTGACAACAATTATCAGCGCTTCTCAAGAAGTTATCTACTCATTTCATTAAATCTCAAACAGCATTCATGCCTTGACCTTCAATATCACCCTTTTTTTTAAGAAGAAAACTAAATTTACCAAGTCACGTAGACTTGAAATTTTTCTAATCATTTACTATTCAATTTCTGAAAAGGTGTTAAAGGGTTCACAAGTCCCATGTCAGTATTTTAGTCCGCTCAGCAGAAATGTGAACAATTGGCTGTATTGTTAGGGCCTGGTAACAAAATGCCTTGAAAAAACAGGGCTCTTTCCACAGGTACTTGTGGAAATGCAAAGATTCTGAGTCTGGATGTGTTACAGACTCCTTCCCCCATCCAGGGGAAACGACAAAGGGCGGGCTTCAAAAGCTTCCAGGCACCAGCACTGCAACTCCTGCGGAACAATGGGAGCTCGTGTCGGAGAGAAGACGCCGAGTGCTCCCAGGCAGTGGAGGCGGTCAATCATGGCTCCTGTGACTGGTGCACCGTGGAGGCAGAGGTGCTGATGAGGTCTTGAGGAAGGCTCTCGCGTGCTTCCTGCATCCGGCGCCGTGCCCTCTGGAAAGCCTCTACAACACAGCAGGTGACAGCAAGCCAGAATGCATCAGACAGACTCAGGGAAGGGGAGGGATGACTCTGTCCAGTGAACATCATCTCTCCTGGAGCAGGAGTCTCACTTCGTATTACTAAGTTCCACCAAGAAAGCACCTGGTCCTTGCAGCTCTCTTCACTTATTTCTAGCACTGTCTTTGCTCTGTGCAGGATGGAATCAGAGACAGAGCCTGTGCATCAGTGCCACAAGCTATGCTCAGTGCCAGGCAAGGCTGGGCAGCCCAGCCTAGGCTTTGCCCTCACAGAGGGGTTATCCCTCCTGCCTGCGGAGAGCTGATGCCTCCTGAAGTTTCCAGCTCAGATCAGAACATTTAACCTCTGCTATGGACTCAGAGAGCTCATGGGGGGAGTTGGGGGGAATTATCCCCACAATAATGGATTCTCCTGAAATATCCTACCCACTCTGAAAAAAAGGGGGCAAAAGTGAGTCAAAGGCTCGCAAGGGAGGATGACAGTGAATGTCCTACCCAAAACGTTGTAGACAGAGCTCTGCTGGCTGAAGCCTCCAAGCCGGTCCAGTACACTCTGCATGCGCTGCCTCAGGGCACTGGTTTCCAAAAAGGCTCTGCACAGAAGTACAGCAGGAGGTCAGGGCTGCCAAAACACAGCATACAAGATGGAGCTCGTACTCACTTTGCTGCACGCACTTAGACTGCTGCAGGCAGTAAAGCCGGAACGTGACGCTCCCTGTTGTCTCTGTGCGAAAACCAAAGCGGCTTAGACGCTCTCCCTGCAAAGATGGCACAAGTTAGAGTAACCATAGCCTGCAACCTGCTGCAGCAGGCTGACCCTAGCTAAAACAAGCATGCCCCACCAGGACCACGCACTCCTGTGGGCACAGTCTCTCCCTTTCACGCTGCACACAGAAAGTGAGGTCAGAAAGAAGGGCAGATGGTTCCAGGCTGGGCTGAGGGCAGGACCTAAACACTAGCAAGCTGGTAGTGCAGTGCTGGAGGAAGGTTTCAACAACTGCATTAGGACTCATTCCCACACAAAGCTGCTACTAAGATCAACTGGCTCATTACACCAGCAAGCACCTCTGCAGCTTGCTTAAGAACGTGAAATTTCTACCTGCCTCACATCGATTGGCTACTTGCTTTGGGAAACTGTTCCAGGCGCAGTACAGCCCAGATTCCTTACAAAAACACAGGAAGAAGTCTATAGCTGGTAACAAATGCTGACCTGACAGACACTCTCCAGACAGGGCCAGCACAGGCAGGGGTAAGTCAAGGCTTTGGTCCATGTTCACCCACTTCTCTAAGTTGCACGCACCTCAGAAGGCAGAGCGCTCTGCCTCAGCGTTTGCCCGTTCCTCTGTTCACAATCACAAGTCTCACAGAGGAGACACTTCTTTAATCAGAGGGACAGGGCCACCAGCTCACCCTTGTTCACATCTGGTTCAGGCTGTCCCCAGACATCTGAAGCCAAGAGCATAATCTACCATCTCCCAGCAAGAGCAATGCCCTGCAGCTGAGCCCACCTTGAAGGTTGATGGTATCCTGACGTAGGTTATGTCCTCCAGCTCAGGAGATCCACCAATGAAAAATCTCCGCAGCTCAGCGACTGTCCCCAGCTCCACAGGACGCCAGGTTGGGATGGTGAGCATGTGGAGACCTGACCCAGGACAACGAGACCAACAATCTATTCAGAGTCACAGAGCTGGATACCCACTGATGCACAGCAGGCTGGCAACGGAAACGCTGCATGGTATCTCTATAACATTTTCTCCCATGCAGTCACACAGCCAGCGTTGAAAGTATCGCCTGCCCACAAGGAGCATCTCCTTACTACATGTGGGTGTTGTGGCCCTCAAACTCCATGTGGGACAGAGTAGGCTACTGCTATGGTAAAGATGGATATGCAGCATCACCCCAGAGCTTCATCACACAAGATTTTGTGACAGAACCACCGAAGGAGCAAGGACAGAAACATACGATGTGTCTCAACAAGGCAGAATGGTGCAGCATGCATCAAATCCTTCTTTGCTGCCCCACAGACAGCTAAATATCCCCTTCAGTATGCAAAGCCTTCCCAGGACCAGCTGAATCCATTCCCAAGAGAACTACTCAACTCATTCTCCCAGACAATTAACATCACGCCCCAAGTATGTTTTACCTGGAGACGCTGGCAGCACCAAAGAACCGTATCCTTCAACGCGATACCTCTGCCAGAAATCCAGGGACAGGACCTCAAAGTAGAGAACAGGCCACTGAGGGAGACTGTCTGCAAGGAAGGGAAGCAGATCACAGCTTTGTGACGGAGACTATCATGGAGAAAAAAAAAACGCTAAACGCCCAACTCTGCTAGTAGGAAGTCCTTTCTGTATTTCTTCTACAATGACTAATCTAGACGTATGGGTGATTATTTCCCCCTGTAAAAGCAGAACCCTCAGATTTGAGGATGAAAACAGAATTATTGATAAAATGTTAAAAATTTAGGAAAATTCTTTGTTTTGAGAGCAAGTCCAAACTGGTTCCTCAATTATCTTTGAGCACAGAAGACAAGCTTTTTTGAATGATCTGATGCCAAACAGGGGAACCTTTTTATCTGACCTTTCCCCCCATTACTGGAGGATTATTAACTTGCATTCTCCTACAGGTCTCCAAGCTTTTCTTTTTTTCCACAGTGAAACAAACTCATTGGGTTTATTCTAGGCTGAAAATTCATTAGTGTTGGTTGAATACTCAAATCCAATGCGTACATTGGATTCAAGTGGCAAGACAGCCGCAGAGCTGTCCCTAGCAATTGCAATCCAAAGAGCAACGGGGTTGGTGAGGAAGCAGCAGTAGCGTAGTGAGGCAGCAGGAATAGGCAGCAGAGAAGCCCAGCTTAAAATAGAGCTGGAAGTTTCAAAGTGACATAAACTACACAAAGATTACACAGGTCACTGAGTGTGTCTACAGACGTAAGACTCAGGACAGAGTTTTAGCTGTCTACAAAAAAGCTGCCCGTTTCTTCTGCTGCAGAGTCTCAGGGATCTATGCAGTACACCGGCCATGGCAACACAGACCAGCATGCCAGACATTTTGAGACAAACAAGCTAAGATCCGAGTAGTTTTGCAACTGGATAAAGCTGACTACAGCCTGGAAGCAACAAATCCATACAAATGCTAATGCATTGCTGGTCAGTGCAAATATAGTATGTGTCCAGAGGTTGTGTGGTGACAGGGTGAACATCTGCTGAACGAGCAACATCTCCCTTTGTTTAAATCTGGCCTTTCGTCTTGGTGAGGGGCACACAACACGCCAGACAGCATGATGCCTACACTGCCATCTAAAGATTTCAGTTTCCCATTTCAGAGCAACAAGGAAACACACCTTCTGATTCGTCTCCTTGGGTGAAAAACATCTCCAAAGTGAAGGGGTAGCAGAAGTATGCCACGTTATCCTAGAAAAGGAACAGGACAGAGATTAGATTCCTGGACAAGAGAATTCATCACTAGCATTGCAGGGGGCACAGGCAGAAAAGAACTAATGCTGGAAAAGAGGTAATGATGCCCAAACAAGATCAATCACATCACACTAACACCTGACTGCTTGATGGACCTGCATACACTCCCAAGTGCCACGTTGATGGAACAGGTTGTTAAAAACAATGAAAAAGGGGAAAGAGTAACACAACTCTAATGACCATTCAGCCAGTTGCATAACTACTACACCATCACAATCTTTACAGGAGCCAAGCAAAATACCTCAAACAATGGTATTACTGAAATTTTGTATGATAATTATTTTTGTAATATAAACTAGCTCATAAAAAAGACATTAAAAAGTTGATAAAAATTAAAATTTTGTAGGAGAGGAGCTGGAGACAGCAATGGAACCAACTTCCCAGATAGGAGGAGGGGTTCATTTTGAGAAATCAATTTAGAGACTGTGTGCATTCCTGCCCCAGGCAAGCCAGAGCAATGCTTCATTAACTCTGAGAATTTGAGAACACAAACATCAAAGCTCCAAAGGCGATCAATCAGCCAGAAGGAATTAAAAAGTGAGGTTCCAGAAACTGCTTTGAAGCAGTTTTATTTGGACACAGGGGTACACTGAAAAACAGCAAGTATAACTAGAATGAGGAGAATCCCAAACATGCTCTGCCCTTGAAAGGAGCTCTCAAGTCAGGACCTTTGCCGAGTATATCTGTAGCTTGTTACACATGCTCCGTTTCAGACAACGCCTGTTTAAACTGCTCTGCAGGTCTGAGAGCGTCCTTACCCAGCCCACTGTCTTGGTGGCACAGGTCTGTGTCACTCCCGATAGCTGCTGGAAGGCGGGGCTCGACCACTCTGGGAGGAGACAAGAACGTGAGCACAGCAGTGAATGCTTCGCGTGAGAAGGTGGACTCATAGACCGGAGCAGCTCAAAGGAGAATGTCAGTCCCAGATGAATGGGATAACAGGTAGCAGATAACATCACCCACACTGAGTTTCCCTATGCGCGTCCCACCCCATCTTGGTCTTGTTCCAGGCAACGGCTGCTCCCCAGAACGCCCTGAACTGTCGATGAAAAGCACCAACTCCATCTTCAGGGAAAAGTAGAACCTTATCTAAATGTACTGAGTAGCAAAAGTGGTACCTCTTCAGACAAACATCAGGGTATATAACCAGAGAGGGGTGCCAGAGCCATAGCTTCAGGAGAATTAAACATGCAGCAGGATGTGCTGGGAACCCTATGTATCAGTCAAAATTTAGTATGTTAGTGTCAGCACAACACATGAGAACATGATGGTGAGCACTGAAATCAGACAAGGTCACTGCTGAGATGAAGAGGACAGGAAGGCTACTCTCCACAGCATAAGGAACAAACTTTGGGTAGATTGCTGTACACCATCACTACTGGTTGAGAAACCAATGGACCTCTATGTCCCAGCCTGGTTTGGAAGAGACGAGAGGGGAAGATGCTACTTTCTCCCAGACACGAGTTTAGTTCAAACAATTGAGTTCTGCTATTTTAGCTCCGATTAGATCGCAGCCCCAACAATAACTTTTACTGACTTTCAGCAGAGCTGATCTGATAGACCAGCCAAAGCATGCTTCATTCCTTAAACTGCTGTGATACGGCTGGAAATATGAATACTTACGGTTAGGCAGCTCCAGGAAGAAATGAACATAGAGGTTGTCATACTCATAGCCTTGAGCTGAAACTGAGAAGAAGAGAGAATGAACTTCAGCTGCTTGTTTCCACGCAAACTCTTCCAGTAATCACTGTAGATTTTTGGGAGAGCCAGCACCAATAACCTCAGGGACAACTAGTTACTGCTGGAAGCTTGGAAAAGGCAGGGTCTTCAAAGTAACAGCACATGACCCTCAGAGAAGATTCCTTCTCTAGACCAGTCCTGTCCCCATATAACTAATCAGATTAGGGAGGTCACATAGTAAATTGCTTTCTTTGCTATAATGTCTATTAACTTCCCAATCTGCTCTCTTTTTTCAGATCTGTATGTCTTCCTAGAACAGCTGCAGTATTTGTAACCTCCAATCTGTAAATGCCACTCAAGGAGTTAGTCTGCAAAAACAGGAGAGGAGGAGGAAGTAAAGGATTCTAGGGAGGTAAGCAACTGCCCTGGCCTGGCCTGTGATCCAAGAATCCTTGGAGCCTTCATAGCCTCAGCCATCCCAGCAGACCCAGATTTGCCCCTATAGTTACTGTTTACAGTAAGAACTCACCTATTTCTCCATTCACAAAAAGCCGCAGTGTACCAGGAAGAGTCTGTAAGAACAAGCAGATAAACAGGACAAAGAGCTCAACGACCACTGGTGGAATCTCAAACAATCCCCTCCCAACAGGGTCTCACACAGGCATTTCACAGACGTTTGTACGTAAATGATTCACTCTGCTGGCCAGGCAGAAGCCATGACTTCTCATATCACTTTCCAAAAGTGAACAGTCCCTCTGGAGAGAGGCTCTCTAGACAGAGCAAATTCCTAAACTGCAGGAGTTTACTATTCTGTAAATCAGTCTCTTACAGACTTCAAGATGAATATAAAATGTAGTGAGAAGGCACTTGCAGAAATCACAGTCCTTTTTCTCCCGTAGTATTCCTGCACTTGCCCAAGGTGGGGGGAGTACAAGAAAGTACAACTTTCACACTTTGGCAAACAAGATTTGAGCAAAAAAGATTGCAGTCTGGGTAATTCAGTGAGAAGGGAAACTGTGCATGAGTTTGGGGGTGGGAGGGGCTGTTTACTTGAACAAGGTGGCACATAGATGTGTTTGACGTTCATGAAGTTAACAGTAATCACTATCCCAAAAGATATAAACCCTCCTTTCTTCTTAAAGTATTATAGTCAAAGGCCTTCAGACAAGGCATGCAGTCTCCCAGAGAATGCAGCGTTCAGCATGCTCTGCTGCTGGTCTGACAGATGCAGGATGGATCTGTGCAGGCCCCATATTCATTGCAACTTGTCCCTTTTGAACCAATTTTCTCCTGGAAGCCACAAGATAAAAGCTGCCAACACACCCCCAGAATGAAAGAGTCTTTGGAGACTGTGGTACAAACAGCAGCCACGCTAACCAGGCCAACAGTCTCCAAAGGCAGCAGGGCTCCAAGTCCCTGCCGAGTGCCGCTGGTACTCACCATTTCAAATTCTGAGCCTACGAGACCACTGAGGTATTCCTTGTGCCGACCGTACAGCTGAAAACACAGAACAAGCGGATAAGAAAAGGTGTCTTTTTGATTATATATGTTTTTTACTTACTGCAAAAATTGTAATGGATAGAACTTAAAACCAATTTAAATTGTTGACCGGTTTAGTACACATGGGTTTTTTAATTGTTAGAGCAGATATAGAGAATATAAGAATCCAATAAAACAAAGATGCACAACTGCTAACACTGCATGGAACTTCAGCTTCAGAGAAGACTTTGTTAAAGGCCAATCTAAGGGAAAAAGAAGCTCTGAAGAATAAGATCTTAAATGACATGTTAAAAAAACAGGCATAAACTATTCCAATGAAATCAACAGATGGGAGATCAGTGTAGTGAAATCGCGATTTCCTTATTGACCACAAAAACAATAAGGAAACATATAAATTAAAAACTAAAACATTACGTACCTTTTTATCAACTGCCACAGCCAAAAAGGCAATTCAGAAAGATCAAGGCAAAAAAGAGGGGTTCCAAATGCCCCGGGACATTACAGGTAACAAGACATCATTCAGTAAGTATACAGGCAGCAAGAGGAAGACCAAGGAAAGGGTTTGCCTACTGCTCAAAGGGGAAGGAAAACCATTGCAGGTAACACTAGAATGGCATGAATTTAGGTGGTTTCTTGCATCAGTTCTCACTGCATAGATCACTGCAGTCAGAGGCCAACACATCTAATACCAGACAAGGCCTCTAGAGTAAGGAACGAAGCAGTCAGGGAGTATTTGTTGGAAGTTCTCAAATTGCTGGGCATGATGAGACTCGCTGCCAGTGACATTCATTTTGTCAACTTTAGGCGTCTACAGCACTAACAATTACATCTACATGAGGGTCTTAGCTCCCTCAGTGAAATCAGGAGAACTAGTCAATATGCTCAGTGGAGGCTGGTCCTTACGTCTCTGAACACGCACTGCTCACGTTCCTCCTCCTCTGCCTGCACTTGGACAGACGCATTCTCAATGGTGTATTTCCACACCTCTCGCTTCTCTCCATGCAGCTCGATCCTGCAAAGCCCCAAAATACATGGGGAAAACTCCCCCATTACGCAGAGAATAGGCACAGGCAGCAACAGCATCAACTGTGCCATGCTGACACAGCAGTCCCCTCTCCTCCAGGCCTGTGCACTAATGGCCCTCTCCTCGCTGCCCTCCCCGCTCCCCCCCCCAAAAAAAAAAAAAAATCAAAAAGGGAGACTCACTTGTGTCCAGCATATGCATAACCTGTATCCCCAGGGACTGGCACCAAAGCCCCACACACCACGCACGCAGTGACACCAAGCACAAGTACACAATAATCCTGTCTTAGAAATCTCTGGAATAAAACTAAAATAATCTCCATCAATTTACGTGTTGATCCACTGCTTGAAGGGTGACCAGGAAACAGCCATTTCAGCTCTCTGTATCAGTACTACAAGAGGCACCAGCCCTGTCCCACTCACCGGTAGGCTCCTTTGGTGCCAGTAAAGTCAGGCTTCACTGTGATCACCCCATTGCCATCCACCTTGATCGTGCAAAGAACGTGTTCATATTCCCTGTGACCAAGCCTAATGGAAGACAACAAGAAACACGGTCTAAGCAGAGAACATGGATACTCTCTTGCTCCGGAACAGCAGAGCTGGTAAAGGCACAGGTGTGTACAGAAGGGAACAAACATGCACATACTTTCCGACATTAGTTTAAGAAGCCTTTTGGAGGGATACACTCAGTTACCTCCCAACTGGGGAAAGAGGCAGAAAGAAAATAGCAGCCCGAGTTACTGAGCTCTTGGAATTCTCTCCCCTTACTTAATGAAAGAAACGGGAGATTTGAGTAAGGAGGGAAGATGGGTTTCCTTAAGATAAGTTCAGGGTTTTACTTACTTTCCATAAGGTCCCAAGTCCCCCATGATGTACATGGTCTGCACAGGAGTATTAATCACATGATTGTTCTTTATAAATTCTTCTGAGGGTTCCCAGGTGATGATTTTCGGCTTCAGAGAACTTGCTTCTCTATCAACAACAGAACAGCACAAGTCCCAGCACATCTCAGCAGCCTGGCACAGGCAGAACTGAACCCCCCGCAACAAGGAGTCAAACTGCCAGATTCCAAGTGCGACACAGCTCAAGCCACCAATTTCCACAGACCAGGCTGCTCCACGGCTGGGGCACCAGCACCAGGAAACCTGCATTAGCAGGCTCCGAGTCCCAGTTTGCACTCACATTGGCCTACGGTCTTGTCGTCTTCTCCTCACATTGGCCATCCTCTCTGCCAGATATGACGGCACCTCATGATCTGAGTCAGTTACCTTCTGGCAGTGCTGGAAGAGAGGAACAGACGGGACCCAGCTTAATTATAACAGGCCATCTTTCCCAAACACAGCTCCACTCTTGGAGGAGAGAACGGGTACATACACACACGCACGCAAGGACAAACTGCTTAAAGACTGTAGATTCCATCAGCTGTTTTTGAGGCAAAGTACAGCTAAACTGCACTCAGCAAGTTACCTACAGAGCAAGGCTACAAAGCCAAGGCCCTGACCACCATTCTGAAACGGGGAGATCTCACCCCAGGTCTGGGGCACCAGGTGAAGCTGCTCTGCAGAAGCAGTATGTTCTCCTGCGTACAGGATACCTGGCTTGCTTCTGCACGGCCAAGAACTGACAACGTTCCCTCTGCAGTAGGCCTGGTGGTTTTGACAGACACTGCTGTATAGATTATGTGTAACTAAGAGCTGGTACCTCCTCTAGGTTGGTGAATCGGTCATGATCGGTGTAGGTGAAAATGCGATAGTTCTTCCGACCTCCAGCCTTCTCCAGTTTCCGGATCTCCTCATGGTACTGCCGGTCCAGGGGAGTCTGGCACGCTGACTCATTTTGGTACAGATCCACCTCAAACTGGGAGCACCACAGGTAAAGCACAAAAGCCGCTTTTCACCCGCACTGTCTGAGCCACAAACACTTTTCAGCTGAGATTTCCAAAGCCACCACAGAGAGAGACAAGATCCTTTAGGAATCCCAGCAAACAACCCGAGCTCCGGAGCGGCTCCGACACGGCTCAGGGATGCGGCAGCCGACAGCACCCACCGATGCCCACCCGGAGGGCCCCGGGGAGACCAGCTCACCCCGCCGCCGCAGGCCCCGCGGGGAGGCGCGGCGGGGGGGGGGCCGCCGGGCGGCACAACGAGGAGAAACTCGCCCAGGCCGCCCCCCGGCCCGCCGCCGCGCACCCACCTGGCTGAAGAGCTTCTCCTGCCACCCCACCTCGGCCTCCTCCTCCTCCTCCTCCGGGGGCCGCCGGGCACCTGCGGGAGAAGGTGCGGTCACCTCCGCCGGCGCCGCCCCCGCCCGCACCACCCGCCCCGGTGGCCCCACGTACCGGTACCCGCGCGGTCGGCCAGGCCCAGGAGCTCGGGGCCGCGCGGGCCGGCGAGCGGCGGCGGGGCCTGCGGCAGGAGGGGCCCGGCCGAGGTGACCCGCTGGATGCGGACCCTGCGGGGAGGGAGGG
>VFFE01006213.1:28439-38512 GCA_008921705.1 Burhinus oedicnemus
GTGGGGGGTGTCCCCCACATCCCCCCCCGTGAGGCCCCCGGAGCGAAGCCCCCCTGCCCCACAGCCCCGTGGCGGAGCTGGGGGGGGGTGCGCTGCGGTGCCCCCAACACCCCGTGCAGAAACCTGTGAGGAGCCGACGGTGAGCCTGGCCCTTTCTCTGGTTTATTCCCTACCCCCTTCCTGATCTTTCCCGATATTTGACGGTTTGGCTGCCAGGGAAGGGACAGCTTCATGGAGAACACCAGCACCCTCACGCCAGGGCCCGGCCCCCCGGCCCAGCCCCTCCGCGGGGTGGCTGTGGCCGCCCTGGCTCCCCGCACACCGCACCTGCTGCCATTCACCTGGTGCCACCGGTTCTGCTGCATTCCCCGGCCCTTCCCTGCTGTGCCTCCTCCTGTGGGGGGTCTGGAGATCCACGTACACCTCTCTGCGGGAAGAGGTGAGCCTGGGAACCTGTATTCTTCCTCCTTGTGCACCATCTCCTCAGCCAGCATCTTGCCTTCTCCGGTCCCTTCCCTGGAGCCAGCCCCGAGATGGACTCCATCCCTCCCAGCAACCTGGTCACCCCCCCGGTCCTCTTTGGAGTCACTGCCCATGAGGTCCGTGTGCCCGACAGCTCTGCAACTCGGCTCCACCAGCTGGGACCCCCCCTCTGAAGGGTCCCCCTGCACAGGGTGCTCCCCTCCCATACCCCTTCTGGGATGCTGGACTGGGAATCGCCTCCCCATTGCTACTCCAGGAATCACAGAATCACCGGGGTTGGCAGGGACCTCTGGAGATCATCTAGTCCAACCCCCCTGCCACAGCAGGGTCACCCACAGCAGGTTGCACAGGACGGCGTCCAGGCGGGTTTGGAATGTCTCCAGAGTCGGAGACTCCACCACCTCTCTGGGCAGCCTGTGCCAGTGCTCTGCCACCCTCAAAGGAAAGAAGTTCCTCCTCATGTTCAGATGGAACTCCCTATGGTCAAGTTTGTGTGCGTTACCTCTTGTCCTGTCACTGGGCACCACTGAAAAAAGACTGTTCCCATCCTCCCGGGACCCTGCCTTTAAGTATGTATAAGCACTGATGAGGTTCCCCCCTCAGTCTTCTCCAGACTAAAAAGACCCAAGTCCCTCAGCCTTTCCTCATCAGAAGGATGTTCCAGCCCTCTAATCAACTTTGTAGCCCTTTGCTGTCCCCTCTCCAGCAGTTCCCTGTCCTTGAACCGGGGAGCCCAGCACTGGACACAGGACTCCAGATGTGGCCTCACCAGGGCAGAGCAGAGGGGGAGGATGACCTCCCTCGATCTGCTGGCCACGCTCCTCTTGATGCACCCCAGGATGCCATTGGCCTTCTTGGCCACAAGGGCACATCGCCGGCTCATGGTCATCCTGTTGTCCACCAGGACTCCCAGGTCCCTTTCTGCAGAGCTGCTTTCCAGCAGGTCACCCCTCACCTGTACCGGTGCATGGGGTTATTCCTGCCCAGGTGCAGGACCCTACACTTGCCCTTGTTGAACTTCATGAGGTTTCTCTCTGCCCAACTCTCCAGCCTGTCCAGGTCACGCTGAATGGCAGCACAGCCTTTGGTGTGTCAGCCACCCCTCCCAGTTCTGTGTCATCAGCAAACTTGCTGAGGGTACACTCTGTCCCCTCACCCAGGTCATTAATGGATATGTTGAACAGGACTGGACCCCGTACTGACCCCTGGGGAACACCACTTGTCACAGACCTCCAACTAGACTCTGTGCCAGTAACCACAACCCTCTGAGCTCTGTCTGCCAGCCAGTTTTCAATCCGCCCCACTGTCCCTTCATCCAACCCACTCTTCCTAAGCTTGCCTATGAGGATGATGTGGGAGATGGTGTCAAAAGCCTTGCTGAAGTCAAGGTAGACAACATCCACTGCCCTCCCCTCATCTATCCATCCAGTCATGCCATCGTAGAAGGCTATCAGATTTGTCAGACATGACTTCCCCTTGGTGAATCCACGTTGACAACTTCTGATAAGGTTCTTTTCCTCCAGACGCTTGGAGATGATGCCCAGAACGAGCTGTTCCATCATCTCTCCAGGGATGGAGCTGAGGCTGACTGGCCTGTAGTTTCCTGTGTCTTCCTTCTTGCCCTTTTTGAAGACTGGAGTGACATTAGCTTTCCTCCAGCCCTCAGGCACCTTGCATGTTTTGGTCAAGACAAGTTTCAGTACCTCAGGAGGGCATATTCCCTCACGTGCTGATGTGGTATGTGGCACGACAGACTGGCACAGTAACAGCCTGAGGTGTAAAACCTGGGAGGATTCAGATCTTCCTCCTTCTCAGACCATTAGCTGTGGCGGAAATTCCTTGGCGGCTCCTGCAGGTATTGCCAGGCTCTCATGTTTTCAGATCTGGAACGCTGACCGCCACAAATACTAGAGATCGCAAAATCAGAAAAAGCCATTTATTACAGAAAAGCAGAAAGTTGATACAATTGCACAAGAGTCACAGTGAAATATCTTTTTTTTTCTGCGCAAATATGACATTATCATGTCACTATTTATTCAGCTTTTTAAAATCTAATATCAGAGTAAGCACTAATAGGTACTACGTTACTAGGCAAACATTGGCAAAGCTATGGCAACAGTTGGTATCTGAGACAGAAAGAAAAGATGTAATTATGTGGTAGATTCTCAACAGGTTTTTGCACAGAGTTTGAAGAGCCATACTGTTTATGTCAAATCTGACATGACAGTAAAAGAACTGGGCTGTCAACATACGCACTGTATTGCAACAGCTTGTTGACTTCAGTATTTCAATAGTCCCAGTTAGAATGATGAAATCTTGGTGACCCTCTGCAGTTTCTAGACAGCTTGAGTGGGTACAAACATGAGCAGCTAGCAAAAGAGAGGAGCGCAAGGGAGAGGCATCAAGTGAGGGACCTCGTTGCGCTGGAGAAATGGGCTGCCAGGAACATCGTAAGTTCAATAAGGAAAACTGCAAAGTCCTGCCCCTGGGGAGGAACAACCCCAGGCACTGGGAAGCAGCTCTGCGGAAAAGGCTGCTGAGGATCCTGGTGGACATCAAGTTGAACTTGAGCTAGCAATGTGTCCTTGCAGCAAAAAAAGACTACCAATGTCCTGGGCTGCCTTAGGAGGAGTGTTGCCAGCAGGTCAAGGGAGATGATCCTTCCCCCGTACTCACCACTGGTGAGGACACAGCTGGAGCACCTGTTCTCTCCAGGTGGTGATGTCCTTTAATTAAAATCATCCTGACATCCTACAGGCCTACGTATGATGAAATATACATATGAAACTGCATAATTTTTTTTTTTTTGCATAGACTACAGAAAGGGCATTAAAAAAAAAATTAAGGCTGCCCTGTATCACTAAACAAAATATGAGCAAAGCATTCTAGTGCACCTAGCCCTAGGTAAGTGTAAATCGTCATCTAAAGACGTGCCTCTTAAAAACATCTTCTCTTTGTGATACAGCAAATGGAGTTTGGTGTTGGCTCTGGATGCCACGCACAGCAAAAGATTGAGAGATATCTCCTCTTGTGCAGGGACAGGGTGGATGCCAAATACAATCCTCCTTTCCAGGCCTGAGAAGCGTCGGATGCTGTCAAGAACAATGACATTTTCTAAAACATCCTCCGCTGACCCCAAGACCAAACTCACCCTGCATTTCCTTATCTGTCTTTTTAGCTCAGGCTCCAACATCTGACGGAACAAGTGGGCTGCATATTGTGTACTGCACAGGATTGCAATATCTTTGACGGGGTAGCCTTGCTGGATGTACCTGTTGCACTGCTTGGTCACGTACTCTACCATTTCACATGTTCCCATATTTTTTTTTTTTATGTAGTCACCTGGCAAAGAATGGGTACATTTAGCCTGTTTAAACAAGTCTTCCAGCACCTTATAGGGCATATCTGTGTTACGTTCTTGGAGGATTTCCTCCATTAGACCAAACATGACATTGTATATTTCCCTGGCATTACGGACCACTTCAGTCAACCATTCCTGAGGATATAGTTCTGAAAAGTTAAGACCACAACTATATGGGTGAGTAGACTGGAAGAAATCCAGGAAGACCCAGAAAATGCCATTTTTTTTCTTGACTAACTCCCGAGCACATTGGTGCCAGTTTCCTTCTTCAGGACGAAAATTCTGAGCTTCATCAACCACAATGTGTTTCACTTCTGGGAATTTCCCCTTTAAGAAGGCAACACGTGTCACAGACCGGCAGATCTTATTTCTAAAAGAAAAACCAAAACAAACCAAAACCCCAAAAAAACATTTGGTAAATATAAAGACCAAACAACTGCGTATTGACAGTCTCCATTTCTCAGTGGGTTCTTTCTTGGAGAGCTATTGCTGCTTACTGTCTAGAAATGCAAAACTTCCTGTCTCAGCTATGGCATGCTAGATCATTTTCCTGGTGGAAACATTGATCCCAGCGGACTGGCTGTGCACAGGCACTGCTGCACCGCCTGCGCAGCCCCCACCAGCTGGCGTTGGCTCTACCCTAGGAGGGGACTCAAGCCCACCCTTCCTACCCGGGGACCCCACAGCAAGGGCTGTCCCTCTGCCCCGCTCTCCCTGGCCCAGGGAAGGCAGCGCGGTGCCCCAGCTCCCACGGGAAGGACGGGTTCCCTTTTCCCCCCCAGGCTGAGCAGGGACTGGCAGCGCTTGTGCCGGGCCACCCGCCTGCCGGGGCCAGGACCTGCTGCTTGGGCACTGCTGTGCCTGAGCTGGGCTGCCATTCCCTCGTGCCAGGTGCCCTGTCCACTGCGGTGGCCTGCTGGCCTCTCCGCGCAGGCGCAAGTGGAAACGCCCCGAGAACGGGACCGGGGGACTGCTCTGCCCGAAATCCTCCACCAAAAGGGCGTTAGTTTCTGTTCTCCTTGCCTAGGTGGCCCAGGTCTGTTCTCCTTGCCTAGGTGGCCCAGGTCTGTTCTCCTTGCCTAGGTGGCCCAGGTCTGTTCTCCTTGCCTAAGTGGCCCAGGTCTGTTCTCCTTGCCTAGGTGGCCCAGGTCTGTTCTCCTTGCCTAAGTGGCCCAGGTCCGTTCTCCTTGCCTAAGTGGCCCAGGTCTGTTCTCCTTGCCTAAGTGGCCCAGGTCTGTTCTCCTTGCCTAAGTGGCCCAGGTCTGTTCTTGCCTAAGTGGCCCAGGTCTGTTCTCCTTGCCTAAGTGGCCCAGGTCTGTTCTCCTTGCCTAGGTGGCCCAGGTCCAAGGTCCCCTTCCCAGCCCAGCTGCACAAGAGGCCCAGCGCAGGCGGTGTTGAGGCAGCGACAGAGAAGGGCGGGTGGGTAGTTTTGGCCTCAGCACCAGCCGTAATAGACCGTTAAACTAAGGCCATCGTCTTTAGAAGGTCTAACACAATCCAGCAACCACCGAACGTGGGATGCTCGCTGCAGTCACTGAACGCTGGATCAGGGCTGGAGCTCAGCTCAGTAACGCTTTCAATATTAACACCCTTCTCGAGACGATTATTGCCTGTTTGTGCCAGTCAAAGTTATGTATTTGGCAAACAGATGTAAAAACAGCAGGGCTTGTGCTGTACGTACCAAGGATGGAATGAAAGAAAAAAGGGGAAAAACACATTACTGCTTACCCCACAAACTCCTTCAAGGGCTGATTTTCACAAATGTAGAGTATCTCTCCTGCAGAACAGTGAAAAATATTTCTTATTCTCTCAATGATCTTCAAAGCCACAATTGTTTTCCCTGTTCCAGGAAGACCAAGGACAAACTGCTCCTTGACTTTGTGCAGGTTCTTGGAGAGCAGCTCATACTGTTTGAGAGTGAGAAGGTTGAAAATCTCACAGCCAAGATAGTCACTTAAGTAGGACTTAAAGTGCAGCACAACAATCACAAGTGCGCGCAGGAACGCGGGGATGTCCCTGGAGGTGAGGATGTAATTCTCCGGGTACAAGCTGGTGGAAACACGCAGGTTTTCTTGGTTTTCTTGCTGGGGAACGTCACACTCTGCAACTTCCATCTGGTTCTCTGTGCCGTTCAGGTGCAGTATTTGGGGAATCACACACACTTTTGAGGCGTATCCCCCAACATTGACTAGTTTCTGCTTTAACGCATAAGCAGTTTCTCTCGAGTTTTCAGACTCAGTAGAAGACGTGTCCTTGACTATGGTATACAATACAGGATACGTATTTTGAGCTACTAAGAGGACATCACACACAACATCCTGCTTTTTCGGCAATCCAATGTCAACAGCCCAACTCCTTGAAAATATCAGTATCCCCTTGTTAAGTGGATGGATTTGTTTTTTCATTAAATCCTCTAATCCAGGATACTCTGCGAACAGGTCGGTGCAGATGGTCTCTGGCTTCCATTTGATTTCATTAGAACCCACTACAAAAAAGAAATAAAAAATTAGAAAAACAAAGTACAGCAAATAATTTACTCGACACAGCACTTACTGGAGGAATGTATTATACCATGAGGTCATCAAAGTAAATGATTTAGTGTGAGTAAAGAATTCAGCATTCCCACGATACCCGGTGGTAAATCTGTAAGGATTTTTTATGCGAATAAAAGAGATGTAAACTCCCTGCCCGTCTGTCTTCTAAATGGAATAAGAAAAAGTCTCTTTGGAGGGATCTGCCTCCTTTCTATCTGCCTTCTCATTATTTAGGTATTCCTCTGACAGATACGTTGCTGCCACGGTGAGACCAGTGGCTGAACCAGACGGAGCAGCCTGCTTGCAATGTCTCCTACACTCCTGACCGGTAAAACGCAATGCATATGGCAAGGAAACGGCACCTAGGAGCAAGATCCGTCTCTTGATGTATAGATTCACATTCCTACTAAATATAGGGGAATACCTGAAGATACATCTCATCCCAACGCTAAACTTGCTGCTCTTCCAAAATAACAAGTCACAGTAATATTAAAAAATATTAACACAAATCATCCCTTAAATTTACAGGTTAAAATTACAGCTACGCACATTCATAACACACAGACAAACCTCAAACGCAAGCATAGTTACTGTGTCGCTGCCTTCCATTCAAAAACCACGTTCTCATCAAGAAACAGCAATTGCATATCCTGTACCAAAACACTGCTAACCTATCCGTAAATCGATCACCTGAGAGTAACTCTGGAAAGAGATGCGAAAAGATAGCAAAAGTACAAAAATAATTAGAAAAATTAGCAATTAATACATACATCCATAGGTCAGAATTTGGGAAAAAATAATCCATGGACTATGCTTAATGAGAAAGTATCTGTTTGCTACTGATGGGAGCGGTTCTGATGCTGCACAAGGACCTGGAATTCCGTGCCTCTCCCATGTGTCTCAGAGCTGGACCTAAAGCCACAGCCCTGCTCCGCAGGAACGTTACAGGATTTGCATTGCCCTTGGCTGCTTCTCTTCCTCTGTCTTTCAGGGCTTGGTACGTGGGAGTACCTGTTGCTCAGCAACCATCACTGCTTTTATAGCCAAAGTGTGTCTGAAATAATCAAAGTCTTCACCAGAAAACAAAATCAAGGCGAGGTTCTGCACCCCTGCACGGCAAGGGCTGCGCTTTGCCTTCCCTCGTGTGTCCCAGCCTGACGCTGCCCTGCGGCAGGGAGCAGGGTGGGAGAATTAACTCGCCGGGTGAGACGAGTGTCCAAGCCCATCAGATATCCCACCCCGACCAGCGACACGGCATTGCTACCTCCGAGCCATGGGGAGCTGAGTTTGCAAGGCCTCAGGTTGGAGGCTTGTCTGGTTGCCTTCTTTGAATTTTTGTTGACCTGTTCGGAACTTTGTTTTTACTTGGTTTGCCTGTAATAGCATTTTTTTCTAATAACCAGGTGGCTGCGGATAACAACCATCAATTTATACATGCGGTGGCGACCAGCAGGTCTTCTGCACAGGCTGAGATCTTTCTGCCTATAACATGATGATGCAGAGCGCAGAAATACAGGTCTGGTAGGACAGCAGAGGTCTTGAGATGTGGGATACAGGACGCAGGGCTGAATTTAGGCGTGGGGCGGCGAGAGACAGAACGCAGGAGATCCCAAGGCCAGAAACAGCTCTCAGATGGTCAGATAAAGAAATGCAGCCCCAGAGCTGGACAAAACTGGGTTTAAAGGTAACAGAGAACAAGTATCTAACTTCTGTGAAACACGGCGTGTTTACTAAAATCTGATGTAGCAGTGAACTTGCAGACCAGCGAAGAAAGAACAAGGTGTAAAAGTGCGTTAGCGAATCTACAGCAAGTGACCCCAAGCGTGTCCTGGAGTGGGAAAGAGAAACCATCAGCATCAGCTACGTACTCCCCAGGGATGCTGACGCCTTCCCGAACAACCCCCTGCAGCCTGGAGCCATCAACAGCAGGATCTTGAGTGGCAGCGGAAGGCTGAGCGGCGTGCCAGGAACAGGGAAGTGTGCAGGTAACTATTATTATCACTTCTTTCACAGTGGTACTAATTTATTGTCTTTTTCTTTCTTTATCTGTAATAATTAGATCTTAGCTAATAATAACTCCTTGATTAGACTTCCTGTATTTCAATTAGAATCATAGAATCACAGAATGGTTTGGGTTGGAAAGGACCTTAAAGCTCATCTAGTTCCACCCCCCTGCCCTGGGCAGGGACACCTCCCACCAGACCAGGTTGCTCCAAGCCCCATCCAACCTGGCCTTGAACACCTCCAGGCATGGGGCAGCCACAGCTTCTCTGGGCAGCCCGGGCCAGGGTCTCACCACCCTCACAGTCAACAATTTCTTCCCAATATCTCATCTAAATCTGCCCTCTTTCAGTGTCAAACCGTTGCCCCTCGTCCTCTGGCTCCACTCCCTGATCCAGAGTCCCTCCCCAGCTTTCCTGGAGCCCCTTTAGGGACTGGCAGGGGCTGGAAGGTCTCCCCGCAGCCTTCTCTTCTCCAGGCTGAACCCCCCCAACTCTCCCAGCCTGGCCTCCCAGCAGAGGGGCTCCAGCCCTGGCAGCATCTCCATGGCCTCCTCTGGCCCCGCTCCACCAGCTCCGTGTCCTTCTGCTGTTGGTGTCCCCAGCGCTGGAGGCAGCACTGCAGGGGGGTCTCCCCAGAGCGCAGCAGAGGGGCAGAATCCCCTCCCTGGCCCTGCTGCCCACGCTGCTGGGGATGCAGCCCGGGATGCGGGGGGCTTTCTGGGCTGCCAGCGCACGTTGCCGGCTTGTGTTGAGCTTCTCATCCACCAACACCCCAAAGTTCCTCCCCTCAGGACTGGTTTCCTTCCATTCTCCACCCAGCCTGTATTTGTGAATTATACTAGAAATAAATTATTCTCTCTCTCCTCTTTGTACATAAGAAGATTTTTGAGCGTAACAGGGGGCAGACAGTGCTCAACCCCCTGGGACAATGGGTATATTCTCAGGAATTGTGTGCATTAGGGATTATACTTAGTGGCAAAAATGGGAGAAGAGATCAAAACACCTGAAAAATCAGGGAAATCAACATTCTTGGAGCAGTTGCATCTTTCAAATACCCTAACAGTTGTGTGCCTATAATCTTGTATCACATTCTCTTCCTAGAATTTCTGTCAAATACAATCTTAAATTCAGAAATAATGTCCAGGATAAACAGCTTACCTGGGTAGAGGCATTCTTGGAGTTCAGACACACACTGGAGACCAGCTTTTGAATAAACTGGCTTGATAAGAGGAGGACCATTTGACAAACTCAGCTCATTCGCAAATTTATCAGCCAGATCTGAAAGATTTTGGGGGAAGAAAAACCCATTGAAAACCTTCCATATGAACTTTTAAAGCCCAGCGCTAAAGAGTAACTAAAATGATTAATTTAAAACATCCCTTTGCAGCCCTACTCAAGAAAATGCTGCCTACATGGTTACGAACGACAGTATTCCGTCAAACCAACAGGGTCTTGGTTTGCTGTAGCAGAGGGAGGGCTCGCAGCAGATGGCTTTGCAGTTTGGAGACAAGCTCTAGACTCCCCATGGGATGAGCCGGTCGAGACCCCCGTGCAGAGGCAAGAGGTGCCGGACGTGCCAGTTCAGCCCACCAGCGCCCCACAGGAACCACCTGCGTGTGCCACCGGTCCCTGCAGGAGACGCACGTCTCCAAAAGACCTTGCTGCTTTGTTCCCCTACTATCAACACCACCC
>VFFE01006214.1:0-14584 GCA_008921705.1 Burhinus oedicnemus
AGGTTAGGGGTGGACCTGCTGGAAAGCAGTTCTGAGGAGAAGGATCTGGGGGTCCTGGTAGATAGTAAATTATCCATGAGCCAGCAATGTGCCCTTGTCACCAGGAAGGCCAATGGAATCCTGGGATGCATAGGGAAGAGTGTGGCCAGTAGGTCGAGGGAGGTCATTCTCCCCCTCTACTCTGCACTGGTGAGGCCACAACTGGAATACTGTGTCCAGTTCTGGGCTCCCCAGCTCAAGAGGGACAGGGAACTATGGGAGAGAGTCCAGCGTAGGGCAACAAAGATGATGGGGGGATTGGAGCACCTCCCTTATGAGGAAAGGCTGAGAGAGCTGGGACTCTTTAGCCTGGAGAAGAGAAGGCTGAGGGGAGACCTTATTCTTGCTTACAAGTATCTAAAGGGTGGGTTGAAGGAGGATGGAGCCAGACTCTTTTCAGTGGTTCCCAGTGACAGGACGAGGGGCAACAGGCACAAGTTGGAACATCAGAAGTTCCATTCAAACATAAGGAAAAACTTCTTTATGGTGAGGGTGACAGAGCACTGGAACAGGCTGCCCAGGGAGGTTGTGGAGTCCCCTTCTCTGGAGATTTTCCAGACCCGCCTGGATGCAGTCCTGAGTAATGTGCTGAAGGCATTCCCGTGTCAGCAGGGGAGTTGGACTAGATGGTCTCTAGAGGTCCCTTCCAACTCTGAAAATTCCGTGATTCCGTGATTCAAAATGCTGAAGTCATATTCAAATGAAGAAAATGGAAAAATTCATAAATCCTGGCTGATAACATACAAAACAAAAATTAAGCAGACCAAAAAAAAAAAAAAAAAAAAAAAAAAAAAGAGCTGTGAGGAGCAACTTGCTAAATGACTCTAAACCAGCACCAAACCCTTCTTCAAACACATCAAGAAGCTCATCAGAGAGTCTGTAGGCTGATCAATGATCTGAGTATAAAAGGAAAACTACAGAGAGCAGAAGACCTTTTCAGAGAAGAAATTGGTGTTCACTGTGGAAGAAACTAGGAAAACCTACACGCCAGAATTCCTTTCCAGAAGAGGATCTGACTGAAACTGAAATTACTGTAAAAAAGATTATGTGACAAATTGGCAACACGAACATTAACAAATCACCAATACTAGAAGTTATTTCATCCCGCAGTTCTAAGAAGACTTACCGTAGTCTGTAACTGCTCACTGTAGTCCTTGATACCTGAGGACTGGAGCGTGGCAAATAGATACCAGCTGTAAAATAGTTTTCAGAGAGAATCAAGGGAACTGTGGGATTATGCATCAGACTTCGGGGCGAATTTGTGGAAACTGTAATAAAGGACAGAATGAGTGGTTATCTGGGTTCATACAGGCTACCTCTGAAGAGTCAGTGTGGCTTCTAAAAAGGGAAGTCCTAGTTTACAATCCTCTTTTTGAAGGGTGTCAGCAAGTATTTGGACAAAGACAGCCAAGTTGATCCAATCTGCTTGAACTTTTGAAGTCTTTTGACAGGACCATCATCAACAGTTTCCAAGGAAATTTAGTAGTCATGAGATTAAATAAAAGGTCCTTTTATGGGTAAATAGCGGGTTACAAGTTAGAAAACAGAGTGTAAGAGGACTGGTTACTTATTACAGTGGAGGAAAGTCATCACCGGAGTTGCCCAAAGCTCTGTGCTGGGATCTGTGTGGTTCATTACACTCTTTAAGTGACCTGGAAAAGAAGTGAGCAATGAGGTGAGAAAGTTTGCTGGTGTGGTATGAAAGTGTGTGATATGATGATATTCAGGATAGTAAGGATGAAGGCAGACTGTGAGGAACCACAAGAGGCCTTCCTAGCTTCACATATAAGGTAGCTTTCACATGTAAGCAATGGACTCCTGAGCTGACTATTACCATTTGGCGGCAAAGTCTTTATGATATGCATAACTTGTGAAAACATCAGAAAAGCAAACAAAATAGTAGAATTTATTAGGAAAGAAAAATAAATCCATGGTTTGCCTACAGCTTGTATATGAATATGGAATTCTGTATGGAATATAGAGTCTATTATTTATTAATATACAATATGAACATAGATTCATCTATATATTCTGAATATATATTCATATATATTCTCTATATAGATGATGGAATTAGAATATGGAATTCTATGTCTTCTATATTTGTATATGGCATACAAAGGGTGGAAAGGAATTGACTTTGGCATTTCTTCAAATACAAGAATGAGGGGCCATCAAATTGAGCTAATAGAAGCTGATTTCAATGCAAACAAAAGGAGACGAACTTGTGCAACTCTTTGCCAAAGGATTTTATGGATGCAAAAGGCTTCAAGGGGAGACTGTAGGAGTAGTTAAAAGAGAGATTCATTCAAGACTGTTTAATAAAGAAACCACTCAGGAAAAACCCTGACCTGAGAATAGACACATTTTGAGACAGCTTCACTTATACTTGCCCTGTTCTTGTTCTTCCTTAGGCATTTGCTTATGGCCACTGGTGGCAACAGGATACTGAGCTAGATGGACTTGTGGTCTGAACTAGTATGAGCATTTGCATCTTCTAACAGACATACCTGGAGAGCATGTATGTGAAACCTGGGCTGGGTACCGTCACCTCTGGATGGGCTGTGAATTGGACTAGCTGTGGAGCCTTAGCTGGACATTCTTTGAAAAAAATAATGCCTTAATGTTAGAGATCTGTCTCTGGGATCTCACCTGCCATACAGCTAGATCCATATCTGCAGTCATGAATATGTGTTTTATATGGCTGCAGAGGGCTTCTTTTCTTAGATAAGACATTCTGGAGGTTTTCTCTTTGTTTATGCCTTCTGTTCAGCTGTTCTGCTAATATGATCATGACCAATTGCCATAAGATCTTTTTGGAGTGGCTGTCCCCAAACAATATCCAGGTGTTTACAAATACTACTAAATGTTATATCCTTGGGAGCCAAGCAGATCCTCTGTTGATACCAGACATTCTTCACTGTCAAAGTCTTAAAAATTTTGCAGCTCATGAACTACAGCTAACAGAGGGGTGTCAGAGTTGAAGCAGCATGATGTCAAGATACAAAGGCATACAGAGGGATAGGTGAGGCTGTTCTGTATGATGGAACAACTTTATAGGATTGGAAGTAGTCCAATTCAAATGACTTGTGCATTTTTTACATCCAAACTGCTTACAGGAATTAGGTTCAAACTCAAAACTTCTCTAGCTGTTCCTTAATTCCTTATCAGGCCAGCTTTCTTGCTTATGCTAGACTCAGGCTTATGTGAACCAAGTGCATGAGGAATACAGGCAAGGCATGCAAATTTAGGTCCAAGCTAACATGACAGTATAGATATAAAGAGTCCCTGTGCTTCCTTCTGCATGTATTGTCACTTAAAAGCTAGCCCAAATCTTACTGCTGCCTCATAAAGCCATGA
Organism: Burhinus oedicnemus; assembly: GCA_008921705.1. Lineage (NCBI taxonomy): Eukaryota > Metazoa > Chordata > Aves > Charadriiformes > Burhinidae > Burhinus > Burhinus oedicnemus. The sequence goes on from VFFE01006214.1 coordinate 3,400, forward strand.
GTAACCCCTGGAATTGCTATAGCTGTGTAGGATAATGCATCTGTTCTTTCTTCACAAAAAATAAATGCAATTTAAGAGCAGCCAGCATGGCTTTTCCACAGATACCTGGCTGCCTTCAATGATGAGGTGACTGCTTTGGGGATGAGAGGCGAGCAACAGATATTGCTTGTTTTGACTTTAGCAAGACTATCAAGACCATCTTAGGTTGTATCCCTGTAACCACACTTGAGAGAGATGGACAGGATGGGTGGACTACAAGGCTGATGAAAACACGACTGGACCATCAGGCTCGAAGAGTTCTGGTTAGTAGCTGAAAGTCTAACTGGCAGCCAGTTAGGAGTGGTATTCCTCCGAGTTAGACACTGAACCTGGTACTATTTAACTACTTCACTAACAACCTGAATGATGAGATGGAATGCATCCTTACTACATTAGCAGGTGACATTAAACTGTGGGGAGAAGATGGTGTGCTGGAGGGCAGGGCAGCTATTCAGAGGGATCTCAACAGGCTAGAGAAATAGCCTGACAGAAACTTCTTGAAGTTCAAAAAGGCAAGTTAAAAAAAAAAAAAGGCAAGTAAAAAAAGGCAAGTGAAGCTCATCTAAAGCTCTACCTGGGCATGAAAAATACTAAATACTATGCCACCGTACAATTTGGGAACTGGCAGGCTAGAAGACAGTCTTTCAGGAAAGGACCTGGGGGGTCATAGTGAACAACCCGAACATGATCCAGCAATGTGCCCTTGCAGCAACAAAGCCTAACTGCATATTGAGCTGCATTAGTAAGACCGTAGCCAGCAGGCTGGGGAAAGTGGCTATTCCCTGTGAACTCCAGAGGCTGCATCTGGAATACTGTGTAAAGTTTTGGACTCCCAAATACAAGAAACGTTAGCATACTGGAGGCAAGTCCAGTGGAGGTGCACAAAGCTGACTAGGAGACTGCAGCCTGTGACACATGAATAGATGCTGAGTGAAATGGGTTTGTTCAGTCTGAAGAAAACGTTAAGGAGATCTAATTGTTGTATACAACTTTCTAGTGGGTGGTTACAGAGACATCTTCTTGGAGGTCCACCACAAAAGTACAATGGGCAATGGACATAAATTGCATCAAAAAAATTTTATTCACCATTATGAAAAAGAATTTCATAGAATCACAGAATGGAGAATGGTTTGGGTTGGAAGGGACCTTTAAAGATCATCTAGTCCAACGCCCCTGTCATGGGCAAGGACATTTTCAACTCGATCAGGTTGCTCAAAGCCCCATCCAGCCTGACACTATAACAGGTTATCTAAGGAGGTTGCAGATACACAAAACTTGACTGGGGAAGGCACTGAGCATAGACTCATAGTCTCATAGAATGGTTTGAGTTGGAAAGGACCTTCAAAGACGATCTAGTCCAAGCCCAGTGCAATGAGCAGGGACGTACTCCACTAGATCAGGTTGCTCTGAGCCCTGTCCAACCTGACCTGGAATGTTTCCAGGAATGGTGCATCTACCACCTCTCTGGGTGACCTGTTCCAGTGCCTCACCACCCTCAGTGTAAAAAATTTCTTCCTTGTATCTAGTCTGAATCTACTCTGTTTTAGTTTACCCCTTGTCCTTTCACTACAGGCTCTACTAAAAAGTCTGTCCTCATCTTTCTTATAAGTATTGAAAGGCTGCAATAAGGTCTCCCTGGAGTCTTCTCTTCTCCAGGCTGAACAACTCCAACTCTCTCAGCCTGTCCTCATAGGAGTAGGGTTTTTTCCATCTCTCTGATCATCTTCGTGACCCTCCACTGGACCCACTCCAACAAGTCCACGTCTTTCCCGTGCTGAGGGCTCCAGAGCTGGACGCAGTACTCCAGGTGGGGTCTCACGAGAGAGGAGCAGAGGGGCAGAATCACCTCCTCAACCTGCTGGCCACACTACTGGTGATGCAGCCCAGGATACAGTTGGCTTTCTGGGCTGCCAGCTCACATTGCTGGCTCATGACTAGCTTTTCATCCACCAAAACATCATGGGAAGGTCTCAGCACTTTCCAGCTACTTAAAACAAGACTCCGTTCTGCTCCTCAGCCTGTGAGCCAAGCCTGCACTGGCTCAGTATCCAAATCAAGCCGAAAATCAAAATTGTTAACATTTGTTTCCTTCTCCCTCCCAAGAAAGCTGAATTGAAGTTAGCCCTGCTTTGAGCAGGGGATTCAACTCGGTGACCTCCCAAAGTCAGTCTAGATTATTTTATGCTTCTGTGATTCCAAGTGGTTTATAGCATGTATGTCACACTTGAAACTTCAAAACAGAGATTACATTTCTGTGTACTGACTGCAAGATGTAAATGTAACCCATTGTGAGGAAGTTTGTTTCATGGTATACATCAGCTCATCTTTTACTAGAGAATAACCACCAGATTATCAAAGATAGTAACTGTTAGCAGCAGTGATTAGTGTCCTTAGAATCTCATAAGTTCCAGTGCTGGGTGAAGAAGAAAGGTAGTACATCTTACAAAAATCATTACTTCAATTTTAATTTAATTAAGAAAGTTAAAATAAATGAAACACAATAAAAATCTCACAATCTAAAATAAAGTTGCATAACAGAAAAACTTAATGATATCTTTAGTTAAATTGTTTGAGCTTGTTTAAACCCTGAAGCAAGTACAGTTACTAATGCCCCAGAGAAAACTCTGGTTTTATTTACATGCTCTGTTTTGGAGGAAAAGGTACAGTAAGTATGATATAGCAAAATCAGAATACCTCTGTGAATATACCAGGGGAAATTAATATAAATTGTAAAGTGAAAATGCCTTCCATTCCAGCTAAGAAGCAGATTGTCTAGAACTTAATTATATCACAGATAATTCTCTGATCCTTTTTAGTGCTTAGTTCCAAAGCGCTTTTATTGCAAGAGTATCACTAGGATAAGGCAAAATCCTTACTCGATTTGCATAAATACCCCTAACAGTGGAAGTTGGAGTTCACATCTTTCTTCTAAATATCAGTGGCGACTGATGTTGGTCAGCTGTGAATATAAGTATGTCAGAAGAACAAACATAAAGAGTATTATTGACTAAAAAATATTTTACCCCTGCTTTGTTTATAGCAAGCAAGGTCCACCTGAAAGATCAGGTAAAAGACACATTCGTGCTTCAGTTCAACTCACTAGCTAATACTCCTCCACATACATTGACAACTTGACAACGAGTCTAAATATCTTCAGCTGCCAGAGAAAGTATTCATTTTACTAATTGTAAACCCTTGTAGTGTAGACAGCTCCCTTTAAAGGAGTTTGCCTAATTACCTTTATTTTCAATGAAGAAAACCAAATGCTTATAGTACACAATTTATCTCATTCTAAAGTAGACATCTAAAATAGGTCAGATGAATCATCCCTTAAAAGAGGCTCTTTCTCTCCATTGAATATAAAGGGAGTCTGGCATGACTAGCTCAGAAGTGTACACTATATGTCTAAAGTTAGGTGAGAGGAATCCCATCCCACCTGTTTGTACACTTAATAAAAGAAGAACACCAATACAGTATAAAAATGAACAAACTGTCTCCAGGGTTTAAAACAAGTTGTTTTAATCTTGAGCAATTCAGCTCTTAATTTAAGGTTTAATTCAACTTCCATTGAAGTCAACAGCTGTATGTTTTAAGAGGAATTTAATGAGGCTTGTCAATTATTTTTGTTTACTTCTCAGCAAGGATACTTAAGTAAATTCAATGAGAAATGGATACCCAATGCTTAATGAGAAAGGATATTCTATAAATACAGGTTATACTTTGAACAGGATTTTTTTGTAAATTAGGTTTTTTCCTTCCATCTTTTAAATTAAATATGTGAGGAGTATAGATAAATCCTTAGTGATAAATGCATTTAACAATTCTAATTCAAGTAACACCAGAAAGTACAGATGTTGTTTCCTTCCACAGGATGATTAGCCCTTTAATTAATATGTGTAATATATTAAACAAAGTCCAGCAGGATGTTATTGCTCTGCTTAAGTGATGACTCTGAAACTTGCCTTGCACTGTCAGTTTTGCAGAGCTCCTCAGTGCTGGACCCCAGATAACAATAGGCATATAGTACTACTCATAACACAGAATACAATGGAGTTGTAGTTGGAAAGTCTGACAAAAACTTTCGGAGCCTAGTACAGGTGATGAAAATGAATGGCTATCTAAATGAAACCATTGAAGATTTACTATGTAGCCTGGGTGTGATCCAGTCCTGATCTCAGTGTGGGGAATTGAGGAAACAGTGGGCATGCACTTACATGACTGTGACTGAGACACGTAACCAGGAATCTCTGCTGGCACTAATGGGAGAGATGAAGAACATGATTTGTGTTCTTTTTTCTCATTGCTGAATTCATGCTAAATATCTAACTGGCTTCACAGTTCATTGATTTGCATGTGCGACTGGTAAGGGAGGTCTTGAAGGAGGGGAGAGAGGGAATTCTGTTAAAGGAGTTAGCATCTGAGTGAGATTAACAAACTCTAGAGTTGGAGTAAACTCTAAACTTCCATTTTCTATTTCTATCTGAAAATCTGCTTCAGAGTAATACAGGTTTGAGCTTCTGAAGCCAGAACATTACCAGGAGCTGTGTGAGGAGTGTGAGAGAGAAGGCTGTCTTTCCTTGGCTCTGCACTGAACTGTGTATTACAGGTTCCCCAACCAACCCCTGTTTGACAACCTGGTGCAAAGGCAAAAGAGGTCAGCTTGGAAGGATCCTTTTAAACATATTAAAAACTGAAGTAGTGACTCTGCATATTAATAACAGGATTAAATTAAAAGTACTGGATCAGTATGGGAGTGGCTGAAGGCAAAGGACTCTCTCCAGTGCACCTGGTAGTAAAAGAAGAGGATTTAACTAGATGGGGAAATATAAGCAGCTTCAAGAGGTTAGAAACAAACAATGATGCAAAATCAAATGCTTTTACTTTTATTCTCCCTACTCCATTCTTGTGGCATGAAGTTTTTACTAAACAAGCAGTTCTCCTGTAAACTAGCTCTGCTGTGCCATTCTTATCTTTCATCCACTCAACATCCTGGCTACCTTTCAGCGCGGCACCAAATCCAGCCACTTGTGAATAGTCGGTCTGTGTAAGTGTGTAAGGGAGCACTTTGTGCTCTGCAGAGCTCTTTAATGGCGAGTACTGAAGATGATAGAACGTAATGCTAGTAGGGTAACTTCAGCATCTTTGGTGCTCTCCCCCTGGGTAAATCTGTGCTTGAAGTGTTCTCATTGTGTCAACCTGTATTTAAGAAAATTTGGTGCAGGCTAACTGAAACTCTGGGTCCTGAAGGGATGCAGAATTAAGAAGTCTTTCCAGTTCCAATTGAATTAACTACATTAGTAGTTTTCCTGCAAATTATCACTTTGTTAATTAACCTTGCAGACTTTGTATTTCATACTGAAAGAAATATGAAGTTTGTGTGCATTAAAAGTGGCAGTGATATGTAAACTATTACTTAGGGTTTTATGAGGAATAATGAAAAAGAGAAATTGTATTGATAATCCACAGGGAAAGTGTTAGAGGCTGCATATATTGATATAACTGCAGCATTTTGTGGTAACTTTTGGTATGGCAACATGCTGAAGAATTTATATATAATCTCATTTTCCTGTAATACCATCCATAAACTTTTTCTTATACAAGTCTGTTTCATCAGACAAAAGATGAAAGACACAAGTTTTATAATACTAACAAGGTAGGATGAATTTCACTTTCTTACTTACTAGCACAAAAATGCTACTAAAAGCATTTTGATGGCATGAGCTGTCAAAATAACTTACTCAGTTTTAGCTTCTTGTTTTATGTACCAGCTCACATGAACTACATAAAAGCCTCTTTCCTAAGAGCAAATGAAAAATACAGAACCAAAATGGCAAAGCCTTAGTAATGGCTGGGATTTATCTGAGATTTGTATGTTCAGTAAACAATCATGTTCATCTACTCTGCTGGATTTGATGGTGGAAATGTTGCCACATGATCAGCATGGCAACAGTCATTATCAAATTAGTAAAATTGCACAATAATGATTTTGTGCCACATGTAGCAGCTAGTATCACAGACTAATTTGCAATGACTTGCCTACCCTGCAGGTCCTTTGATACCAGTCCTATTGCATTATAGGCATCCTTATATAGTGGTGCTGGTATACCTAGCAGCCTGTTTTTGAGATCAGTTGCTGCCCCAGGAAATAGAAAATGGCACTGGTAGGATTGACTACCTAAGTGTCTTAGCACGTTGAAAAGCAACATGTTGCATTACCTGGGTGACACAGTATTATGCAGCAACAGCAGCAGCCGCAAGCAGCAGTGGAAGTAGTAACATGGCTCCCAGATGGAAAAATAATGTGGAGGGAATTAGGAGCTGCCTATTACCCTTAACTTCTCTCCCCTGTATGGGCAAGCTGTGGTGATGGTAGCTACTTTTTATATGATCTTAAAAAGCATGATGTTGTTAGCATGCTGTCCTGGGGATGGGGATGGGAAGGGAAGGGGAAGAATAGTAACAAAAAAACCAGTCTATGTTTCTAAGGAGGAGCTGAATCCTGCTACCCAGAACAGCAACATTTTTCCCTCTCTCCGTAATAGCCTTGACACTCTGATGCTTGGCAAAAGATTCTTGAAAAGGAGGCAAAAATAATTCTGTGCCTTTGCAATTAACCCTTGACATGGATGATTGTTACTAGGTCAGACCAGCAAAGATACTTTTTCATTCAAACACCTCCTCATTCAAGATCAAGAGCAAAACCAGTTCTTCCTCCATGCCCTGATGGTAACACTTGTACCCATTTTCCATCAGCCCTGGTGACAAAGAACAGATCTGTATTAATTCAGGACAATGAAAAGACTTTGTCAGGCAAGGCCCAGGTAGCGCGAGTGTTGTGGTGGGCTTACCTCGGCCAGCAGCTGAGCCCCCGCGCAGTCTCTTGCTCCCTCACCTCCCAGAGGGATGGGGGAGAGACTTGGAATAACAAAAGCTGAAAACTCATGGGCTGAGATAAAGACAGTTTAATAGGTGAAGCAAAGCTGCATGTGCAAGCAAAGCAAAATAAGGAATTAATTCACTATTTCCCATAAGCAGGCAGATGTCCAGCCACTTCCTGGGAAGCAGGACCTCAGTATGTGTAACGGTTACTTGGGATGCTTTAACCACAAACATCCTCCTTTCCTCCCCCTTTCCCTGAGATTTTATTGCTGAGCACAATGTTGTACAGTATGGAATACCCCTTTGGTTGGTGTGGGTCAGCTGTCCTGGTTGTGTCCCCTCCCAGATTCTTGCATACCCCCAGCCTGTTTGCTCGTGGGGCAGAGTGGGGAAAGGGAAAAAACCACAACTCTTGACGCTATGCAAACACTGCTCAGCAACACCCGAAACCCTGGTGTTATCAACACTGTTTTAGTCACAAATGCAAAACACAGCAGGGTATGGGCTGCTAAGAATAAAGTTAACTCCATCCCAGCCAGACCCAGTACAAGTGCTGATCATGTTCTGCTGCTGCTGCAGCAAAAGTCATCACAAGAGAAGAGGAACACCTGTGCTGGAAGATGTACCTATAGAGGAGCCTGATGTGTCTGGGGATGGCATATCAGTATATCAACCTAGAAATCAATTAAAAATCCATAACATGTTAGATGCCTGATTGATGCTTATCTAGAAGAGAAGCATACTGTTACAGCCCATGTTCTCTCTTTTTCTCAAGCAGAATAAATTATAATTGTACCTATGTATATGTTTTGTCTGCATTCAAAATTCAAGCCATCAAGCACTACAGCTCGATGGACCCAGGCTGGGTTCCACTGCTGGGTAACCGTGTCGAGGAGGCCAGCAGGGAAGCACAAGGTCACGGGTGTGGGGAGGAGCCCAGCCCAGAGCATGGCTTCACAGGTGGGGCAGATGCAGAGGTGTTTGGGCCAGGACCAGAGTGGCTCCACTGCAGGGGTGTAGCTAGGGGTGCGGCCCCAGGCACGGCTCCAGAGGTGAGGTAGGCACGAATACATGTGGTCCAGGGTGGGGTGGGAGAGCAGCATGTGTGCTGGAAAAATGCCCAGATCCTGGCTCTGTGCCCAGAAAATGATAAAAGAGGAAACCAGGAAAGGACCTACCAAATGACCCTCTTACCTGGGAAACCTAATTTTGGCTCCAGCGTGGGCTGTGGTGATACCTTGCTGGTGCACGAGAAGGTGGAAGCAACAGCAAGGGCCGAAGGTGGAACAAAACAGGCTCTGAGAAAGGCAAATATGTGGAGAGACTGAGTAGAAGATTAGGAAAATTCCGACTGAGCTTAGAGTCTGAAGATAAAGCAAAATGTTAAATTGGAACCTGCAGCATCCAGACCCAACAATCACCAGCATTAAAGACTAGGAGGCAGGGTAGGAGAAGCTGGTGAAAAGGAGGGTAAGACAGCTGTGAAGAGTCTCACAGATCACTTGCACAGAGAGGCAATCCCTAATCTGACAAAACCTCCTAGTCCATAGTTGACCCACTAACATATTTGGAATAACTTTGAACTGGGAGAATACTTTTAACTACGTCATTGGTTTGTGTCACGAAGGTAAAGTATTATTGACCTAGTTGTAGGAGGCTCCAGCTCCACTCTAGTGGATGATCAAACCAGAGTGACTCCTAGAATGGGGAGGGGGAAGGATGTTGATTTGGTTGCAGGAGAATCAGACTGCCTGACTGTATAAAAGCAACCAGGAGGTTAGAAAGAGCACTGGGGAGCACTAGTACTGTGGCCTGAAGGAGAACCCAAAAGAAGGGGTAAGTCTTAGTCACTGGCTTGCAGACTTCTTCAAATCTTCTATCGGATTTTTAATTCACATTACTTAATGACATATAATTCTCTATTATCACTGTCAGAGAATTATATAATTCTCGTTTAACAGAAAACAGTAAACATCAAATTCGTGTTCATGCCTGTATTTCACAACACGTATAAAACAAACTGTAAAATCCTGTACTTGTAATTCTACATGGGTTAGAAATTCTGGTATCGGACCTATCTGGAAACAGAGCTAGGCTTCTGAATGTGGAAGTTACCCTCCTGCTGTTGTATGTTGTTAGTGTAGTTAGGAAACAAGACTTTAGATAGATGATTTGCACAACCAGGATACGCAGAGAGAGAACAGATTTTTCTTTCAGTGCAAACGATCCAACAAAATAGTCCTGAACACTGTCTAGCTGCTTGGGCTAAGGGTAAATGCAGTTTATATATACTGAGATATCTGCAAACTGGCTGAGTAACTTTGTTAAATGGGAATCCACTTAACCATACACTTAATATCAGTAATTTGTGAGTAACTTTATGAAATAAGATCTTGCTCCAGTGCAAAGTGACTATAAATTGGAGGCACTGTTAAAAACAATACTAGTGTATTGTGTTCATGTGGTGATAATGTAAACTATTGTTCAAAGTACAAGGCAATGGAGCCATTGAGGATATTTCTTATCTTCTGTCTATTCTTCAGTCCCCTGGATATTACTTTTATTTTCCACCCACTCCTCCTAAGTTGTCTTCCTGATAAAAAGATAAACCCTGTATTTCCAGTGCAACTGCATATGATTTTACTGTAATGCTGGATTTCTAGATGATTTGAATCTCTTTATTCAATGTCCTTTGAGTCAAATTGCTGGTGAGGGGTTCTTTGGTACTCTTTATGTCTGTCTGTGGGAAGAGTTTGTTTCTCTGTCACCATTACATGTAGAAGCCTTTGCAGAAGACTAATGACATCCATTCATCTCACTAAATGTGATATCAATGCAGGTATGCATTTAAACATTTGTGAATGATGTCACTCAACAGCTGTAGAGCTTCTATATAACAATCTACATATCCTAGTATGTAGCTATGCTATGGATATTATAAGTGGCAATGAGGCAAAAAACTACAGTGTTATCTTAGAAATTACAGTGCAACTCGATTGCCCTACTTGCCAAAATGACAAATTACCAAGTATGTGCATAAATACTTGTAAAATTATTTAAAAACAAACCAGCATATGCCACTGGTTTTGAAGGATCCATTTTCTAAGAAAACAAAAGTTGGTTTTGTTTATTTTGAAAGTCAGGAGAAGAGGAGAATTCATATGTCACCAGTTCTCATCTCCTTATATGTCGCAAAATCAGATTTTGAGCCAGAAGAAAGGTCTCTAAAGGCATGCATGTGTATATGATATAAACAAACACAGCTTGTAAGTCTGTACTCTGCACTGAATAACTGTTAATGTTGAATTCTATATGAGAAGCAACTTTAATACTGTTATCTTGATAACTGCTGATAGGAGCCTTCTATCTTTTGGAGACTTGTCCAGCCTGTAAATTACTTTCCCACCTTACTTTTAAAGGATGCAATATGATTGTAAAATGAGAGTCTCAAACGCTTCTGGGTTTTGTTCCTCTCTTGTCATAACCTGTTCTCCTTCCTTTTTGTTATTGTCCCTGTATTTATATGCTGCAGAGGCAAAATGATGTGGTTAAGTGATCAGAGTAACAAACTGTGAGCTTATGTCCAGATAATGGTCTCCTATTGCTGAAGAAAATCATGAAGTAAATCCAAGACATTTATTTTTAAGTAAATTTAAACAATTATTAGAGCAAAATTTAGACCCTGTTAATGTTGATTCTAGACCACAGAATGTGCAAGAAATGAAGCTTCAAGGTTTCCAGGGCAGCTTCTCTCTTTTTAACAGTAAAAAGTTAACCCAACACAGGAATGTCACAGAATCATAGAATGGTTTGAGTTGGAAGGGACCTTAAAGTTCATCTAGTTCCAACCTCCATCCCATGGGCAGGGACACCTTCCACTAGACCAGGTTGCTCAAAGACCCATCCAACCTGGCCTTGAACACTTCCAGGGATGGGGTATCCACAGCTTCCCTGGGCAACCTGTTCCAGGGTCTCACCACCCTCACAGGAAAGAATTTCTTCCTAATATCTAATCTAAATCTACCCTCTTTCAGTTTAAAACTGTTACCCCTTGTCCTATCACTGCACTCCCTGATAAAGAGTCCCTCCCCATCTTTCCTGTAGGCCTCCTTTATGTACTAGAAGTCTGCTACAAGGTCTCCCTGGAGCCTTCTCTTCTCCAGGCTGAACAACCTCAACTCTCTCAGCCTGTCTTCACAGGAGAAGTGCTCCAGCCCTCTGATCATCTTCGTGGCCCTCCTCTGCACTTGCTCCAACAGGTCCATGT